>CM062244.1:26658161-27128781 GCA_031216285.1 Syzygium syzygioides | reverse complement strand
CTTTACAAGATGTGCAATACCTTATTGAAGACCCACATAATCTTAGTTCTGAGATTCAGATGCTGAAATTATTCAGACGGATACGAAGAAATCTTTCAGAAGCAAACACAGAAGCCGAAATTTTTCAGAAGCAGACACAGACGCAGAAATTCTTTAAACACAGAATTCAGAACGAAACATAATAGCTAGTGATCTGGTATGGATTTCACAGAAGGGAAGTTTTGATTGTCTCAATCTCAATCAAATTGATTGACAATCAAACATTACGACAAATATGCATTACAATAGATAAAGCTTTACTTATGGAAACCAAAATTCTGATTGTATGGACGACCAAAATCAGTGGAATTCAGATTCTGTCATCTAACAGCTACTCAATCCTTATTACACAAATATGTCCAAGGTGAAGATTGGCAGATAATCCTTTGAAAGCTATCCAACGGCTAGTGTAGATGTAGATGAGTATTTAAGGAGATCAACGAGTAGCAGAAGGAGTATAGAATCAAGAATCAACGAGTCCAAAATCTGAGCATACTCCAATAATTTCTCTTATTATTCTGAGCCAAAGATTAAGATCTTGAGTAATACTTTGTAAGGGTGGTTTTGTGAGATAGAGAGTCCTATCATACACAAGAGTGCTGTCACTCAGAATCTGTAAATTCCTCTTGATTATATAGTGAAATCCAGCCGGTAGGCTATAAACGTGGGAGAGTAAATGTACACTTACTATAAGCCGAACCACTATAAACTTGTATGCAGTTTTTCTATCTATTATCTCTTTATTTACATTCTGTACTTCAAGAGCACTGTCTATATAATCTGTCTTGAATCTGAATTATTATTCAGAATCAACTGTGCTATTTTATTTCTACATAAATTATCAAAAATTGTTTAAGATCACTTATTCATCTCCCTCTAGGTGATCCTTGCTAGCTACATCAATTGGTATCAGAGCAGGTTGCTCATTTATTGAAGTGTTTTACTTCTAAGCTAATGATCTACATGGCTAGCTATGGTGCTCCAAGGCTCATTGAAGGACAGAGTAAAAACAGACCACCATATTTCGATGGCAAGAAATATAGTGTCTGGAAGAATAAAATGAAGGCATTCATAAAGTCAATTGATCACATGCAATGGGATGTCATCATCAAAGGAGTCAATCCAAAATCTTCTGATTCTAAAGAAAAGGAAAATGCAAGCAAAGCAGCAGATCCTCCATTGTCTCAAACTGAGATATTTAAAAGAGAAACTTTAGATTCCAAAGCAATTTACTCTCTCTATTGTGCTTTATCACCTATTGAATATAAAAAAATTGCTGCCTGTGAATCAGCTAAGGAAATCTGGGATACTCTCCATGTTACTTATGAAGGAACAAATCGAGCCAAGGAAACTCAAATCAATCGTTTGCTTGGTCAATATGAATCCTTTAAAATGAAGCCTGGAGAATCAATTACTAATTTGTATGACAGGTTTACTGACATAGTAAACAGTCTTGCTTATCAAGGACAACTAGTTCCAGATGCAATGAAAGTCAATAAACTTCTGAGACGACTGACAAATCAGTGGAATAACATTAAAACATCTCTTCGAGAGACACAAAGAATTAAGCTTCTATCAGTGAATGAGTTAATTAGAACTCTTCAATCGTATGAGACTGAGAAACGGATTGAGGAGAATGAATCCAAAGCTAATAAGTCAATTACATTAAAGACTAACATTGATTCTGATGCAGATTCTGAAGATGAAGATGTTGACGATGAAGAACTAGCTCTCTTTATAAAGAAGTATAAGAAAATGAAGATCAAAGAAAGAAACCTCAAAGGTAAGAAACTTTTGCGAAGAAGAAGTCTTTTGATGAAATAGAGAGATCAAAGGATGTTATATGCTTTCACTGTAAGAAACGTGGACATATCAAGCCAAATTGTCCACTTCTGAAAAGAAGACCAAGTTTGAGAAAGCAAAGAAGACTTCAAAAGAAGAAACCTTGAGTGATACAGAGTTTGAAGACAGTGATGAAAATATCTCAAATTTCTGTCTAATGGCTACGTCAGACTTAGATTCAGATTCAGATTCTGATCCTAAAGTGGAAATTGAGGTAAAGCATTCTGATATGCATATTGAAGTAATAAATTATATTGATGAATTATGCTTTGAATTTAAAACCGCTCTTAAAAGAATCTCTTCTTTGAAAAAGGAAAATTCATCACTGAGGCAATAGGATGTTTCTCAAAAAGAAAAAATCGATTTCCTTCAAAATGAATTTCATTAAATCAAGGAAAGTCGAGATTTTGTTTCCAAAGAAAATGCTGTTTTGAAAAAGGAAGTTTCAGAAATTACTTCCAAGTTTTCAAAATGTTTAGAAACCTTGAAGCATATCCTTTCTATCCAAATTCCTTACTATAACAAATCTGGTCTCGGATTTATGAAGGAAAGTGATAGCTTGATTGATTTTCCAAAGGTCAATGAGAGATTAAGACAAAGACCGCCTTGATAAGCTTATAAAAACCATTTCAAAAGGAATTTTGTCAAACCTGTTAGCCGAAGTGCACTCAGGTGCTCAAAATGTGGAGATTCACAACATTTTGAGAATGAATGTCCTGAGGTCTGGAGACCTATTCGAAGAGATTTTGTTAAGACAACCTATACTAATGCTCAAGGACCCAAACAAATTTGGTAACCAAAGAAAACTTGAGATCTTGTGATTCTTGCAGGTTACCGTAAAGAGAAAAAGAAAGTGGTACCTAGACAGTGGATGCTATAGACACATGATAAGAGATCTAAGCATATTCGTTGATCTACACAGTCTGAATGGTAGAAAAGTTTCCTTTAGAGGAAATCCCAAAGGAAAAATCGTTGACAAAAGAATGGTTGAAATTAGAGGACTTACAATCAATGATGTTTCATTGGTAAAAGGACTGAACTACAACTTGATAAGCATAAGCCAGCTATGTGATATAGGTTTCAGAATCAACTTTCAAGAAGATATATACTCAGGAACAAGCAAAGATTCTTCTCAAACTTTCACAGGAAGAGGACATGGTAATATTTATCTTCTAGATGTAAATCTAAACTCCACTCATTGCTTGATCTCAATCAAAGAAGATGAAGATCTGTGGTACAGAAAATTGGGGCATATCAATATGAAACAAATCTCAAAGATCTCAAACAAGAAATTAGTTCGAGGTCTGCCAGATTTGAAATACAAGAAAACAAAGTTATGCAATGCTTGCACTCTAGGACAACAAGTAAGAAGTTCTTTCAAATCTATACAGCATGTTTCCACTAATCGTGCTCTGCAGCTTCTTCATATGGATCTATTTGAACCAACCGGAACACAAAGTATTGATAGTAAGAAGTATTGTTTAATTATTATTGATGACTTCACAAGATTTACTTGGGTGTTCTTCCTTACTCATAAAAATGAAGCATTTTCATATTTTTCAAAATTTGCAAAAAGAGTTCAGAATGAAAAGGGCTATATCATTTCCTACATTAAAACTAATCATGGGGGAGAATTTGAAAATTAAAGTTTTTCAGATTTCTGTGAGGAAAATGGCTTTCAACACAATTTTTCTACTCTTTATATATCAGAACAAAATGGTGTTGTGGAAAGGAAAAATCGTTCTTTGCAAGAAATGGCAAGAACTCTATTGATTGAAAGCAGAATTCCTTTTCATTTCTGGGCAGATGTAACTTTTACAGCATGTTATATCATTAACAGAGTTTTTCTCAGACCCATTCTTGAAAAAACTCTCTACAAGCTTTACAAAGGTAGAAAGCCCAATATCTCATATTTTCATGTATTTGGTTGTAAATGCTTTATTCTAAAAAATCCAAATGATTGTCCTGGTAAGTTTGATGAGAAAGCAGATAAAGGATTCTTACTTGGATATTCTACTACAAGTAAAGTATACATAGTCTTCAACACGAACTCTTAGACTGTGGAAGAAACAATGAATGTAAGGTTTAAAGAAAATATTTAGATTCACAAAGATGAATCTGAACCATCTCCTAACATTCAAGAGTTATCAAAAGGTCATCAAGAATCTCCAAAGTTCGTAGAATATGTAGAAGAAGGAAAAGAAGATACAATACAGACTCAACCAAAACATTCAGAGTCTACAGATATTCAAAAGGAAAGATTTGACAAAAACTGGAAACATAAATTCAGTCATCCGAATAACCTTATCAATAGAGAAATAGAAGATGGCATCAAGACTAGATCCAAACACAAAAAGAATATCATCAACTTGGCGTTGATATCAGAAATAAAACCAAAAGAAGTTGGGGAAGCTTTATCAGATGAAAGCTGGATCGAAACTATGCAAGAGGAACTTCAACAGTTCAGAATCAATAAAGTACAGGAGCTTGTGCCAAAACCCAAAAATCATCCAGTAATTGGAATAAAATGGGTATTCAGAAACAAATTGGATGACAAAGGAAAAGTCACAAGAAACAAAGCAAGACTAGTAGCAAAAGGCTATTCTCAAAAAGAAGGCATAGATTATGATGAAACATATGCACCAGTTGCAAGGTTAGAAGCCATTCGGCTACTATTAGCTTATGCTTGTTTCCATAACTTTAAATTGTTTCAAATAGACGTGAAAAGTGCCTTCCTTAATGGATATATCAAAGAAGAAGTATATATGGAACAACCACCTGGTTTCGAAGAACCAAGGAATACTGATTTTTTCTACAGATTCAAAAAGGCCCTTTACGGTCTGAAAGAAGCACCCAGAGCTTGGTACAAAAGGTACAAAAGGTTAAGTAACTTCTTTCTGCAAAATAATTTCACTAAAAGTAAGGTTGATACAACTTTACTTGTTAAGAGAAATAGTAAAGATTTTCTACTTGTTCAAATTTATGTTGATGATATAATCTTTAGATTCTCTAACGAATTCCTAAGAATATGCAAAATGAGTTCGAGATGAGTATGATGGGAGAATTAATATTCTTTCTTGGCCTACAAATGAAACAAACAAAAGACGGTACATTCATTTGCCAATAGAAGTATGCCAAGGAGATTGTCAAGAAATTTGGCTTGCAAAATTGCAAGAAGACATTCACATGTCTCAATTATCCAAGCTAGATAAAGATGAAAATAATAAAAAGGTTGATCAAAAGATATATAAAAGCATGATAAGATCTTTATTATATCTTACTGCATCTAGATCTGACATACTTTTTAGTGTCTGTATGTGCAAGATTTCAATCAGATCCAAGGGAGTCTCATTTTTCTACAGTAAAGAGAATAATCAAATACATTGGAACATATCCAATGTTAGGTCTATGGTATTCCAAAGATTCAGATTTTATTCTTACTGGTTATTCAGATGCTGACTAAGCTGGATGTAAAGTGGATAGGAAAAGTACTACAGGTATATGTCAACTGCTTGGAAATATGTTTTTTTTTTTGGTAAAGAAGCTTGGAAATATGTTGGTATCTTGGTACTCAAAGAAACAAAATACAGTTGCACTTTCTAAAGCAAAAGCAAAATATGTAGTATTAGGAAGTTGCTGTGCACAGATTCTATGGATGAAGCAACAGTTACAAGACTTTGCTATTGAAGAATCAAGTGTTGCAATTAAATGTGACAACACAAGTGCAATCAATTTGACAAAGAACCCCATTCTTCATTCTTGAGCTAAGCATATTGAAATCAAGCATCATTTTATTCGAGATCATGTTCAAAATGGTGATGTGAATATTCAATTCATTGATTCTAAGAATCAATTAGCTAATATATTCACAAAACCTCTTGATAAATCTTCATTTGAGTTCATAAGAAACAAACTGTGCATCACTTATCCATTTTCTTGAAGTGTTTGATAGATGGAAATTTTTCAGACTCAAATGTTCTCAGTCTGACAAAGAACGGTACATCCTTTATTCAAATTTTGGTGGGTATATTTTTGGTATTTTTGGTAGGATATTTTCATAATCGTTACTTTTGGAAGGAAATCAGGTATGCATTCTAATTTATATGATTAATTGTGTTTAATATATTGTTATGATGTCATCATGATTGTTTGTGCTTCAAAGAGTATATTTCATTCGTACTTGTTTGGGATCTCTTTTTATTTTCTAAAAGTAAGTTTTCCTTCCAAAACATGTCCTCCTCCTTTATAAACCCATCTTTCTCTTTTTAAAAACCCTATCGTACGTGCTTTGTCTCTACAAAACCTCTCGATACTCAGAGTCGTCTTCATCTCTTCCTTATCTTAAAATCTAATCTTTCCGCTCCAAAAGTATGCAAAATGCCTTTCAAGAGACGATCCTCACACATTCTCAACCAAGATTCCAAGTCTACTGCACCAGTAGAGTATATGGAGATTTTAGACATAGAGTCGGACCATCATGAAGACTCTTCTGAAGTGACACCACCTCACCGATCGTCGCCACCCAAAACTTCTGGTAAAATATATTTTCGTTTTAAGAGCATCAAGCTTGTATGGAATACTTATCAGAGGTTGAAGAGAAGCAACGCCTTTGTATCTACTCTGCGTGACTGTCTAAGAGATAATGGGTTCTTCTCTGAAGAACATCTTACGCAAAACTACTCTCAAGTTTGTGCTAATACTGAAAGAAATCTAGCCAACTCTACCCCAAAAGAGCCTTCTTTCAGAAATGGCAAGGAGAAAGTCGGAGAAATTTCCACTCGTTCTAAAAAGAAATCTGTTCCTATAAGCCCTAAGTCAATAAGTGCCTCAAAATTTGTTGTCCCCGATGATGATGCTCGATTTTTTTTATACTTTTGAGATAAAGGTGAGAATAGCATTTGGTTTGCCTGGTACAAAAGGATTGTTCAGAAGAATTGAGCACAATGTGTGCTATAAGTTGTTACTTACTAGAGGGGTCATGAATCATAGAACAGTGAATTTTGACTACTTAGAGAAGGCTGGGATTTCAGTAAAGCACTTGTTTAAGAAGTTTGGGATTTATGAATTTTGCCTTCAAGCTGCCAATGTTTATGCTGAATTGACTGCCTGCTTTTATTCCAATATCTCCATTCTGTCACCCAACTGGATTCAATTTACTGTTTGTGACAAGAAGTTTGATTTAAAAGCGGATGAGTTGGCAAGGATAATTTGAACAAAACATTCCAAGTTTACTCCATTGACAGTGAATCTTGAAGATGCTTCTAGGGTGGCTTTTGAAAATCCAAACTTTGCTCGAGGGTCTAAGCGACATCTTTCCTACTCTAGCTTATCCAAACGATCTATGATCTTGCATAAGATCATAATCAACTGTTTGAAGCCCAAAGTAGCCTAAAAACTGACCTATCAAAATCAGAAATCAAGCTCATATGGGCTATCTTAAAAGGTTAATCATTTTCTCTTCCTCATATCATCATCTTCCATATGTACAGAACATTACAAAAGGACAAGGGACAATTACCATATGGTGCTCTAATTTCTCGCATCTTCATGTTCTTAAAAATATCTATTCCTGATGATATGCGCAAAAACCTTGTTCCCTGTATATATATTGGAGAAAGAATGCTCTCTAAAATGAAGCAATTTGAAGATGTAAGGGAAAGAGTAAGACGAAAAGAGGCTCAACCATCGAAGGCAAAATCTGTTGAAAAGACAAGTGAAAAAAAAAGGGCAAAGGAAAAGATCTAGTCTAGCCAGCAAGCAAACTAACTCTCCTACCCCAATCAAAGTGTACAGAAAGAAAATAAAAATTCTTCCGCATGATGAAAGTGATGAAGCAGAAGCAAAACACTTTGAAATAGGACACACTGAAGGACCAGAACATGTTCCTAATCCAGTTCCCAAAGTTTCAGAACAAATTCATGAAAAACATGTCACTGAAGATCAAGCACCTGTTCAAGGGGAGAATCAACCAGAATCAGCCACAGGGTATGATCAATCTAAGCAAGCTAATGTCCAAGAGCAGCCCTCTGAAAATCAGAATATCCTCTCTCTTCTGCTCGAGATTAAAGAAAAGTAAGTTGCACTAGAACAAGATATGAAGAATCTATAGAGAATTGTTGATGAAAACAACAAGACTCAACGACTTTAGGCAGCAACAGACAAAGCAGAACTTGAGGAAGCCATTGCTACATGCTCATCCAACATAAATAAGGCTATAGGTCAATGCAGTTCGAAGATTGAGGAGGCTGTCCCAATATTGGAAAATTTTCAATTGATTCGCACCCTTTCTAAAAAATAACCTGTTTCTCAAAATTTCTCTCTAAATCATCTGCTTATTCATTTGGTCTGTAATATCACTAACAATTCTTGTTAGACTGGTTGATCACTTAATATCATTGATTTATTCTCTCTATTATTTTTGCTGATGACAAAAAAGAAGAGAAATTATATGCAGATTTGCTATACTAATTTTAATACGCAGGATCATATGCAAGTTATATAAAAAGGAAGAGAAAGACACAGATTTCAACAAAGTTTGCTCTTTCAATTTCAATCTGTGCCTCAATGCGCTTAATATGCTTATTTACTTACAAATCAATTTCAAATTAATTCAATCTGCAGGAAAGTTTTGTCACCATAAAAAAGGGGGAGATTGTTGAGGAAAACTCCTATTAATTTTGAAGTTGACAAAACCTTTCACGTTATTATAAATCTAGTACTTATTCTGAACTAATTTATTCCAGGTATGTATATTCTGGAAGCTTAAAAGGAAATTATTCAGAATTTGCAAGATGTCAAATACCTTATTGAAGACCCATATAATCTTAGTTTTGTGATTCAGACATTGAAATTATTCAAATGCAGACGAAAAAATTTTTCAGAAGCAAACGCAGACGAAAAAATTCTTCAGACGCAGAATTCAGAACGAAACATAACAGCTAGTGATCTGATATAGATTTAACAGAAGAAAAGTTTTGATTGTCTCAATCTCAATCAAATTGATTGACAATCAAACGTTACGATAAGTATGCATTACAACGGATAAAGCTCTACTTATGGAAATCAAGATTCTGATTGTATGGGCAACCTGAATAAGCGGAATTCAGAATCCGTCATCCAATGGCTATTCAATCCTTATTATACAAATCTGTCTAAGGTGAAGATTGGCAAATGATCCTCTGAAAGCTGTCTAATGGCCAGTGTGGATGTAGAGGAGTATTTAAGGAGATCAACGAGTAGTAGGAGTAGAGAATCAAGAATCAACAAGTACAAAGTCTGAGCATACTCTAATCATTTCTCTTGTCATTCTGAGCTAAAGATTAAGATCTTGAGGAATACTTTATAAGGGTGATTGTGTGAGATAGAGAGTTCTATCATACATAAGAGTACTGTCACTCAGAATCTATAAATTCCTCTTGATTACATAGTAAAATCCAGCTGGTAGGCTGTAAACATGGGAGAGTGGATGTAGGCTTACTATAAGCCAAACCAGTATAAACTTGTGTGCAGTTTTTCTCTCTTATCTCTTTATTTACATTCTGCACTTCAACAGCACTGTCTATATAAACTATCTTGAATCTGAATTATTATTCAGAATCAACTGTGTTATTTTATTTCCGTATAAATTATCAAAAATGGCTTAAAATCACCTATTCACCCTCCTCTAGGTGATCCTTGCTAGCTACGTCAAATGGAAAATAGAATTGGAAGTGATACTTCCCTCTATTATTTGATAACTCCTTTGGGGATTCTGAAATCATCAATTGGTTCGGATTCTTTTTGCTTTTTTCTGCAAAACAAATAAACATGTTCATGAAATACATGGTATGCATGATATGTGTGATATACACATGTTCTAAAGTGACCTGAATCTTTTCTTGAATGTTCGTCTTCATTTCATAAGTAGAAAATCTTGACAACATTTGCATTTACAGGATAGACCAATTTTGTTCTTGCCATATCTACAAGAATCAATGCTCTTTCAGGAAGAACCTTCTTGACAATGTATAGACCCTCATAATTCGGAGTGAATTTGCCATGAGAATCTGAATTGTTGAAGATAACTTTCTTCATTACTAAATCCTCTATTTTGAAATTCCTCGATTTCATTTTTCAATTAAAGGATTTAGCCACTATTCTCTAATATGCTTGCCTATGATATATAGCTCTTAATCTCTTTTCATCGATCATGTTGAATTGTTCATATCTTTGTTGAATCCACTCAGCTTCTGAAAGCTTCAATTGAGATAGTATCCTTAATGAAGGAATTTCTACTTCAACAGGTAGCACTGCTTCTATTCCATAAATCAAGGAAAATGGGATTGCTCCAGTTGATGTTTGAATTGAAGTTTAGTATGCCATCAGAGCATACGGTAACCTTTCGTGCCAATTGCGATAATTTTCAGCTGTCTTGGCCAATATCTTCTTAATATTCGTATTTGCCTCTTCAACTGCTCCATTCATTTGTGAACAATATGGGGATGAGTTCATATGTTGGATGTGGAAGTGTTTGAGTCAATCATCCACAATCTTGTTGTTTAGATTTGAGCCATTGTCTGTAATTATTGCTTCTGGAACTTTATACCTAGTAATAATGTCCTGCCTGACAAATCTTGCAACATTCTTGACAGTAACTTTCATATAGGAGTTTGCTTCAATCCATTTAGTGAAATAGTTAATAGCAACCAGGATATACCGGTGCCCATTTAAGGCCTTAGGGTTGATTGGGCCAATCATATCAATGGCCCACATTGAAAATGGCCATGGCTTGGACATTTGATGTAGCTTGTTTGGCGATGCATTGATTTTGTCTCCATAAACTTGACATTGAAGATAACATCTCACGTGTTGAATGCAATTTGATTCCATTGTCATCCAATAGTATCCCAACCTCATAACTTTTCGGGCTAGAAGATATCCATTCATGTGTGATCCACATTCATCTTCGTGAATTTCTTTCATAATTTGTTCAATTTCTATGGCATCCACATATCTTAGTAGGGTTGAATCAAATTATTTCTTGCAAAGGATTTGACTAATAAGGAAGAATTTGTTGGCTATCTTCCTTATAAACACCTGGTTGGCTTTCTTCAGGAAATTCTCCCAATTGAAGATATTTTTTGATATCATGATACCATGGTTCATTGTCAAATTCTGCTTGAACCATCATGCAATGAGCTGGCTGTTCAAGAATATCGATTCTCAATGGTTTTATATCCATACCATCTTTAGTTTGTAGTAAGAATGATAAAGTTGCAAGAGCATCTGCAAAATGATTTTGAGTTCTTGAGAGACAATCGAATGTTACTTCTTCAAAGTTTTGTATCATCTCTTCTAAGTATTTGTGATAAGGAATTAGCTTGGCATCTCGAGTTTGCCATTTACCAGTTGTTTACAATATGATGAGTATAGAATCTCCATATGCTTGCAACCTTTTTACCTTCGTTGAAATGGCTAATTGTAAGCCGAGAATGCATGTTTCGTATTCAGCAATGTTATTGGTGCATGAAAATATCAATTTTGCAGATACCGGATAATGTTGGCTTTATGGGGAAATCAGTACTACCCCAGTTTCTAATCCAAATAAGTTGATTGCACTATCAAAATACATTGTCCATTAATCGTTGACCAATGTCAATATATGATCATCAAGTTGTTCTTTAGGATTGGCAATATTCTACGAATTTTTCGCCAACATGTATGCTATTGCTCATCCTTTAACTGACTTTTGGGATGAACTTTTGATGTTGAATTTAGATAATAAGACTTACTACTTCGCTAATTTCCCGACCAAGGAGGATTTCTCAAGAATGATCCTTGATTGGATCATTCTCAGTCACTAGCAAAATTTGGTGATGAAGGGTGTATTGTCTTAATCTGTGTAATACCTAAATCAATGTAACGCATGTCTTCCTGATTGCTAGGTAATTCATTTATAATATTGTGAACTTCTTGCTCAAGTAATAAATGACTTGTTCTTTACCATCATTTGGTTTTCTTTGTACAAGCACCGCTCCTAACGACTCATAGTGAATCGTCAAATATAAGATCAGCGAAACTCCAAGGATTGGTGGTACCAACATTGGTGGGCATAGCAGATATTCTTTAATCTTGTCAAAGGCTTGTTGACATTCCACATCCCACTTCACTTAGGCATTTTTCTTCAACAATTTGAAGAATGGTTTAGCAATCTTAGAAAGCTGATAGATGAAACGAGCAATGTTTAGGGATTTATTTTGATGCCCCTGCTACTGACCACAAACCCTAGCAATTTGCCAAATTTTGCCCCAAATATACACTTATTGGGGTTTAGCCGTAACTTATACTTTCTAAGTCTTTCGAACAATTTGTGAAGCACCTCAACATGATCTTCTCCTTGTTTGGATTTTGCTATCATGTCGTCCACATATACCTTGATTTCTTTGTGCACCATATCATGAAACAAAGTTACCATTCCCCTTTGATATGTGGCACCAGCATTTTTCAAACTAAAAGGCATCACCTTGAAACAAAATGTGCCCCATGGTGTTATGAAAGACATCTTTGCCTTATCCTCTTTGTTCATGAGGATTTAATTATATCCTGAAAAACCATCCATAAATGAAAATGTTTCGAACCTAGCAGTGCTATCTACTAATACATCGATATGTGGAAGTAGAAAATCATCCTTAGGGCTTGCTTTATTTAGGTCGCAATAATCAACGCATACCCGTACTCGACCATCTTTCTTCATTACGAGTATTATGCTGGCAATCCATTCTGGATATGGTACTACTTCGATGAAACCGACTTTGAGCAATTTCATCACTTCTTCTTCTACTTTCTTTGCCAAGTCCGGTTTCGTTCGCCTTAGTTTTTGATTATTTGGTGAGATACTTGGATCAATTAGCAAAACATGTTCAACTATGCTTGGATCAAGGCCTGGCATATCAGTATAAGACCATGTAAATATATTTTGATATTCTCTGAGCAAATCTGTGATTCTTTCTACTTCTAATGAAGGAAGATTTTCTCCAATCTTAACTTCTTCGAGATTCTCTTTATTACCTAGATTAACAGTGATCGTTTTCTTTAATGAGAGCGGCTTTGATTCTTCATGACGAATCCATTCCTTTCTGACCCATTCCTCATCTTCATTATCCACTTCAATATCACAAGTAATCTCCTTGGAAAGATTTGGGCCATATACCAACCTATTATAGATATGCGAATGCTCATGCTTGACATGTAACAAACATAATTAATAATTGCATATGATGTAAGTAACGCACATGGTCTTATGAAAAACCTTTTGGGAATTCATTTTGAAATTTATTTTGAAAGAATATAAAGGCATAGCTAGTCCTCATATCATCAGACTTCATTGCTCTTAAAATCATTTTCGCAATGAGGAGCAATATAGAAACCCAAAGCCTCGAGCCTCACCAATGAGGATATTGTTCATCATAGGTTTGGTTTTGTTTCTACATGTCCTTAACAAAATATTTGATCACTTTTATTGAATTGAAAAACGTGATTACAACTATATCAATAGGAATGTAAATTGCAACTAAACTGAAATTACAAATGAAATTACAAGAAATTTGAAATGGTAATCAACAAAATGCAATGGAAAAAGCTAATAGCCAAAGTTCAAGAGAATCTTTCTACTCTAGTGCATAGGTATCTTTTGCCTCAGTTATGATAATGTTGATAGTATTCTCTTCGAATAAACTTGGCAGAACATATTCTTCCTCTGCATATAAGTCTTCTTCTTGAAGTGCTTGGAAGGTCCAGGAAAAGTTTCCCTAATGTGGATTTAGTGATAGGGAAGCTCTTTAGCTTTACCCTTCCATATGGATGGATTAATGATATGATTACCTCGGCCTCTACAGCCTTTATGGTTCTTTCGATCTCAGTCTTGGCATCTATGGTGATCTTTAGAGCTATCTGGAATATAACATACTCCATGTTTCATTCTTGTAGCAAGCGGAGTGATAAATTCTTTGATCCCTTGGGATTTCGATCCAAGACCATTACTAGGAATAAATCCATACTGGCATAACACCTTTCCAGACATAATGGATGACGTTGAGAACTCAGAGGATTTTATAATGCAACCGGCAGGAATTTGCACCATTGAGATTATTTCGAAGGAATGATAACTTGGTTCTTTTTTCACTTCGGGTTCGACATACGATATTGCACTCTCTTTGTAGGTGGTGAAATCTGTCTCCCCATGTACGGTGATCATTTTGCCATTAATGACAAACCCGACCTTCTGATGGAGACTTGAAGGAATGGCACTAGCCATATAAATCCAAGGTCTTCCGAGTAACAAGTTAAAAGTTCTCAGAATATCCACTACTTGAAAGTCAATCAGGAAAGGCACAGGGCCTATGTTCACCTCGAGCTCGATATCGCTAATAACGTCTTTCTTTATTCCATCAAACGAGTGCACAGTTACCTTAGAAGGTTTAATAAGCTCTTCGCTAATCCCCAAGCAATGCAGTGTGCTTAGTGGGCACAAATTAAGTGCGGAACCATTATCGATTAACACTCGTGACACCTCCTTACCCCAGCATTTGATGGCAATATATAGGGCTTTATTATGGGAATGCCCGTCAATTGGGAAATCTTCATCGAAGGAGGTAATTTGATCTTTCAGAAGAATCGTACCAACAAAGTCTTCCAATTGTACTTCATTAATTGTCTCTGGAACGTGCATTTCATTGAGAAGCCTCATAAGCACCATTTTATGGCTTTCTGAAGTCTTGAAGAGATCTAATAGAAAAATTTATGCTGGTATCTTTCTTTGCTGTTCAATTACCTCAAATTCGCTTGTCTTCGTGACCGAAAGTACCTATTTGACATCTTCTTCAGTTACTCCTTTCTTTTCGTACTCACCTTCTTTTGAGACATTGCATCTCCCTAATCAGGCTATGGCATCGACTTTTTTGGGGGAGTAATCCCAAGGAACACACTTAGTATCAAACTTTTCTTTTGGAGGGAGAGTGATAATCACAGACTGTGTTTCTTCTTCTTCGATCCTTAGCTAATCAATGGGAAGTTGGATAGTGATTGGTTTGACAGGATCTCATCAAGCTTGATTGGAAATTGTCTAATCATGGATACCATGCTTCTATTGGCTTCGTCAGCATCCATTCCACCCCAGCCATCAAATGTGATCATTCATGTCACCCCATCCGTCCGGTACAATGTCTTCATTTTTGAACACCCATGGTGATCGAATATATTTAACACGGTAATTGTATTTACCGCCGTCCTGACTAAAGAAGTCTACGGGTTCGCCTTCCTTGGATGATTTGTAGGTGAAATGCCTTTCACCCTGTCGGACTTTTTGTTTCTCCTTTTCATCCTTATTTGTTTTATCTTGAAGCATTTCATTCTGAGGCAGGGCATTCTCCTCAAGGCTAATTTCGTCATCCATACCACCCTAACCATCAGGTACAATTACTTCATTTTTGAATGCCTATGGCGATGAGGTATATTTCACTTCAAAATTATATTTTCCGAAATCTTCTCCCAAGTTGTCTATGATCTCGCCTTTTAGGAGCACTTCTTAACGAAAGCGGGCATCTTCTAATCGAGAAGCTTTAATCTTGACCTCATATTCATCTTTATCATCAAATCGATCATTGCTTCTTCATCTTTGATCATGTTTACTATATTGTGCTCAGAAAGAGGATCCTGATATATATTTGGCTCGGGTTCTTGGAAGTTCAATATCTTCTTGTCAATGAGCTGTTGAACCTTATACTTTAGAGTAGGACAATTATCTATATTATGTCCCATTTCTCCCATGTGATAGGTGTAGGCTTTTGATTCATCGTACCAAGAAAATCTTGCAAGATTATCTCTCGGTAACCCTTTGGCCACTAAATGCCTTTCTAGAAGCATTGGTAGTAGCTTTAACAAAGGTCGGGGTAACGATGTGTATTGCCTCACAGGTCTTTTCTTTGGGTCAAACTACCTTGGATTTTTCCAAGCGACATTTGATTGTTTTGGAAATGATGCTTGATGAGTATTTGGGCTAAACACCATAGCCACTTCTCGGAGGGGCTCTTTGTCTTTTCTCACGGGATAAGGCCTTCGTGCTACTGTTTCCTGAGCCTTCTTTTCTTTCAATCCCTATTCAATTTTTTCACCCACTTTTACCAACATGGTAAATGTTTGACAGCCTAATACATGAAGCTTGTCATAATACTCAATTGGTGATGATTTTAGAAAGAGCTCAATGAGCTCATATTCACTTATGGCGGGCTTTACTTGTGAGGCAATAGCTTTCCATCTCTAAGCATAGGCTTTAAACCCTTATTCTTTTGTTTCTCGGTTCTGACGAGATCTTTTCTAGTTGGGAGTACTTCAACATTAAACTTATACAGGTGAAGAAATTCTCCTGCCAAATAATCCCATTTTGAGAAGTCTTCTATGTCGAGGGCTGTGTACCATGCAAGAGTCGCTACTCTCAAATTGTCTTGAAATGTGCTAATAAGAAGTGGCGTGTTGTCTGAATATCTCACCAACTTATGGAAATAATACTTCAAATGGCTTTTGGGACAACCAGTGCCATCATACTTGCTCACGAACTCTGGCTCCTTATAATATTTTAAAACAACCACTTTCACGTATGGCGAGAACTTGTCGAACCTTTGAAGCTCATAGCCTTGACTTGCTAAGCATTCTTCAATTTTGGCCAATTTCTTAGCCTCTTCTTCATCCTTTGTTTTGGATGTCTTCTTGATTTGATCATTATCTTCCAAATTTACCACCTCAGGTGTAGTCTTTGGAGAATATTCTTGAATCCGTTCTTTGTTTCTGACTGGATCTTTAATCAGTGTTTCGGTGGCGTTTGAAGTTCCCACATTTGGAGTAGTAAGATAAAACTCTCGAGATGCGAGAATAAAAGTCTTCATTTCTACCATCATTGCAACTATTTGGGTCATTTGATTATCGACTTCAACTAGTCGAGCACGGGTTTCTTCTTCCGCCATTCTAACTTATAAGCGAGTTCGAGGTTTTTTACCTTTCGTTACTCAATAACTTGCTTTATAAAAAAAAAACCCCCGATATTAGCATAGCAAAACGATAACGAAACCCTACATTCTTTTAATTGTATGGTTTCATGAGATTACCAAAGATAAAAATTTTCATACAAGCCTTAGCCTTGTATTAAATTATTCATTAATATCTTTCTCAAATAATCATACAATTTAAAGGATTGCAATCCATGGTGATTCCTTTATGTTTTGAAATCATGTTCTGAAATTATTCATGCATGTTTAGAAAGTAATCAACCCATCATTGCATATAAAATTTGAAATTGTTTGACATCATGATTTTAAACTCAAATGAGAATTTAAATCATCCAATCCTAAGCTTCTTACTAGCTAAAACAGCTTCCTCCTTTTGGTATTCTTCCCATTCCTTAGCTCGAGATTTACAATCTTCTACATCAATCACAAACTCTTCAGAGATGTAGGGTTCCACTTCAGGCATGCTTGGAACAATGTATTCCGAGACATATTCGTCTACAGGATCCAATACCACACTCAATGTGATATATGGCTCGACATTAATTGGACGCTTATTTTCTACCCATTTGATGTATTCTTTAGAGGCCATGCAAATCTTCATATCTTCTTCCAAGCTTTTTAGCCATTCGATTATTTGTTCAAGTAGGCTATCCAAAGATAATATGATCTTGTGAATTTTAACTTAAAGGCTATTCTTCTTTTCTTTAGGTATAGTTCCACTTCGGATATTAAAGGTGAACTCTTCGGGATTCCATACCGATAGAACTTGTTAAAGTATCCTGAATTGTCTAATCACCCTCAGAGGGCAATAAGCTCATAGGGCAATAAGCTGCCCCTCCACTCAAACCAAGTAATGGTACCGCATTCCCCTCTCGGCTTGTGATCTTTGCCTTGCTAATCTTTGGCCAATTGATCTGCCATTGGGTTTGATCAAGAGTTAAGGCACTAATGAAATTGGCCCAATCTAAGGAAGATTGTTTGGATAATTTGCTTTGGAGACAAATATATCGTTCAATTGGATTTATTGCCGGACAAATTTCGCGAATGTTCATAAAACAATACCATGGTCGAATGTGTGAGATGAACCATAATGACAAAAGACCAATAGAAGTTTGAAATATACCCCTCTCACGATTTTGGTATATGTTTAAAGATATGACGATTTGGACAAGAAGCATATTAGAGAAGTCTTACTTAAGACATGCTTGTCTTGCGATCACAGTGACTAAAAGGTCTAATCCCATTCTGGACATAGGGAATAGAATAAAGCTGAAGAAAGCTAGAATGACTACGCGAGCTGAAGTGTTTCTCATTTTCCTAGGAAGTTTTGAAAAGTTGGCTACTAGGAAGGATAATGAAAATCTACCCATATTTGATTTAATTAACTTTTCAATTTTAGAAGTTTAGAGGTTAAGGAATTCGACTAAAAGACTCACGGGATTAAGTCTAACGGGTGACTCTATGACCCTAGGTTTAGAATTGATTCCAATGACAGCTTGATATTCTTCTAATGTTGGTACCAATTTATGTTCTCCAAGTTAGAATGTGGCGATGGAAACCTCCCAAAAATGTGCCAAAGCTTGGACTAGGTTGACTTGATGTTCTACATGCATAAGATCGAGAAGGTATCCAAACCTTTTTTGGACATAAGTTTGGTTGTCCTTGGACATGCCTTTCCACTAAGCAACGAGTTCCTTTCGAGTAATGGGAATTACTTGGATGTCTAGTTTTCCCATTGAGCCTAATCATGCAAAAAAATTTGTTATTAATCACCATGGATTACGAATCAATTTTAATGCCTGCATTTCAATCAAATGTTCTTTTGAGGTAAAACGGAGGTAAAATACACTTGCATGCGTAGAAAATAATGCAACTGTCATTTTGAGTCCGTTTAGACCGTAAAAGAGCATATAGTTGAGATCATGGACAAATTCAATGTGTGATGTAAATGCCCATTCTGTCATACTCCATTTAGACCATAAAGTACTAAACTATGGTTTACAACTTCAAATACATTGAAATGAACGAATAAGCATTTGAATTACATGGAAAATCCGCCATAGACCTATGCATTTCATTTAAAAATGAAAGAATGGTCAAATGGAGTATGATGCTCTAATCATGCATTCTAAAATGAAAGGGCATTTAAACTAAGCATTGAATGTCATTTAGGCATTTTTTGAAAATGTGCCAACTAACGTGCATAATTGTAAAAGAATGGAATAGAATGATACTTGTTTAGCATGATATTTTATTTGATTTTAGGTATACCTACCACAAAGACAAGCGAATGCAACCAGTGAAATTTTGACACCTAAAATGGTAGGATATGCTAAAGGCTCAAGGTCATCACTTTAATGGATAAGGGATTCCATTCTAATAGACAACAGCCCAAAGTAATGAAATATTATTTCACATCGGTGATCGGTATTGCATTTAAACGATCCCACGAGCAATCAGCTCATAGTTTCGCCTAAACACATACCTTTTAAGGGTAATCCTAAATGTAGCCGGAATTGGGCCACGGGTGGTGTGTGCTAATAGTGTTGTTCTAAAGCAATTTAAAAACATGCATAGCAATGAATAATCAAACATCACTTCTAAAAGTCATTCAAAACACATTCAATCCCAACACCGTCCTGCAAAATAAAGGTTAGCAAAGACTACACCCATTATACCACCCGCTTGCAAAACCATTCAAGACTATCGTTAACGAGACGTACCTAAGATCCTTGCAAGCACAAAACACAAGCATATCATTCTATCTAGGCCTAAGTTCACTTAGAAAAGGTGAGTCCCCAATGGAGTCACTAAGCCTATCGTACCGCACTTTTTTTTCAGGGGCTTTTAGGATTTACGCGTTAAGGAGGTATTTTCATGTAAGGGTCTCTCCCAGACCATACCTCACGTGACAACAGATGGTCATTTCCTACTTAGTCCAAATTTGTGATTTTGGAGTCGCCATTAGTCATTATTGATAGGCAAACTAGAAACCTAATCGGGATATGGGAAAAATACCATGATTCTACAAACCAGAGAATCTGAGTACGGGGACTTGGTTACGTTATTGATCCCGAATTGAGATCCCTAATGCCCTTTTGGTACCTAAGAACGATACAATGTCTAACGTGTCATGTAAATTTTCGAGACTTACCCACTAATTCTATCTATTCTAATCGCAGGGAAAACCAATCATGTATTAAATGTGTAATCAATGTCAATCAATCCTAAATGGTCTCTAAAATGAAAATCAATCAAAACATCCAAATCCTAATGAAGCTCTAGGAGCTTATTCATTTCATGATTTACATTTTTAGGATTTTACGGTTTTTTAGGAGATATAACCCCTGAATTTAAAATTTTCTAAAAATGCCTCTTGGACACTTCCAAAAATTCAAATTTCACTTTCTAAGGTTGGCCACAGTATTTTTGGACTATTCTGTGAATTTTTGAAATTTTTGAAATTTTTAATTTTTGAAATTTTTTTTCGAAAATTTCGTTAACCGAGAATTGATTTTTTATGATTTTCTGAAAATTTTTATGATTTTTCCAATTTTTCAATTTTTTATTGATTTTCTAAATTTTTCATATTTTTTATCTGTATTTTCTGAATTTTTAAGAATTTTCTAATTTTTCTTGTTTTTCGGTGAATTTCCTATTTTTCCTGAAATTTTTCAAATTTCTAAAATTTTTATATTTTTCTGATTTTTCACATTTTTTTCGAATCTTTTTATGTTTTTTTGTGTTTTTATGAATTTTCTTAAATTTTCTCGATTTTTTTATTATTTATTATATTTTTAAAATTTCCCGCTAAAGAGGTGAATTGGACCGGCCCGGTTCAACTTGGTTCGGCTTGACCAAATTGGGCGTCGCCGGCACCGGTCGCTTGTCACCTTCTCCTGCGAGCCTAGTACCAAAATAGCACCGTTTTGGACATTTTTCATTGAAGCATTTCCCCGAACAGGTGGTGTGCACAATTTTGTATTCAACATTTTCAAGACCGTGACTTTGAGCCCACGATCGGCGAACCTCCGATGACCTTTATGGCTAATTTTTTTGTTCTGTGTTAAGCTCATATCAACCTCTACCAAATCAAACCAACCAATTAACCGTCGAACCATCACCAACCGGCAAAAATCTCATTGGAAAATGCCAATTTGTTACTAACCTAAACCGTGCTCATAAAAAACTCAAAATCCCTATTCTACTTGCCTTAACCGTCTAATTCGGTTCAAATCAACACCAAATCATCAAACAAAGTCAAAGAAAACCTACTTGAACGACTTAGAGTTGTGACAACTCTCTAGTAAGGATTTCCAGATTTCGGCCAAGCTTAACATTCATGGCCGACTCAGTTTGGATGTGTTTCCGATCATTCAAAGTGCAAACAAACAATAAAAATGAGGTCAGAATACGTTTTAGGCATCAATAATAACAATAAAACATGAAGAAACACACACAGTTGAGATAAAACCTATTCTGGAAAATTTGGGATACAGTGATGATGAACCAAATTTACCTGCTTCAATGAGGATCAAAATGGAGTTCCCGAGCTAATCAGTGCCCGTGGATGTCTTCCTTGATCTAAGAACTTCGAGCTGGTGGCTTCAGTTTCGCCGAAAAGGTTCTAGATTGATTGGAAAAGTCTCGATTTCAGACCTTTAGAACCAGCCTATCTGATTAGAACAATGGAGGGGAAGTTACAGCCAAACTCCGATTCGCCGATGCTTCGCCGTCTAGGGCGGTGCCGGACACTCAGGTGAGAACCTTAAATCCTCTCTCTCTAACTTTTCCTCTTTGGTTTTGCCTGTTTTCTCTTTGTCTCCATCTCTGGCATTTCACTGAACACCTCCTCTCCTACTGTTAAATTTTTCCAGCTTTTTGTTCATTGATTTTTCCGCCCAAAGTTTGTTGGAACCGACTTCCGATCAGTTAGATCGGCTCTCTGGTGCTAGCTAGAGATTCTTCAACTAGCCTAGTCAATTTTCACGTGCCAAATTGGCTGGAAAGGATCAACGAAGTCGCAGGCTTGAAACGTTTTTTTCTGGGCTTAATGTAGTCTGGTGAGTTGACCAAAGAAGGTGACCGACCCAAATCGGGTTGGGTTGACCTGGTCAACCGGCAGACCCGTGTTGGTCTTAATTTGCCAATTAAGCTCAATTTTGACCCAATTTTCAAAATTAAACCCTAAAATTGAATTCCTCATCACATTTTGAACCCAAACATGTGATTTTCCCCAGTTTTTATGATAATCATGTCCAAGATTTTCCCCTTTTTGTATTCGGGTCAATAGGATTTTATTTAACTTGATGTCCTAATGACCTGATTAGGCAAAATGGATGCCAAAATTGAATTACCCACATATGGTGAACCCTAGAAATGATGGTTTGATGGTTCGACAATTTCATATTGGATACGATTCTCAATTTGGGCTCAAAATTCTTAATTTTCAATTGAATTTTGAGGATTTTTGATTTTTATGACAAATTGTGCAATTGGACCGACCATTATGTAATTCAAGGTCCTAGAATCATTTGTTATTAAGATACTATGACTTAAAAATGGCTAGAAATGATTTAATTGCATTTTTGGTTCAATTCGGGTTTGATTTTGCCCAATTTTGGGAAAAACACGTACTTGATTGAAATTTTTCAAAATTGATGATGTATTCATGAAATTGGATTTAAAATAATACTAATGACTTTTTTATGGAATTTTCTGATTCCATTTGCTATTTTTCTTGATTTTCTCACTTATTTGACTAAATGAAATTAAGGAAAAATGTAGAAAAATGCCAAAAAATTATTTTTTGGTTTAGAAATAGGTTTCTAGGCTTGGCCAAGATTCTTAGTTCTAATTTTGAGATTTTTGGAAATATTAAAAAAAATGAGTTAAAAATCAGGTGTCAACACATACATAGCAAAAGAAATAAAAAATCTGAGAATAGATTGTCTGACAGTATGTCAAAGCCACAGTGATTGAACAACAATAGAAGCTATTTCGAGTAGTTTGCAAATGTTTCGGAAAAGCAGCATGGGCAGTTCCATCCTCGAACTGCAGCACCAACGAACTCCCAACGGCTTTCTTACTTCTCCAAGACATCTCCAACAGTCTAATTGAGGATGCCTATAAAAGAGAAGATCTTTGACGCCAAAATGTTAGAGACGTGCATACACGAACTAGAAATCTACTACAAGCTGTGTCCTTATGCAAAAGCTTTTATCTGTATGTGAATCTTGCTACATTATAATTATGCTAAAAGATCAAGTGTACTTAGTAGCATCTAAATTCTGATAGTGTGATCTATCTTCTGAAAGGATTGGTATGTGCTGGTTATAATTTGTTCAGTAAATTACTAGTATATTCCAGCCTGACCTGTGGCTGTTAGTGGCAAGAGTGAACGTAGGCTTGTGGATAAAGCCAAACTACTATATATCTTTGTATACTACTAATTCTCTTTGTTTCAATCACAAAAATATACAATCAGCTCACTGTTTCTGAAACATCATCTGAACCTGACTTTACTTAGCACTTACTATTTTCCGTAAAAGTTATCAAAAATCTTGAAATAATCAATTTACCCCTCTCTAGGTTGTATTGTTAGTCCTAACAATTGGTATTAGAGCCATGTTGCTTGTTGTCTTAAGTGTATTTCTTCTGAGTATAAATATCTTCTCTTATGGCTAACTTTGGTGGTTTTCTTATCAATGATACTCTTTCTCCTAGCAAGCTGCCCTACTTTGATGGAAGCACCTATAGCTATTGGAAGCAAAGGATGCAATCCTATCGTGAGGTAACAAATCTCGACATGTGGGTTGTAATCGAACGTGGAGTAGACATACCTACTCTAGCTCCCATCCCAGTCCTATTCAATGAGAAGGACAAGAAGCTCCGGCTAAAGATGTTGCAGCTGTTGCTGTTGCTGAAGAAGCTTGACGAAATAGAGCTGGTCACTATGCTAAAAGCTAGATATTTGCTATATTGTTCATTATCTTTATCTAAATTTAGCAAAATTTCTTTTTGTGTCACAGGTAAGGACATTTGGGATTGACTTCAACTGACATTTGAAGGAATTGATAGAGTATATAGGAGACAAAGATGAAAATCCTTCTTGGACAATATGAGCTTTTCAAGATGAAATTAGATAAAGCAGTATCACAAATGTTCAATAGATTCATAGAAATAGTAAATGACCTAGCACACCAAGGAAAATTGTTCATTGATGGAGAAAATATGAACAAGCTATTGAGAGCATTGCCAAAGTAATGGAACAACATAAAGACCTCAATACGAGAAACAATGAAGATTCAACCAATTACGATGGATGAGCTGATAGGAACATTCATGTCCTATGAAATAGAGCATCAAAATGAAGAAAGTAATTCAAAAGGTACGAAAGTTATTGCATTCAAAGCTAACCATGATGATACAGGTGATCAAATATCATTAGGAGATAAAGGTAACTATGAAGATATGGCATTATCCACTTGAAGTTTCAATAGCCTTACGAAGAAAGGAGGAAACTTCAAAAGCAAATGCCAAACGAAGTTTCCAGAAGAAAAGAGGCAATATAAAAACAAAGAAGACTCCAAAAGTAAGGATCTTATTTGTTATGAATGCAAAAAACCATGTCACATAAAGCCAAATTACCCATTGCTCAACAAGAAGAAAGGGAAATACGAAAAGAAGAGGAGAGAGCACTGAAAGCTGAATCATGGAGTGATACCGAATGTGAATCCGGTGATGGAGAGGAAGCAAAACTTTGTCTAATGGCAGATTCCGACCATGAAAATGAAAATAAGGTATATAATCCTAAACTAACTTATGAAGAGATGTACGAATTTTTGAAAGAAATGTTTGAAGAACACAAAAAGGTTTCAAAAAGGGTTTCAGTTTTAAAGAAAGAATTTTTTGAGCTCACTTCTAAAACCTTGATTACAAAACTATTATTGAAAACTTGAAAGAGGAAAACGGCCTCCAAGTGAGTGAAGTTCACATTTCTCAAGCAGAAAATAGTACTCTCAAAGAGGAGATTTTAAACCTCAGCACCAAATTTTCTCTCGATTCAAAAATCTTAAAGCACATTCTCTCAATGCAAATTCCTCACTATAAGAAATGTGATTTTGGACATGAGGACAATGATACTGAGAAGAATCCTTTTCCAAAAATCAAAGAGAGGGAGAGATTTCTTAGGCCCATTACAAGGAGCTTAATTTGAAGGCCAAATATCATTGGCCATTTCCATTTTGTGTGCTTGCGGGCCCAGTTTCGATATAGTTCATATAATTGCAATTTTTCAGTCACTTCACTTCACTTAGGTATATAATGAATTTTTTTTTTGTTATATTACCCCTAAACCAATCGAGTATCTATAGAGATTTCTTCGGTAGGACGACCACCAAATCACTGTAATAGGAGACACTTTCTTGCAACCCCATCTTTGAGTTCCTTGCCACTGAACGTGTTTGTACTGAAGAACATAAAAAAGAACAACTTTTTAACGTAAATTTGAAATTGTTACCGTGAATTTAGTTTTCATGTAAGTCTGATTTACTGAAATGTTGTTTAATTGATTAGATCGCGAAGTGCTGATCTATATTCAAATGTCTCTATTTTGATCACATATGCATAAGTCATTGATAGTTGCAGTCCATAGCGGGTAAGTATTTATAGCTCACCCCGTAGTGATGAGGATTTGGTTTTCTCCTAATGTGCTAGAGAAGAAATCACTTTAGAGATCTAACCAAAACACCTTTCACATGCAAAAAAAAAAAAAAACTCTTTTTCAAGAGGACCATTAAGTGGATCAATCATTTTACCCTAAGGACACATGCTAGTTATGGTAATTCCAACTTTAAATACTCCTTGTTTAATATAAGTTGAGTCAACATCGAATTCGTCACAAAAGAAGTCGTAAGCCTAGGGTTCCTGACAAGGGACGGTTTGTTCTCTCTGTGGAATGACTCTTTTCTTTCTTTCTTTTGTCAATTCTAAAGATTAATAATTCAGATTTCACAAATGTGCAAAGCCCGACCACTTGTGATGGTTAGAGAAGACGTGGAGGATTGTTGATTCTCCCTACATTGCCACGTTTGGTAGCTAGCGGAAGCTGTCGTTTGGTCCTTAGGACAAGGACATCCTTGGAGCGATACTACAAATATAATCTTGTCGCATCATCATATCGCTCTCGCTCTCCGCCCATTTGAAAAATCTCAGTTGTTCCATACTCCAGGATCATTAATTAGGGCATAAGAAACTAAAGATGAACTGGTTAGGGTTTGAACGGAAGAAAAATCTCATGAACGCCAAAATCTCTCTCTCTCTCTCTCTCTCTCTCTCTCTCTCTCTCTCTCTGTTTCTGCATGTGTTGCAAGTTCATCGTCGTGGCTCACCAAACGCGGTGTGATCAGGCAATGGGGGTCCTCGTGAAGGGGAAATAAACAAAGCTTGCATCGACATTGTTGTCTGAGCGTCATATTGGCACGCAACCGGTGGAAAGAGACTGGCGAAGAACGCGGGGTTGCCGACATTTTGGAAGGACATAAGGAATTAGCTAGAGAATATATTGCCTCATCTTGATAATATTTTGATGCAACCCGATTCGATTTCATTCTGATTTTAGGGTTAAAACAGGAGGATACAGACGAAGTGGAGCTAGCAAGGAGAGGGCGACAGACAATATTGATGTAATGGCGTGAAAGAAGCAATGAAGGAAGTTGATTGAGTTGATTGATGCTCCATGTACTCTCGAGATTCTTTGATTGTCTATTTTCTTTATCATATCACATGAGATATAATTGCCACCGTGAGTATAAGTAATATGACTTAAGACTCTTACCGTGAATGAATATAATTTATTATATAATACCTGAATTTTTGTTTGAAATATCCAAAAATTTTATCCATAAATTGGTTGAATCTTGGGAGGTCGAGCTTCTCATTTCAAAGGGAAATCCTCTCATTGAATTTTATACACAAATTAGCTTGGAATGCTTTTCTTTATGATGTTTGGAAAAGCTTTGAATTACAAGATGCGTGACTTTGATTGCAGGTCTAAGGAGGAAGTTCCCAATGCTATCAAAAAGTGTGATGCGATGTGAGGTATTAAGTTATATGTCCCAGAAGGCTTGATGAATCTAGAAAGCAAGTGACGTGCCAAAGTTTAATGCCTCCTCCTCGCATGCAAACCAATTTGAAAACCGTATCGAGCACACACGTGGAGTTAAAAACGAAGAATGTTTTTCTCTCTATTTCATTCTTGGCAGGTTGCGTAAAGAGTAGTACATCAAGAGACCAATATATAGAGAAGTATAGACGGAAAATTACCAAAAAAAGTTCTAAGTTTATTGCACCTGTACCAATTTAGTCCTAAACCTTTCAACTATACCAATTGAGTCATAAACGATTTCACGTTTTGCCAATTGAGTCCATCTGGTCAATTTTGATAGGAAATTACTGGCGGGGACGCCAACTGCTCTACGAGGTACGGTCGGCGCTGACATGAACATTCTAATGATATTTTAATATTTTTTTGAATTTTTTTTCTTTTCTCTTTTTTTCTTTACTTTTTTTTTTCTGGACTTAGGGCCAGCGAGGGCCGCAAGGCCCTTGCTTGGCCAGATCTTGCCGACCCCGCATTTTGAAAGTTACAGGTTCTAACATAGACGACCAGTGAACAAATCTCGATAACAACAGCAACAAGGAAGAGAAACACTCTCTCAATTATCCTCCGACACGCGATAATGGCTCCTCACTACGTCTTCGCTTTGAATCTATAGGCTCTCGAAGAGGAACCCGAAGACTATCGGCTCTATACACAAAACCCCGTCGACATCGCTTCATTTCTCTCCTCCGAACTTGAAGAATTCATCAAAGGTTCACTTTAACTTGCACACCACAATCAAAGATGAGTTTTCGAAAACTGTCCAACTAAAAGCCATTTTGGTGCTGGTGATGTGTGCTTTTACGGTCGTGAGGGTTTCTTAACCTTTTGGTGTCTCGTGGCTCTCGCATGCTTATCATTTGATTTCTCCTGACAAGGAGGTGGTCTATGTGAAAGAGAAGGATGTGTTCAACTGCGTGTACTCACCCAGAGCCAACGAGGGCTTCTCGGTAAAGTTCAGGTGTTAGATTAAACATTGAACATTTTCATATAGTCCAAAGGTATATTGAATATATACCAAAAATTAAGGGGTTACATTAAATTAATTAAAAATCCAAGGACAACATTGTAAATTGAGCTAAAATTTAGGGACCATATTGAATAAATTAAAAATTCAGAGGACATATTATATATTGAATTAAAATTTAGGAACTATTTGAATAATTATCCCAAAGTATTACCGGATACCTCACGTGGTACTGTAGATAGGAACTAAATGACATGCAGGTCGTCACCATGTGGCCCCCACGTACGGCCCACAACGACGCTGGAGAATGTTCTTGTTGTCAGCTGATTGGAACCCACACTTATAAACATACTGTCAACATTATGTCCATGCATATACGTATAAATGTAGATTAAAAAAAATAATAATCATGTGGTCTCCATCGACCTCCCCTCACGCGTGATTGTTCCCTGAAATTTATTGAACGATAGTGTATAAAATACTTTAGATTGTACTTTAAATAAATAAATAAATAACCTAGTTGGAGGAAGTTTCCTCCAACTACTACGATTGAATAAAAAATAACCCTCAAGCATCAAATTATCGTTGGCAGTAAAGGAGTAACACACACATTCATTAATGTTAGTTAAAACCGTGGTTTTTTTTTATTAATGTTGCTTTGTTAAAACTTTGCTTGAAACATTTGTCAAGTAATTAAATAAGTAAAAGATATTGTAATTTCCAACATATTGATTTTTTTTCCCAAAATAGTGCATGATCAATATTTGATTAGATAGATAGATGATTTCTGCTTACAAGAACCGGTAATATCTCCTAAGTAAAATGATGTATCGGTAATTTCATTACTTATCGAGTTTCTTTTCAATTCATTTTTTCTGTATATTCTCCTCGGAAATGGCCTGACCGCATTGGCTTTCACTTCTTATTTTTGTACTTGATCAAAATTCTACGATTGACATACTTTGATTTATTTTTCTTTTAAATCCGAAATGCTTGAAACTTTCATAAATGCAAATATCAACATGTAAATTCACATCAAGTCATTTTCATAATTTTTTAGATTAAAATAATATAGTGAATTTTGACTGGAAAGAAAAAAAATTAATTTTTATTTTTGCAAAATGCAAAACAAACAAGAGAATGATACATTTATGAGGAATGAAGGAATGTACGATAAAATATCCCATATCACGAGGGAATCAGTTTGATTGCAGCAGTTGCATTCAATAACATATCAACCACTATGATTGTCGACTTGTCTAGTCACCCAAATAAATCCAAAAAAATAACCTAACCCTCTAATTAATTAAATCACCATAAAACCATCCTATTTTATTCACCTAATTGAAACGAAAGACTTTTCAAGAGAAAATTTATATTAAAAAAAACTACAAAACAATGACAAGTGGCATGTGCAAGTTTATCGTCATGGGGATCCCCAAATGCTTTAAGTGTCTTTTTCATGATTCAGGGATCAAGAAGGAGACCCTATTATAATTTAACTTGTTCCACGCGAAACATATGCAGCTGAGCATCAACGACAAGCACTTTGCGTGCAAAGAGTGCAAGCAACTTTACAAGATCAAGCAATGTAGATTTATTGTGATATTGATAATGTAAGAATGAATGGCCCAACTCATGTCGACCGCAATGTACTGATCTCGTTTTTTTAATTGTGATTTCTTAAATATAGTGTAAAAAACTCATCTTTCGTCATAATAAGATCGGTTTTTGTTTTAACTTCAAGTAGGGTTCGTCGTATGATTGATTTTAAGTGAATATATCGTCTGATTTTACTGTTCTTTTTTCCACTAGTACAAGTTAGTGTGGATGTGCTATATTCTCATTTTGGTTTAACAGTTTAAACTTTTAACACGGTTGATTAAAATCCCACGAAATTTTATAGTTAGCACTGTCAGAAACTATAAGATTATAATACTTTCCATGGTCATTATTGATGCCAATATCCTATCTAGGACTCCTTACATGTTTCTTTCTTTATTAGTCTCATTATTCTAGATATATATGGAGAAAATGTTCATTGACCCAAGACTTGACCCGTCAAAATCTCCAAGTGCTCAACATTTTGTAATATTCTCACAGATCTGTTTTTCCGATCATTTGGCGAGAGGATTTGTTTTTAATCAATGTAAACCCTGGAAAATAGGTTTGCTTTCCTTCTTTTGTTCACTATAAATTAAAGAAGAGAAGAAAATTTCAAGCCAAAAATACCAAAAAACAGTCGATCTTAATCTTAGCTTGCAAAAGCTCGCAATTGTCAATGCTTTGACCGGTTCAAGATCTATCAATCAAATTGAACCGTTCCACTTGTTGCTGAAAAACCAGGCTTATCAAATTTGAAGGGATCTTGCTGAAAACGATCTTGCCGTGTTATAGACTTCAAGTGCCATAGACTATAGCTTGCTAGACACCTTATTGACGTACATATGTGTTGCAATTTCCTTTCTGCCATTTATTTAGTGACTTAGCTTTCAATTAACCAGAAAGTTAGGTTCTCAGTCATCCATAACATAAGGGATTAGGTTACCTTCTTGGACCGTAATCATATGGAGATTATCGCGAAATTAACTACAATGATTAATGACAACCTGATATCTCTAACCAAAGACCCCATTGTACTCGATCATAGGATAGCTCCAAGACTAGAGAAGATGACAATCAACTGATAGCAACCCTTTTTTCCTTGGCACGGTGACAAATCAAGTTAGTTGAAGTTCAATTATTCATTGATCGGAACACAACATCAAAAATATTATTCAAGTATAGATGTCAAGTGGCGATGTTTTGTGCAACGTCGCATAGAGTAACGCAGTATGCAGCAATGACCGATATAAAGCACAAACATAGTAATTCATTCGCTTCATTGTTTTGGTGAATCAATCATAGAACGACATTTAATATATAATTCCTTCACGATTAGGGCTTCTTAGTTTCAATGCGTTTTTCTCATTCTTATAGGTGACGATGACATGGGACCTTAATTAATGGCTATAAACATCGCGCTGAGACGACTTTTGCCAAATTAGGAGTGAAGGATGCATTAGTCAATAACTTGCCATGATGTTTTCACAATTCATTAAATAACCCACGAAAGCAGAAAATCTTTACTAAGTAAGCAAATCAATTTCTTGAATTTACATCAAATGACAATGATCAGAAGATGGCAATGCTTTACTGACCTCTTCACCAACCCTTCAATCTTTTTATACTTGTTCATTTTTTGAAATTCGAGTTCTTAAGCTGAAGATCCATACCAACTCTCCACGACCCAACCCTTGCATATCAAAAGGAACGAAGCCAGCCCTAGAGACTGGCTGACTCCATGATTATCGGCGAGCTTCCAGGGTGGGTGAACATTTTATTTCATGAATCCAGACTGTAAGTTTGACATATCTATAATAAATTGGTATTTGATTAATTGGTGAGTATATTTAGCCATCAAGAAGCCTAAGCAAAGAATTCATTTCAGCTAAGGCTAGTAAGTTTGGACATTTGAGTGAGAATTTTATAAGATGCACTTATTAAATGTGGTGGGGGGGATCATATGCGTGACGATGCGTATATCAACATCATATCTGATTCGGAGAACATGACTTGAATAAATTAATCCGGTTCCATCCTATAGAATAAGAGTTCTGGCTTGATGAACTGCTCGCACACAGAAACCCTAACACGGCCAACCCTAAACCAGTCTTTCTAGGCCAACTCGGCATGCAGTGCCAAAATCGTTTGTACGTGCAGGGGAAGGAAGTCAAGGAATATCTTCTTTTCTAGAAATAATGCACCGAAGGAATAATGTGTATTTAGCTTTCACTTAGGTCTTCTCAGGAAGCAAGCTGGCATGCTGTACATGATAAATGGTTGAAATATCAAGCAATTAATTATTGGTAACAGAGTAAATTATTGATACCGCAAATCCCACATATCAGTCATGCTAGAATCGTCTTATTAACTAAAGTTTGCGAACCTCTCGAACGTGCTTAGGCAAGATCAATTGAGATGACCGATAGTTTCAAGTTCGATCATTCAAGCACAAAGCATGGATGACACTGTTGAAGTATGAACCAAAATGTAAATATAGTGAAGGAATGGAGGGAAAATGAGAATTGTCACAAAGACAAGGATACAATTCATAAGAATAATATTGTGAATAATAGACTCTTACCAAGTGATCGTGTGCCTGCCATGTACATATGACAAGGGAGGAAGTCTTTTTATAGACTTACCCTTTGGATGACACGATGAACATAATCAATCACAGTAAAAAAAATGCATGGAGACTTGTGTTATTTGGTGGGGCTCGGTGCAAGTATGTTGCAAAAACCAAGCGATCGAATAGTAAAATTGACGGAATAAAAGAGAATAAATCGGACATCAGATTTACGTGGTTTAGTCGTAGTGACCTACGTCCATGGTGAGAGCAGCATGAAATTTCACTATAGATCAAACGATACAACGAAAATTACAACCATACTCAAGTCACTCAAAGATTCTAAGTATTTCCTAATTTCTAATTACACCCAATAACTCACGTAATGTTTAACTCCACAATTCCTCACGAAATAATTTCTCAATCTCACGAAAGAATTATACACAAATTCTTACCACAAGAATTTCTCGGCTTCAAACACTAGGATATCTTCATAGTGTAATTCACTAGTAGAAACTCATCTTTGATGCTCTTCACAAATAATATCATATTATTATTTATAGGCAAGAATTGGATCCAAATTAGGAAATCTCTTTTTAAGAAACCTTCTCCAACTAAGAAATAATTCAATTTAGATAACGTATTCAAAACAGGAAACCTACTTAAATTAGGAAACTTTCGTATTTGGGCTAAAAATCGAGACATGATTTAAACAAAGTCCAACAGATTTCAATGTAATTGGCTTGGCCTGGTAGATTTAGTTTATCTGATGTTTGCCTAGAGTGAGCTATCATCTCAAACCATTTTTGAGTATAAGAAAATGTTGTCATTCAAATTTTTTTCTTTTTTTAAGGATGTTAGTTTTTCAGTACCTCGATTTCGCTTGGTAAGGTTCATTATAGCTGTGCAATGACTGTGCGACAATTATTAAATTTTCCGGCAAAAGACAGGCAAAGCATGCAACACTCTGTTGCAAAACTTTGATACAAGAAGAACCTTCACCAGAGAATCCGACATGTATTCTTTGTCTCCTCAACCTCCAAATGATCTAATTGGTCAATCATATTAAAAGTCAAACATCACCATGTTGAAGCTGGAACTTAATCTAGTTCAATTTCAAGAAGTTAATCGGCTTTTTCGTAAATACAATGCTATCAAAGAGGCGTGGGGATTTGAATAATTAGTAAATATACCGGCTAAAGTCCCATGACGTGAAATTTCTACGAGACCAGTCTAAATTGCTCTAAAAGTTCAAATTGCAAAATAAAGGGTGTGCTAAACTTTGAAATTTGGTCAAATGCTAAAGACCTACTTTTCTCTCTCTTACACCGAAAATCTATCAGTTCTTTACAACTCCTTGTTGTGGAGTGAAAGTTCAAGCATTGATGAGATAAAAGAAAGAACGTCCTTTGAAGCTCGTTTCCCATTTATATGGTTTGTGCCTTTGAAGCCTTTTCCACCAGAAAGGAAGTTGCACGTAAGCATATTGGAGAAACTTTTCAGTACATATAATTACTCGAGAGGCCGTCCTTCGTGATCAAGAGGAAAGAAGGCATCCGGTTCTACGAGTCGTGATCATTCTGCATTTAAGATTGTTGAAAGAAGACAGAAATGGGAGCCTGTAAGATACACGATCATAGTTGTCACCTTGTCGGACATGTCAACATAGAGCCGAAGACGATGGTTCAAGTTCTCGGGTGAATGTCGCGTTTGAATATGGGATTACTAGCATAGTAGAGAAAATTGTGAAGTCAATGCTTTCTTTCAAAGAGAAAATATTCAGTGATCACAAAGAGCTTTATAATCAACTTTTAAGCGGCAAAAATAGATAATGGAAAGTGTTGACGTCCTAAATCAATTATGAGGTTACGACCGATACAGAATTAATCTGAATTGATCTTGAGCGAGCTGCACTTGCTATAGCCATCTTTATTTAGGCAACTAGAGAGGGCATGATTATACCAGAGTCGAATAATGTGCTGTTTTGCAATAAATGAGATCCAAACATGTTGACACTTTTGCGATTTACTGTTAATTAATGAAGTAACTATGATATAAGTACGGAATTATAAAGGAGCCAACAAGTACTTGTCGAAAAACATTGCTTCAACCCTACGGATATCATTACTTAAGTTTATATTTGTGGGAGATGGGTAGTTCTAAAGCTTAGAGTACGTTTGATTCTTGGAAAATGAATGATTTGAAAAATATTTTCTGAAAAATAATCATTTGTATCACTTGAAATAATTAGTTTATGAAAAAGTTTTTATTATCAGTAATAATTAATGTCTAAACATTTTCATAGACAATGAAAATATTTTTTATTTATTCATTTTTGTAAGCAATGTAAATAATTATTTTTAGAAAAATAATTTATGGATCAATCATTTTCTATGAAACAAATGGAGTCTCAAAATATATTGTTTTTCGTTTGGCCATTTTATCTTGAACTAGCGTTCTAGTCTTTATTTTGTCATTCAACTTCTTATTTTCCTGGTTATATACTTGCGTATGGTTATTTTTACTTCAAGTTTTGGATATCTTGGTATTATTGGTTCAATAATTCCAATTAGAATTCAGTGGGTTTTCCTCTTTTTTTTATGTCATCTCTTAGAAAATGTAACGATCTCCTAGTAAGATCATCCGACTTTTTCCAACATTTGATCCACAAAAAGTCAACTATCACAAACAAAAAAATGCCTAGCAACATACCATCACATATGATGGACAGAACTAATCACGGTACATAAAATCGCAGGAGTTGTCATTTCCAAGGTGTTCAATGGACTATTTTAGATAGCCAAATCTCGATGCCCATTATATATAAGAAGAAATATGTAGGATTTTGTACTTTCCAAGGTTTTTCATCAACCTTACCAAACGAAGAATAAAGAATACTTATTCCCCCTTTTGGACACCAAGCATATATGAGTGTCTCTCTCTATCCCTCTCTACCTCGAGCAAGCCTATTTCTTTTTTTAAGTTAGGGTTGGCCGTACCATGATTATTGGCGTCCTACAAGCTGACTCTCTTAGTTTTGTTTTGTCAAAAAGAGACTCTCTTGAATAACATATTTAAAAAAGTTAATATCACGAAAAATTTTAAACTAATACAATCGTGAAAAATTTATTTCGAACTAAATTTTGACCACAAAAACCTTTAAACTGGTACACCCGTGATAAATTTACTTCAAACTAATTTTTTTACTACCAAAAATCCTAAATCGGTATACTTGTGATAATTTACCATCCGTTGAATTAGATTAATACAACAAAAAATCATAAATTGGTAAATCTATAACAAATGAAGGGGTAAAATCTCAAATAGGTACACCCGTCAAATGCCACGTATCATTTAACTTAGCAATTTGATGGTAAAATTTAAATAAAACTAACAAATGGTAAATTTGTCACAGGTATATTAGATTGGGGTTTTTTGTAGTCAAAAAATTAATTTTTGGTGAATTTGTCATAGGTATACCAATTTAGGGTTTTCATGGTATTAACCCTATTTTAAAAATGCTCCATTTGTTTCACCAAAAAATAAATTATTTGGAATATATATATTTTAAAATTATCATGTATATCGCTTGAAATTATTAGTCAATGTTAATTATCGACAATAATTTATGTCTAAATATTTTCGTGGATAAATAAAATATTTTTCTTTCATTCATTATATAAGCGATACAAGCAATCATTTTTATGGAAAATATTTTCTAAATCATTCATTTTCCTGTGAAACAAACGGAGATTAAATGCATAAACTAATGAATCACAGACTCAATAGAAAAACATACATAAACATTGCCGTAACTGTCTTATTCTTTCTGTGTTCAATTGCTAAATGGATAATGTATACATGTAGCCCCACATTCAATGCCTTAAACCCCTTCTCGAAGAAAATCAAATCTCTCGCGATTAGAGTTTTAGCAAGAAGGAAAGTTCGCTTAATCAGGTTAAATTTCATCGGTAGTATAAATTTTCATTTCATAAGTCATGTTACTTATACTCCGTTTGTTTCATAAAAAAAATTTATTAAGTTTTGCAAGAGGTTGCTTTCTAAGAAAATTTTAAAAAAATTCCGATATTTGGCCGAATTATGAAAATGGACTGGAAATCGTTTTCCATCATTTGGAGAGGAATTTACTTTCCTAACGAGGCATGCATTATTGGTGTGATATAAGAATCCGGCTTAAATGACATGCAATTTTATTTTCCGGTAGACTAATCTTGGAAGACAAGTGTGGGGCACTTCACGGAAGAGTAAACTGTGCTACGAATTGACAAAATTAAAACTTGCAATTACTTTTGATGGAAAAAGTACCATGTCAATTGTCAAACAGGACCTGCAAGACCATGTATTAGCCGGCCAAAACCCAAAATTTAGGTTTCAAATGCGACAAACTACCGCGAAGACAGAACGTCAATCATAAAAAATTAGTATTCGATGAAGGATTAGAGAAGGTCCCCGTGAAGTGACAAGGAAAGGCTGAATTAGACAGCTAACCGAGAATAAAAGTAAGCATGGTGGAAGGCAAGGCAATACATAAAATGATTAATATCACGAAAAAATTAAATTAATATATTTATAGTAAATTTACTTAAAACTAATTTTTATCATTATAAATTTCAAAATGATATATCTGTAATAAATTTACTCCAAACTAATTTTTTGACCACAAAAAATCCCATTGGAGTAATACCACAAAAAACCATAAACTGATAAACATTTGATAAACAGTGGGGTAAAATCCTAAACTAATATATCCGTCAACTGCTACGTGTCATCAAACTTAGCAATTTAATGATAAAATTTGATGAAAAATAACAGAAGATTAATCTATCATAAGTGTATGAATTTAGGGTTTTTTTTGTATTAATCCCACATAAAATGAATAGATAGGGAAGGCACATTAGGCAATGGACATCCTAGGCATTTGTATTTACAAGTTGATCGAGTTGAGATTTAGAAATTCGGATTTGTACATGGAATGTGTTCCATGCTAATTATTAGAAAGGGAGACTATACAATAGAAAGGTAATACATTTGCACAGAGAACTAGGCCCCTGGATTGGCCGTTGGCCGTTGGGGACTTTGGGGCAATGCCCTAGAACGTTACACGCGACATGAGATCTTTTGTTAAAACTATTATTATTATTATTATTATTATTATTATTATTATTATTATTATTATTATTAAGTATGCGGAAGCATAATAAACACATCGCATGAGAAACGTAAGTTTGAATAATTTGCATATTCATTCTTACTTTATCTTCCCTCTTCCAAACAAAAAAAGTACTAATACATGTACCAAAAGAAACAAAATACAACGCATTAGCTTTGGGAAGAAGGTCGAGTCTGGTTGATACTCCACCAAAAACTCCTGCAACAAAAACTTGCCAATACAAAGTCATGTTACTAAATTACAGATAGACAACCTCGCCCATAGACATGACATCATCGCCCTCGAAACCAGGGGGACCATCGAAGCCCTTAAATGGTTCAACGAACTCCCCATCGATATTGAAGTAACAAGTGTATCCACTCTTACAACCCTACGTCAATCAGTATAATAGAACTACACTTAGTATAAATTATTGTTGAATCAAGTATGAACACATCTTGGTATTCAAAATGAAAAAACACAAAGGCATCAAAAGCAGTGGCAGTGGGAAACCATCCTACAAATCATTAAAACTAAAGGAGTGAGTCGAAACCCAACAAATGAAATCTCTAAATCTAAAGTAAGATATCACCTTACCACTTAACTTGGTACATACAAAAAACAATAACCCCAAACAAGTACAAAATAACTTTGAAAGACTAATGAATAAGTGGATGCACTATCTTTCCTATCGCAAGATGATGACATATCATATTGAGATCTAAGGCTACCACAAAATAGTTCATCAATATGCGGAAGTGAATACTTATGGGTAAATATACATATATCATACTTATCATTGGCAATTCATCTCGACTAACTATGAATCTCGAACACTCCCAAGGCATCTCGACACGCGGAACATCTCATCGCACGAGACATCATAAACACTCTTGGGGATTCTTGACACATGGACATCTCGACTCCGAAGGCAATCCGACACATGGGGCATCATCGCCACTAATGTATGAGCGACGAAAATATAACATAATACTCTTTATATGTAATCATAAAGCAATAGTGAACATAATAATATTGAAATCTTGTGATCTTCCTTATATCAACAATGAAATCAACATTCATTTATTATATGTTGTATAGCCATTCTAAAAAATCAACATCCGGTACATAACAAAATCTTATGCAATTCATTACTGAAATATAATTGCCGTGCCTTTTTCAGTTATCACTTACATAAGCAAGAGTTAAACGCTTACCTTTTTGCCTTTCTCATGTAAATAGTGATAACATAGTCAGAAATTAGTAATTTCATATGAAAATTCATAAGTTATATGATCAATAACTAAGAGAATTAGCAACGTGAACATCAATGACCCAAAGAATCGACCAAGTGAACATCGACAACTCAAATAATAAACAACTTGAACATCAACAATCCAAATAATCAATAACATGAACATCGATAACTTAAATAATCAACGATGTGATTAATTAGCAACACTTAACTAGTAAATCGATAATTTAGTTGAATTACAAAAATATCACTTTCAAGTTTAGTTTCACAACACCTAACATACTACTAAGCCTTATGGAAGTTGATTAATCACAACCTAGGCATGTAGAGACTCAACGATTTAAGTCAAATGAACACAACCGTTTAGCACATCATCATCATCATCAAAATTTTCTCATGCTTGACATTAAAGTTCAAACTAAAATTAACATCCATCGGACAATCAAGTCAAGAGTTCGAAGTATATTATTCTAACTTTGTCCCTTGAGTTTCACTCACCTTGATCAAAGACTTGGACAATCCTAGGCCTTAACCACCTTGTACCCTCTTGAAAGGTGAAATTTGAAGCTTTAACAACACAAGAGTGGGACCCATGCTTTCACTTGAGAGATTGGAAAGTGAAAATAGAAGAGAAAAGTGATAAGATCTCTTCCCTTTTATTTTTTTTTTTGCAAGAACAAGTTGGAATTCTTTTTAATGTTTGGTTATTTGTAGAGGATGCGTAAGGACGCGAACGATCAAGAAGGGATGTACTTGGAAAACTTACATGACTTACAAAAATATAATAATGTTTGACTAAGTTTAAAAGCAATGATAACATTGGGTTAAAAAAAACTAGGTTGAAATTGAGTGAGAGGTGCTCAAATTAGAAAATGACAAATGGCTTAATTATATGGTCTCAAAGTCGATGTTTTGATATGTTACAAAGATATCCAGTATTTCGGATACATAAACAAGGAAATCATCCGTTCTAATCACCGGCAAATCAGAAAAAATATTTTGAACCCACCAAAATTATCAGTGAAAGATAACAGATGCTAGTAAAATCTAATTTTAAAACTCGAAAACTATCCAATACGTATTAGGAACATATTGGTCCCCATCAACAGTTACTATGGCGGTAAGTTAATCATTGTCACTCTACACAATAAATGTACATGTCAACATCCATCAATTTAATCTTAAAGCATCGTACTCTGAGCAATTACGGTAGTGGAAAATCATCCTTTGCACTTTCCATATGTCGCAAAGTTAGTTACCCTCTTGAAATTACGTCTGTCATCCAATACTCAAAGCTAATTAATACTTAACTTTATAACCCAAATATTATTACCAAGCATAAAAAGTTATTGATCTCACACTTGGCTTGGCCCCCTATGCCCGAGCCCAAGTGCCAAGGACTCTAGCTCCAGTGCTAGGGACCAAGCCTAGCTACCGGGGTCCTTAGGCCCAAGCGACAAGTTACTAGGCACGGGAGCCGAGGTTTCTCAACCCCAATTATTGGGAACTTGAGAGCAGACATCGGGAACTGGGTGGCCTCGATGGACCCTAGCCTGGTGTGCCAATGACTTGAGCAAGTGACCCGAGTATCAGGGCATGACTAATGGGGACCTGCACAAGGGCATTAGGGTCCAATGCCCGGCCTCAAGGGGATCGAGCCTAGCTACTATGGACTTGAGGCCGGCTGCGAAGGACCCAAGCATAGGTATGGGTCCTCATGCCCAAGCGCAAGGGTCTTTAGTCCAAGCACTGGGGTCTAGTTGTATTTTGAAAGACGATTTTTTATTTCTATATAGTAAATCATTTTCCTAAATCTAAAACATAGATTTTTTGTTGACTATGAAAATTTTTTTGTAAATTTTACATTGACTATGAAAAGATTTTCTGTTAACTCATTTTCATGAAATTAAAGGGATCCAATAATATTTAATTTTCATCAGCCTACATTCCATCGCCCTCGGCTCATACCTTGGCTGAGATTCACCATCATTATCAAAATAGTATAACTCCTTCGCGACCGCGAAGGCCACGTCACAGCAGCAATTAAAGTATTCCTGATTCCTGTTCTCTTCAGACAACTCCGGCATAACCTAAACCAATTAATTACCCAAAGACCCCAAGATTCAAATTCTTCAATATATATTAGCCAGAACTTAAAAATCTTTGACCGCTGGTTTTTCTCTCATTTGATATCTGGTTAACTCGATTCTTACACCCATGGTAAGCTCAGGATCCAAAATTACTGAAAGGGATAAGTGCACTTAAAGTTCTAAAACTTATTACAAAAATACAATTAAGTCATAAAACTTATAAAAAGTGCAATCAAATTTTGAAACTTATCAAATTGATGCAAACAAGTCATTTCATTAACTCCGTCCAACTTGGCTGACATAAAATGCTGACCTGACTTTTTTTCTACTATTTTCTCAATCATATGTGGCGATGAAATGGAGCCCTCGCCACCTGGTTCTAACTCTAATTTTTCTATTTTTATTATTTTATCTTTTTTAAAATTTAATTTAAGTAAAATTTGTATTAAAAATTAGATTTTGACCAAAATGATATCGTTTTAGTCTTGTGCTTCATGTTTAGCCATGTTATCGCCACGCAAGAGAGAGAAAATATTACAAAAGCCACGTCTACATTTTCCATTAGCCAAGTTGGATAGAGTTTAAATAAGGAGTCGATTGCACCGATTTGATAATTTTTAGGACTTGATTGAACTTTTTGTAAGTTTTAAGACTTGATTGCACTTTCGTAACAAGTTTTAGGACTTCCAGTGCACATATCCTTTTTTGAAAATATGTACTAATTTTTAAAAAAAGTGTCAAGTTCGGAAACTTCTGCAAATTAATCGAGCGGACAGTCGATAAGAAAAACTATGATATTTCCATTGAGGAAACTCCGATCAAAATGATTCCGAAGGCATTGGAAAGCTAATAACCATATCTACGTTATGTCATCAATTAATATGTGAAAATCACAATTTACTCGACTCCATCAAGGTCGGACGGGCATGGTTAGAAAGCACAATATCCAGCAGTCTGGCTATCTTATTTGAGTGAATTGGTTGTCGTCAGAAAGAACACAACCTGATTATATCCTTCCATCACGATGTTAACTAGGCACACTTTTGGTCAAAATTTGCTCAAACTTGGATGAAAAGTAAGTGTCTAGTTCCAAGCGTTACCAATTTAGAATTTTCCATGACATTAACAGTTACTAACTTTTTGGGGCTTGGCTTTAAAAGGTCTATCCCAAACTTCAGACCTCAACTAGTAAGGTCAATGTGTCATGCATGCACTGTCTCCGACCTCGTGAGCTGACCTCAAGTGACTTGGGATTTTCAAGGTACTATGGTGTACCATACCGACCATTTTACCACCGTTTTATACTAGGTTATATGGATTCGTCATGCTATCGCAAATCAATTTTATGACGTGTTGCGACATTTTTGTACTTACTGGCAAAAATTGAGACATACGAAAGGAAACTCGTGAGCGCAGATGTTGCACAAAATCTCAGAATGAAGATCAAAGGAAAAAAGAAAAAAAAGAAAAGGTTAATTTACCAGCTTTTCCTCCATCCTGGTTTTATTTTAAGTTATTTGGAACAACTAGATGGAACTCTCTTAAATGCATAATATATAGATGCAATGAGTAATAATACTCCTTTGTCCAAGACTAATAAAACCAAGTGTAGTCATACCAAGTTACATCTAAGTTCCGCTGCACACCCCGATCATCTCTTCCCTCTCCCCCATCTCACACCACCCCAAATGGAGAACAGTGAGATGGAGCTCCTCTTTCTCTCTTTCCTCCTCCTCTTAACCCTCTTCCTTTCCATTTCTCTTCGTCTCATGCCTGCTCAACACCCACAACGACGAGGACGACGACTCAAGCCCATGCAGATAGGCGAAGGCTCGAAGAAGAGAACTCCTCAACGAATGAATTCTTCGGTCCTTAACTCCGTATCAGTCTCAAATGAGAGTGCTAATATCATTATCAAGTCTCTCAAAACTGGTTTCCGACACCTCGCCCAAAAGCTCTTTCCATTTTATCTCCAGCCTTGGACGCGCCAAGAATCGACCCGCATGGGTGGACTTTCTCTTCCATGGTTTCTCAAACCCCAAATATTGCAGAACTTGGAAGCAAGTTGCAACCTCAAGGAACAAGTCACCGTGTTGGCAGGCAGTGATGAGAGACATGATCGCCTTATCGTAGCGACTGACCTGTTTGCAAACGATCAAAAATATGAAAATCACGGCATTAAGCATTTTTTAACGAGAATTACTGACCCCTTTCAAGATCTCTTATCTGGGTTTTCGTCGATGGAGATGAAATTGTCCATTCGCTCGCAAGATCTGTCATTGCATGAGCTTACTCTCGGTTCAAAGATTCATCATTCTGCGGGGTCGCCAGATCTATTGCGTAAAATCTTGAAAGGTAAGCACTTCGGGTGCATTGTTTGTACAAATTCTGTCTCCATTTATATTTGGATCAAGTAGGTTATGGTTATACGTTGGACCTATTAAAGCAAATTGAGGTTATTTTAGGAGCAGACAAGGTCATTGAGGTTGCCATAACCCAGGGAGGAGGGAAGATGATTATTCAGTCGGAGGAGACATTGCGGATGATGAGCTGCCGGTGGAATAATATTCCGAACGGGGTGTTGACAGTCGTGTCGTCTTCGCCGAAGGCCTTAGCAATATTCATCATCACGCGAGACGATAGATTCTCTGATCCCGAAAGCCGAGAGGTATCACCGAGTTCGTTATTTCTCCCCATACCAAAAATTAACTCCCGACTTGGTGAATCGTGTCTGCATTACATTTGAGAATGATATCGCCCATGCATAAGATACTTTCTCATATCTACCAAGTTAGTTTTCCCCATTTAGCGGCAAATTACATAGCTTGGGTAAATAGTTGGAAAGTGTCGTTTGATTCTCCGATGGCTTCGTCTTGCCATGTTCATGATTGGAAAGCTTTCCATAACCTGATCAATGATAAGATATTAAGAACTTTATTTCTGTAAAATTGGTATTTTTTTTATTGCAACCTACCTACCGAAGTCAGTTTAGTATGTGATGGACAAATCTTCTTAGATCTCTGGAAAAAGAAATAAGAAAGAAAGAAAATTGAACCCTTCTACCCATTGGTATTGTCCAATCGAAATTTCAAAATTTATCAAGAAAATGCAATCGAGTCTTAAAATTTTCAATTTCTACAATCAAGTCCTAAAACTTGTTCTATTTGTGCAATAAAGTAACTCTGTTAGCTCTGTCAAATTTTGGTGATAGGAAATGCTCATGTGACTTTTTTTTTATTGCTTTCTGTTTTCTAAGTGGCTATTACGTGAGTGAAAAATTCAACAATGACCAAAATGACGTTGTTTTGCTCCTAATAGTAAATAAAATTAGATTCAATAGTTAAAAAAACACAGATTTTGCCGGAGGGGGCTTAAGTTGCCTCCTACTTCATTGACGAGGGTTAACAAGTGCTCGTAGCCCCACGCCTTTTGCACCGTTTGAAAGTCTTATGATTCTATATATTGCAACAAACTTTAGGATTTCGATTGCATTTATCCCGAGAAATTATATCACATGCAACGCATTCATATATCACGTTGGGATATTACCAATCAATCATTATATCACTGGTCACCACGTATTCATCAAATTATATTCCTAAGCCCTAAAACGAGATTATAATTTATTCATTCAGTAATGCAAAACCTTATTGATTCATGACCCTCATATATTATTGCTGTGCTTGTTTCAGAGAAACAAGAATGCATCAAAGACACTTCTTTATGTGGACAGTTCAGACACAAACGTGATCGTGAACATGAAGGTTTTTATCTGTCGTCCAGCAAGAAATGGCCTCGACAAGATTGCCCATTCAACTCTCTCTCGTCCCACGGCGGATTTACTCAGTTGCCACGCAAGTAAACATGATTAGGCCACGCTCAATTTGGTAGCTTTATGTCCTTATCATGTCGTATCAGTAATTAATCAGTAGCCACGCCAAACTGTTGGGGAAGAAGAGAAGTTCTGGTTTATTCTTCTTCATTCCTTCTTTATTTGGGCGTGAAAAGACTTTGTATTGTCGATGCTTGTCCTCCAACTCCAAGGACAAGAGGGCCAGGAGCGAGGAGGAGGACACTTTAACATGTGACCTACGTCTTAAAAATAACGTCTATTGTTGCGAACTTTGGTTACTACTTTCATTGATTTCATGCCCTTTCTCCTCAACATCTTGGAGCTCTTTTGATATTGAATTAATAATGGAATGATCCATGTAGAAACCTTAGATTCCAACTCCAAAAGGAAACAAACCGGGGCCGAATTAGGAACGGCACGTGGAGACGGATGGGGGGCCACCCACACGAAAATAGATCAAGAGGAAACATATGCAAAATAAATTGGGGCCAGAGGAAGACCTAGACTCTGATAACATATCAAAAATGAAACATGAAATGAGTGGTTCTCGATTGCCGATCCCAATAAATTACAAATTTTATTGGTACGATCAAATCCTAAATGATCACACCAATCCCAATAAGTTATAAATCTTTGTTAGAAAATTTAACTGAGTTTTAAACCTTAAGTGGAATTGAGACATGAAATGCGCGATTCTCGATTGCCACATAAGTCATTTTCTTTGCCGACGACAGAAACGACTCAATTTCTCTGTTTAAAATATATTACAGAATTTAATTGCCGTTTTCTAACTCTATGATTTTAAGTAGAATATTTTCTCCTTTTCAACCTAAGTCCTCGATGATTTTCCTCACTTTAGTAAAGATGAATAGGTCTCTGAAACATTTTGCAGGGTTGAGATGCGATATGGGCCGTCCCCTCTTCTTGCACGTCCCTTATTGACTGGACTCGGCCTATATTAACTTGGGCTATTTCTGAAACCTCAACTTAAGTTAGCATATCTGTAGTCTACTTGTCTTTTTTTTTTTTTTTGTGTGGTGAAGCGGGCCACCTTGGGTAGGTAAACCTCGAGCTATGAAATTACTCTATTCAACTCGAGAGTTAATTGAGACGCAAGATAAAATCCCAAAGGGTCGCCCAACATGGAATTGTTTGCACTTGATCTCGTGGAGAATCGGATCAGTGCTATGTGCTAAACTGACCTATTGGTTTTGTAAAGATTCTAACTTTTATATTATTATATCCTTATATTTTTACTTAGAGATACAAAGGAGTCAAGCAACACCCAAGATTTACCTTGGATAAGGTCTCATCTAAGTTTTTGAGCTTCATAATTGCTTTATAAATGTGGATGGTGTTATAACCCACTAAAACTAATGCTACCAAGAGGTGATGGAGGAAAATACGGCCGGCTTTACAATAGTTTACTTAAAACCTAATCGAGTAGTACACATAGTACCATAAACATGTACTTATAGTAAAGCACATGCAACATAAGAAGAACCTTTCTCTTCGTTCTTGTTGCACTATTGAAACTCAAATCCAAGTCTATATGAGTTTTGAGAGAGTTTGTAACTTCAAGAATCATGCATAGATACCTGGTGATCGGTGCACCTTAATTGAATAATTTGTGGAGTCATATTCAAACTTGATCAAGCTTGATTCGAACATCGAAGCTTCACACGTTTTCTAATGAAGTCGAGTTGAGCTCGAGTATCAAAGTTCCGAACTCAATTAGAATTTTTCATGTTAGTCAACTTTGCATCGGTTTATTGCTCACATTAATCCATAGAACTAAACAAAATAACCCCGACCCAAACTACTATAGAAGGAGCACTAAGTAACTAAATAAATAAATAAGCGAGCATAAACAATGCTGATCATGAGAAGATGCTTCACATTTCACCTTAGCCCATCAAATTTGAAATAGTCTACCCGTTCAATATCGATCAAAAGTCACAACATCACCAAAGGTCAAGTTCAAATATGCAGGAATTGTTGTTGCTCCCATGTTTGAAAAAGTGGGTTATTAGAGAATTTTATCTTATAGTCAATTTCTAACAAAATTACTCCTTGAAATGGCTTCTCGACTTCTTCAAGGTCCCCAAAATAATTTCAATTAATCAATAGATAAATAAATAAATAAAATAAGGGATAAGTGCATTGAAAATACTAATACTAGTTACGAAAGTACAATGAAGTCATAAAACTTTTAAAAAGTGTAATAAAGTTCTAAAACTTATTTTGGAAGTGCAATTAAGTCCATAAAACGTATCACAAAAATGTAATTAAGTCCTAAAATATTCAAAACGTGCAACCAACAAAAAGACTCAATTGTACCAATTTGATAAGTTTTAAGACTTGATTACAATTTTTGAAAGTTTGAAAGCTTAATTATACTTTGATGACAAGTTTTAGAATTTTCAATATACTTAACCCATAAAATAAATATAATTCCGAGACATGATTGCTTGCGCACATAAGCAAATCTGATTCTCCTTGACACTGCTCCCTTCCCGGTCGATAACGCTAATTTCAGGAACCAAACTTCACTTAACAAAGTGATTCTTTTACTCGTATCGATGTACAACGGCAAGCAAGGCTGTCATAGGATGACACGTGTCCATTTAATTTTTTTTCCCTTTTTTTACCAACATAATTCATTTCATTGAATTAGGTGTATTATCTCTATACGAGATCGCACTGACCATCGACGTAATGAAAACAAACCTACTCAATGGCACGATTTGACTAGCGAGTGTGTCAAATAGCAGTATCATGCTGTTTAGATTAATAAATAAGCAATAAACACGCGGTGTTCCCCCAAGGAATTGGACTCTATTAATTATCTTACTTAATTCGTGTCTCTCTTTTTAATAGACCTGGGTAGGTTAGGTTAGGTCAGGTTGGGTCGGGATGGGTTTGGGTTTGGGTCGGGTTGAAATGGTTAGACCCAAATTGACCCATTTTCGTGCAACACAAATCTAATGAATCATACCCAACTTAACTCATATTACTAAAACACTTTCATATTTAACCTAATCTAGAAAAAATCTTACCCAAATCGAGATGAGAGAGCGAAGTGAACAAGCACGAAATCGAATGAGGGCGAGAGCGAGAGAGTCATAGAGGTGGATTCGGTATAAATAAGTTGTAAACCCATTTAACATTCATATTATTTAGGGTTTTATCATTTTAAATCCATTTATGACGTATTTACTGAATATAACTAACCTATATAATAATTTAGCCCATTAAATATGGGTTAATAAATGGATTCGTGACCCATTTTGACAACTCTACTTTTCTTTCATAGCACTCAAGTCTAGTTATATATCCAATTAGAGTCAAAACAATAGAAAATCCTCAAACCGCTATGCTCATACTGCATTTACCCTAAATTATTTTTCGCATAACCAAAAAGTTCCAAATCTATTAACCCGCGCCACATTCACCCCAAACTAAGTTTCCTGCCACAAAAAGTCCTAAACCCATACATTCATACTGCATTTACCCCTCAAGCTAATTTTGGATCTCGCAAAAAAATCAGAATCCCATACACACACACACACCACATTTACTCGACACAAACTTTCTTGCAACAAAAAATACCAAATTACCAAAATCTTAGATTGGGAAACATGCTAAAAGCTGCTCTTTTTTTTTTTCCCCTAAGTGCTCCCTCGCATTTCAAAAAATCTACTAAAATCCGTGATCTTGCTCAAGTTTATTAAATATAACTAACCCATATTACAATTCATCCCATTAAATATGGATTAATAAATTGATTTATTACCTATTTTGACAAGTTTACTTTTTGTTCACGACACTCAAGTTTGATTATATATTCAGCTTATGAAAATTAGATTCAACACAACGAAAAATCCCCAAGCCAATACGTTTGTGCTACATTTACCCCAAACTATTTTTTGTATCACAAAAAAGTTCCAAACCGGTTCACCTACGCCACGTTCACCCTTGCCACAAAAAGTCCTAAACCCATACGTTCATGCCGCATTTACCCCTCAAGTGAATTTTGCATCTCGCAAAAACTTCACAATCCCATACACACGCTCCACGTTCACCCTAACACAAATTTCCTTGTCACACAAAAATACCAAATTACCAAAATCTTAGAACGGCACACATGCTAAAAGCTGCTTTTTTTTGCCCTAAGCACTCCCTCACATTTCGAAAAATCTACTAAAAATCCGTGACCTTACCCCAATTTTTCCGGCCCTGATGTACAGGATTTTGATTTTTTATGGTACCGACCCCCAACATCATTATGCACCCTACGGGTCTTCTTTGTCGGCTTCCTGTGATCTTTGTTCTTCCTGTTCATATTAAATGAAAGCCCATGCAAGTAGATGCTCGTCGTTGTCCCCTTCCTTTTGCGGAATGCCAAACCCCACCCCACGACCACCCCCACCCCCACCGCCACCCCTCCTCACGGGGTGGACGGATATCCTAACCGCACCCGGCGGTGGGGGAATGAATTTGCCAACGTCCAATCACTGTCCACACGCCTTTGCGCTCCCGGGCAGAAGGAAAGCGACTGCCGTTCGTCTCTGTCCCGACGACGCGTCGTTATTTAAAAAGGAACCTGAGATGGACTCCACATTGGTCGGAACTAGAAACGGTTGAGAAAAATAAATGGCTTGAAAACTATCTTTCTAAAAAGGAAAGGTGATTGGTTCTTGGTCTTGTCCGATTCCAAGGTGGAACCGTGAACTGGATCCGGAAGACCAGTTGGTCCTAGGACTGAGAACCGGTTGTTGCGCCGTGCTACTTTTTTGGGGCTTTCGGGATTTGTGCACTAAGGAGGTATTTCCGTGTAAGGGTCTCTCCTAAATCATACCTTACGTGACATTAAAAGGTGATTTTTATTTGGTCTAGGTTTATGATTTTGGAGTTGCCACTAATCATTATTAGTAGGCAGACTAGAAACCTAATCAAGGTACGAGAGAAATATCACGATTCTACGAACTAGAGATTCTGAGTACGGGGACTTGGTTATGTTACTGATCCAAAATCGAGATCCCTCACGCCCTTTCAGTACTTAAGAACGATATGACATAAAACGTGTCATGCAAATTTCCAAGGCTTACTCACTAATTATATCCATTTTAATCGCAGGAAAAACCAAACAAGTATTAAACGCACAATCGAGATCAATCAAATCAATCAATCCTAAGTGGTCTCTAAAAACGAAAATCAATGAAAACACCCAAACCCTAATGAAGCTCTAGAAACTTATTCATTTCATGATTTACATTTTTTGGGGATTTAGAGTTTTTTAAGGGTTATAACCCCTAAATTTAGGATTTTCTAAAAATGCCACTTTGGCACTTCCAAAAATTCAAATCTCATTTTTTATTGTTGGCCACGATATTTTTTGGATCATTCTATGAAATTTTAAATTTTTTTTTCAGAAATTTTATTAACCGAGAATTGATTTTTTATGAATTTCTGAAAATTTTTATGAATTTTCCATTTTTCAATTTTTTTATTTATTTTATAGATTTTTCACATTTTTATTTGTATTTTCTGAATTTTCTGAATTTTTATGAATTTTCTAAGAATTTTAGAATTGTTATGAATTTTCTAAAAATTTTTGAATTTTTATGAATTTTCTATTTTTTTGTGAATTTTCTATTTTTCTAACTTGATAGGCCTATGGCCCCAGCGACACTTCGGTGGTGATGTCCGAGCTTCGGCGAGATGGCTCATGGGGGTGGCCGACTCGGTTCATGCATTTTTAATGCTCGAAATGCAATCAAACAACACCAAAAATTATTAGAAACTGGCACTGAACATCAAAATACCAAGATTCATCGACGAAATCATACAAACATGCATATCGAAGTTGAAACCGAATTCTGGAATTTTTGAGAAACCGTGACTATAAACAATATTTACCTTCTTCGACGAAGGATCAAAAGAAATTTCTAAAGCAAATGGCGTTCGTGGACGTCTTCCTCGGAAATTGGACTTCAATCTAGCCACTTCGGCTTCGTCGAGGAAAAGCGGGACACGCCGGACGAACCCGAGTTTCAGGACTTCACGATCAGCTCCAGTACCGATCAAAAAAGGAGGAAGTCTACCTCGAATAATCAATTCGCCGGCGCCGTCCTGTTCATCAGCGCCGTACATTCGATCAGGGGACCTCAACTCCCTATTCTCTCTCTAAACTTCGCACTATTTCTCTCCCTTTCTCTCACTTCTTTTTCTTTGGCATTTCGTCGAGCATCTCCCCCTCTCTTCTTCATGTTTTTTTTTTCGTTTTTTCTTGATCAAAAATCCCGCCCAAAGTTTGGTGGAACCAACCTTGAATCAGTTAAGGTGACTCCCTAGTGCCAGTTGGATATTTTCCAACTGGCCAAATCGATTTGCACGTGTTCAATTAGCCAGAAATGATCGGTGAAGTTGTGGGGACGAACTGGATTTTATTGTGTTCTAGCGAGTCGAGCGAAGAAGACAGGTCATTGGGTCGGGTCGGGTGGTTGACCCGGCAGGCCCGGTTTTGATTAAAAATTGAACTTGAGCTTAATTTCACCTGATTTTTTCAAATTTAATCCCAAAAATTGAAATCTCCATCATATTCTGAACCCAAATATATAGTTTTTCTCAATTTTTGCTATAATTGTGTACAAGATTTTCACATTTTTGTATTCGAGTTAATAGGTTTTTATTCAATTTGATGTCCTAATGACCTGATTAGGCAGAATTGATGCCAAAATAGAATTACCCACATTTGATTAATCGTAGAAATGATGGTCTCATGTTTCGACAATTTCATATTGAGCACGATTCCCAATTTTGGTTCAAAATTCTTAATTTTCAATCTAATTTTGGGGATTTTTTATTTTTATGCCAAATTGTGCAATTGGACCAACCATTATGAAATTAAAGGTCCCAAAATCATTTGTTATGAAGACACTATGACTTAAAAATGACTAGAAAAAAATTTGATTGCATTTTTGGTTCAATTCAAATTTAATTTTGCCTAGTTTTGGTAAAAACATATACTCGATTGAGATTTTTCAAAATTGATGATGTATTCATGAAATTAGATTTAAAATAAGACTAATAACTATTTTTATGGAATTTTCTGATTTCATTTGCTATTTTTCTTGATTTTCTCACTTATTCTGACTAAAAGAAATTAAGGAAAAATGCTAAAAAATGCTAAAAAATTATTTTTTTTGGTTTAGAAATAGGTTTCTAAGCTTGGCCAAGATTTCTAGTCCTATTTTTGATATTTTTGAAAACATGAAAAAAAAAATGAGCTAAAAATTAGGTGTCAACAGTTGCCCCTCTTTGAGATTGAGTTCGTTAGAAGTTGATCTCAAAGACAATGTGACACCTGAATTTTTAGTTGACTCATTGAACAAGATAAGATGGAAATTTCATAACAACTAATTAGGGATCTTGCTTTTAAAATTCGTGATCTAATCCAACAGTTCTCTTTTCAGAACATATTTTGAAAGGTTCTTAATGATTGAGGGAGAGAAACTTACCTGTTTGTGAACTGTCTCTTTATTGCTTATCCAAGGGCATGAATTGATGGTGGTGATGATTATGATGGTTATTCGAATTTCGTGGTTTAAGGACGAACTCACGAACCATGAACACCTGAGGCTCTTCGCCTAAGGATTTGAAGACTTGCCAAGTGATTCCTCACTAGTAGGATTTTGGAAATTGCCTAGAGGTTCCTCGCCTGTAGGACTTTAGATTTGCCTAGTGGTTCCTCACTAGTAGGATTTGAATTTGTCTAGAGGTCCTCGCTTGTAGGACTTGAATTTGCCTAAGGGCTCTTCGCTTATAGGACTTCAAAGTTTAGAGACTTGCCAAGTGGTTCATCACCAATAGGATTTTGGAAATTACCTAGGAGCTCCTCGCCTGTAGAACTTTGGATTTGTCTACGGGCTCATCGCCTGTAGGACTTTGGAATTGCCTAGTGGTTCCTCACCAGTAGGACTTGAATTTACCTAGAGGCTCCTCGCCTGTAGGACTTTGAATTTTAGAAACTTGCCAAGTGGTTCATCACCAGTAAGATTTTGGAAATTGCCTAAGAGCTCGTCGCCTATAGGACTTTGGATTTGCCTAAGGGCTCCTCGCTTGCAAGACTTTGGATTGCCTAGTGGTTCCTCACCAGTAAGATTTGAATTTGCCTAGGGGCTTCTCGCCTGTAGGACTTCGAATTTTGAAGACTTATCAAGTGGTTCCTCGACAGTAGGATTTTGGAAATTGCCTAGTGGTTTCTCACCAGTAAAACTTTGAATTTGTCTAAGGGCTCCTCGCTTGTAGAACTTTGAATTTGCCTAGAGGCTCCTCGCCTGTAGGACTTCGAATTTGCTTAGGAGCTCTTCGCCTGTAGGACTTGAATTTACCTAAGGACTCCTCGCCTGTAGGACTTGAATTTGCGTAGGGGAACCTCGCATGTAGGACTTTGGATTTGTTTAAGGGCTCCTCACCTGTAGGACTTGAATTTGCCTAGGGATTCCTCGCCTGTAGAACTTTGGATTTGCCTAGTGGTTTCTCATCAGTAGGACTTTGAATTTGCCTAATGGTTCCTCACCAGTAGGACTTTGGTAAGACTTCAAACAATAAATGCCTTGACCGTGAGTTATATGATTTTGAGGTTTCACTAACCTTTTTATGATTTTTCAGTTGACTAAAAACTATTTTGAAAAGTAGTTTTGAAATTAAATCAAAACTGTTTGAAATGTGGTTTTTTCTTAGCTTACCACAAACTGTTTGAAAACTTGATTTTAAGTTGACCAAAAATTCTTGAAACCTAGTCTGGAAACATGCATTCTTTTGCATTAATGCATTTCAGACAATCAAATTTCCTTTTCGAGAAATTATTTGAACAAAATACTTTGCAATCTTTCAAGAAATGCTTGAAATGGTCGTTTGGAAGACCTTCATTAGAAAGAATTTGTTTCAATCTATGAATTTGGTCTTTTCTTCATTTGATTGAAAGAGGACTTGTCTGATACCCCTCAATATTTCTCTCTTATCCAATCCTTAGGTATTCGGAGATGTTCGCAATGTATACAATCTAATTGATCCGATAAGGTCTTTCATAAGATAGTAATGTTGGCTTGGTCAATGGCTATTCAAAGGATAGGCATTTTGAGGCCAAGAAAAAGGTTTTCATCATATCTGAATTCAGGTTTACAAATTAAGAACCTTGAGGATAAGATAAGATGTTATTGCATACATTTCTTTGAGTAATTACTTCTTGTCATAAAGTCATATTTCTTCTCTCAATATCCCAATCTGAAGAGTCTTTGGGGAGAGGTTGTATTATTGGTATTGGATAAGCTTAAAAGGCTCATTTGTTTGAATTCAGGGCTTTTATGAAATTGATGATCTTTTTGGCATCACCACTTTTTCTTTTCTTCTTGTTTTTTACTAGAGATCTTTTCCTTTATGAACATCAGAGTTCTCTAAACATTCATCACAATATCTTTTCTTTTGCTCATTCTCATTTGTTGTGATCTATGATTTCTCATGATCATGACTTTGCTTTGTCAAGATTTTTTGTCATTCTGAGCTTTCTTTTGAAACTCTCTTTTCTTTCTCATTTTTCTCAGGCATTTAGCCTTGCTTTTTACCAAGCACATTGCTTTTTCATGCCCCAGACTCTTTTGTCCTTGATCTTTTGAATTCTAAGAACTCTGTGTTATGTTCTTTTGTCTCTTATTTATTAAAGTGGATCATATGCTCATACTCCAGTGCGAAGAGATGGTCATCAATTTGGGATTTTGAAATGAATATTTAGGCTCAATTAGGCTTTGCCAAACGTAATGTGTTTGGGTGTAGGAAATGAAATACTCTTCTTCCTCTTGGGATATCTTGAGCTTCATATGACTTTATATGAAGTTATCACAGAAAGATTGATGCAAGAATATACAATAAAATTTTTCTTGATCCTATTTTCCATAGCTGTCAATCCACAAACCTCCTTATTTGCCCCAATATAGGGTGGTTCTTAACAGGCTTGTTTTGGAAAAACTTTTCCACTATTTTGGCTCAAATTTAGTTTGCAAGGTATAAGCATGTGTTTGGGATAGTGAAATGATTGCCTTTCATCATTTCAATCCATGTAATCATTACGAACATCCCCTATTTCCTTCGGATGAGTTTTTCTCACTCACTTCTCCATTTTGGCTTTGAGTGTATAAGGGACATGTTTGGATATAGCTTACCGTTCGTCATTTGAAGGTCTTTCCATTCGATTTGATCCAAACTTTTTTCTATGAAATTTTTCAAAACCTTTTGTCAAATTATCCCCTTTTAGGAATTTTAATGCTTAGTGCATTTTCAAAGAAAGCGTGTTTCAAAACCTTTCTAAGGTATTTTCCTTTTCAACACAATCTGTTTGTTTTGTTCAATTTAATGTCATTCCGCTTGGGGAAAAAGAAGTTCGTTTTTCTCTAAAAAATGCAACTTCTTTAACACATGCTCTTATGATTTGAGGATACATGTCTAATCAACTTACCAAGATCCCCCTTGTTTACATGTTTTTGCTTTAGTTCCACTGGGGATTCTTCTTTTATTGCTCCTTTTTCTTTGTCTTATTGGGGATGATAAAAAAGGCACATTAGAAGATATCAATGAAAAATAAAATTGGAAGTGATACTTCCCTCTACTATTTGATAACTCCATTGGGAATTCTGAAATTATCAATTGATTCGGATTATTTTGCTTTCTTCTGTAAAATAGATAAACATGTTCATGAAATGCATGATATGCATAATATGCACATGTTCTAAAGTGACCCGAATCTTTTCTTGAATGTTTGTCTTTATTTCATGGGTAGAAAATCTTGACAGCATCGATATTTATAGGATAGGCTAGTTCTGTTCCTGCCATATCTATAAGAATCAATGCCATTCCAGGAAGAACCTTCTTAATAATGTATGGACCCTCATAATTCGGAGTGAATTTACCACGAGGATATGAATTGTTGGAGATGACTTTCTTCACTGCTAAATTCTCTATTTTGAAATTCCTCAGTTTCACCTTTCGATTCTTTGATAGGCTTTTCCATGGCATATAGCTCTTAGTCTTCTTTCATCGATCACGTTGAGTTGTTCATATCTTTGTTGAATCTACTCAGCTTTTGAAAGTTTTAACTGGGATAGTACCCTTAACGAAGGAATTTCTACTTTAACAAGTAACACTGCTTCCATTCCATAAATCAAGGAAGATGGGGTTGCTCCAGTTGATGTTCGAATTAAAGTTTGGTACGCCATCAGAGCATACGACAACCTTTCATGTCAATCACGATAATTTTCGGCTGTCTTGGCCAGTATCTTCTTGATATTCTTATTTGCCGCTTCAACTGCTCTATTCATTTATGATCCTAAGTTCAGATGTCGGACATGGAAGTGTTCGAGTAAATCATCTATGATCCTATTATTTAGATTTGAGCCATTATCCGTAATTATTGCTTCTAGAACTCCATACCTAGCAATGATGTTCCGCCTAATGAATCTTGCAACATTCTTGGCAGTAACATTCGTGTAAGAGTTTGCTTCAATTAACTTAGTAAAATAGTCAATAGCAACCAGGATAAACCGATGTCTATTTGAGGCCTTAGGATTAATTGGACCAATCATATCAATGCCCCACATTGAAAATGGCCATGGCTCGGACATATGATGTAGCTTATTTGGCGGTGCATTGATTTTATCTCTATAAACTTGACATTGATGGCAACATTTCACGTGTTGGATGCAATCTGATTCCATTGTCATCTAATAATATCCCAATCTCATAATCTTTCGGGCTAGAAGATGTCCATTCATGTGTGGTCCATATTCATCTTCGTGAATTTCTTTCATAATCTGTTCAACTTCTATAGCATCCACACATCTTAACAGGGTTGAATCAAATAATTTCTTGTAGAGGGTTTGACCACTAAGGAAGAATTTGTCAGCTATCTTCCTTATAAACTTCCTATCACCCGATTGACTTTTTTCAGGGAATTCTCCTAGTTAAAGATATCTTTTAATGTCATGATATCATTATTCGTTGTCGAACTCTACTTAGACCATCACGCAATGAGCTGGTTGTTTGAGAATATTGATTCTCAATGATTTTATACCCATAATATCTTCAGCCTGTAGTAAGGATGATAAAGTTGCAAGAGCATCTGCAAAATGATTCTGAGCTCTTGGGAGATAATCAAATGTTACCTCTTTGAAATTTTCTATCATCTCTTCTAAGTATCTGTGATAAAGAATTAGCTTAGCATTTCGAGTTTTCTATTCACCAGTTGTTTGCAATATGATGAGCATAAAATCTTCATATACTTGCAACCTTTTTACCTTCATTGAAGGGCTAATTGTAAGTCAAGAATACATGTTTTGTATTCAGCGATGCTGTTGATGCATGGAAATATCAATTTCGCAGATATCGGATAGTGTTAGCCTTCTGGGAAGATCAATACTGCCCCAGTTCCTGACCTAGATAAGTTGGTTGCACCATCAAAATACATGGTCCATTTATTATCGACTAGTGTCAATATGTGATCATTAAGTCATTCTTCAGAACTGGCAATATTCTACGAATTTTTTGCCAACGTGTCTGCTACTGCTCGTCCTTTAACTGACTTTCGGGATGAACTTCTAATATCGAATTCAAATAACAAAACTTGCCACTTTACCAATTTCTCGATCAAGGAGGATTTCTCGATAAGGTACTTGATCGGCTCATTCTCAGTTACTAGAAAGAGTTTGTGATGAAGGGTGTACTGTCTTAATCTGTGTAATACCCAAATCAATGCAACACGTGTCTTCTCAATTGCTGGGTAATTCACTTCTGATAATGTGAACTTCTTGCTCAAGTAACAAATGTCTTGTTCTTTACCATCATTTGATCTTCTTTATACAAGCACCACTCCTAAGGACTCATAGTGAACCGTCAAATATAAGATCAATGGAACTCTAGGAATTGGCGGTACCAACACTGGTGGGCATACAAGATATTATTTGATCTTATCAAAGGCTTGTTGACATTCCGCATTCCACTTCACTCTGGCATTTTTCTTCAATAGTTTGAAAAATGGTTTAGTAGTCTCAAAAAGCTGATATATGAAATGGGCAATGTAATTTAATCGTCCCAACAAGCTTCTCACTTCTTTTATCGTAGAAGGAGCCTTTAAGTCATATATTGCCTTAATCATGGAAGGATATATTTTGATGCCCCTGTTACTGACCACAAATCCTAGCAGTTTGCCATATTTTGCCCTAAATACACACTTGTTGGGGTTTAATCTTAACTTATACTTTCTAAGTCTTTCGAACAATTTACGAAGCACCTCAACATGATCTCCTCCTTGTTTGGATTTTGCAATCATGTCATCCACATATACCTTGATTTCTTTATGCATCATGTCATGGAATAAAGTTACCATTGCCCTTTGATATGTGGCACCAGCATTTTTCAAATCGAAAGGCATCACCTTATAACAAAATGTCCCCTATGGTGTTATGAAGGACGTTTTCGCCTTATTCTCTTTCTTCATGAGGATTTGATTATATCCTAAGAAACCATCCATGAATGAAAATATTTCTAACCCAGCAGTGCTATCCACTAATACATCAATATGTGGAAGTGGGAAATCATCCTTAGAACTTGCTTTATTTAGGTCGCGATAGTCAACGCACATCCGCACCCGACCATCTTTCTTCATTACGGGTACTATGTTGGCAATCCATTCTGGATATGACACTGCCTCAATGAAACCGACTTTGAGTAATTTCATCACTTTTTCTTCTATTTTCTTCGCTAATTCCGGCTTTGTTCGCCTCAGTTTTTTCTTCTTTGGTAGAATACTTGGACCAATTGGCAAAGCATGCTCAACTATGCTTGGATCAAGGCCTAGCATGTCAGCATAAGACCATGCGAATATATCTTGATATTCCTTGAGCAAATCTATGATATTTTTCGCCTCTACTGAGGGAAGACTTTCTCCAATCTTAATTTATTTGGGATTCTCTTTATCGCCCCGATTAATAGTGATTGTTTTTCCTAATGTAAGTGGCTTTAATTCCTCATGACGGATCCATTCCCTTTTGATCCATTCCTCATCTTTATTATCCACTTCAATATCGCAAGTGATCTCTTCGGAAAGATTTGGGTCACATATGAACCTATTATGGATATGCTCATGCTCATGCCTGACATGTAATAAACATGATTAGTAATTGCATACGAAGTAAATAACGCATATGGACCTATGAAAAACTTTTTGGAAATTCATTTTGAAATTTATTTTGAAAAAATATAAAGATAGAGCTAATCCTCATATCATCAGACTTTATGGCTCTTAAAATCATTTTCGCAATGAGGAGCAATATAGAAACCCAAAACCTTAAGCCTCATGAATGAGGATAATGTTCATCATAGGTTTGGTTTTGTTTCTACATGTACTTAACAAAATATTTGACTATTTGTTTTGAATTGAAAAATACGGTTACATCTATATCAAAAGGAATGTAAATTGCAACTGAACTGAAATTGCAAATGAAATCACAAAAAATTTGAAATGGCAATCAACAAAATGCAATGGAAAAAAAATTGTAGCAAAAGTTCAAGAGAATCTTCCTACTCCAGTGCGTGGGTATTTTTGGCCTCAGTTATGATAACGTTGATGGTATTATCCTCAAATAGACTTGACAGAACAGATTCTTCCTCTACATATAAGTCCTCTTCTTGAAGTAGCTTGGAAGGTTCAGGAAAAGTTTCCTTGATATGGATCTGATGATAGGGAAGCTCTCTAACTATACCCTTCCATATGGATGGATTAATGAGGCGATCACCTTGGCCTCTACAGCCTCGATGATTCTTTCGACCTCGACCTTGGCCTCCATGGTGATCTTTAGAGTCATTTGGAATATAACCTATTCCGTACCTCATCCTTGTAGCAAGTGGAGTAATAGGTTCTTTGATCCCTTGGGATTTTGATCCAAGACCATTACCGGGAGTAAATCTATACTGGCATAACATCCTTCCAAACATTATGGATGGTGTTGAGAACTCTGAGGATTTTATGGTGCAACCGGCAGAAATTTGCACCATTGAGATCATTTCAAAGGAATGATAACTCAGTTCTGTTTTCACTTCGGGTTCGACATACGGTATTGCACTCTCTTTGTAAGTGGTGAAATCTATCTCCCAGTGTACGATGATCATTTTACCATTAATGACAAGCCTTACCTTATGATGGGGACTTGAAGGAATGGCGCCAGCTGTATGAATCCAAGGTCTTCCGAGTAACAAGTTGAAAGTCCTCGGAATATCCACTACTTGAAAATCAATCAAAAAAGGCATAGGGCCTATGTTTACCTCGAGCTCGATATCGCCAATAACATCCTTTTTCATTCCATCAAACGAGCGTACTGTTACCTTAAAAGATTTGATAAGTTCTTCATTAATCCCCAAGCGATGCAGTGTACTTAGTGGACACAAATTAAGTGCGGAACCATTATCGATCAGTGCCCGTGACACCTCCTTGCCCTAGCATTTGACGAAAATATACAGGGCTTTATTATGGGAACGCCTGTCAATTGGGAAATCTTTGTCAGAGAAGGCAATTTGGTCTTTCAGAAGAATAGTACCGACAAAGTCTTCCAATTATACTTCATTAATCGTTTCCGGGACGTGTACCTCATTGAGAAACTTCATAAGTACCATTTTGTGCTGGCATCTTTCTTAGCTGTTCAATTACCTCAAATTCACTCGTTTTCATGACCGAAAGCAACTGTTTAACATCCTCTTCAGTTACTTTTTTCTTTTTGTATTCATTGTCCTTCGGGGCATTACATCTCCCCGATCCGGTTATGCAATCGACTTCTTTGAGAGAGTAATCCCAAGGTACATACTTAATGTCAAACTTTTCTTTTGAAGGGAGAGTGATGATCACAAACTGTGTTTCTTCTTCTTCTTCGATCCTTAGCTTATCAATGGGAAGTTGGATAGTGATTGGTGTGCTAGGGCCTTCCTCCTCCTTATATTTATCTACCTCATCAAGCTTAATTAGAAATGGTGTAATCATGGATACCATGCTTCTATTAGCTTCGTCAGCATCTATTCCACCCCAATCATCAGGTGTGATTGTTTCGTTTTTGAATGTCCATTAAGGAGATGTATATTTGACACGGTAATTATACCGGCCACTATCTTAACCCAAAAAATCAACAACTTCACCTTGTCGTCGTGCTTTTCGAACAAATAGCCTATCAACTCAACGAGTCTTTTTCTCTTCCTAATCTTCATTCTCCTCGAGATTTAACTGGCTAATTGGGATCTCATCCATGCCACCCCATCCATCTGATACAATGTCTTTATTTTTGAACGCCCATGGTGGTGATATATATTTGACACGGTAATTGTATTTACCATTGTCTTGACTGAGTAAATCTACAGTTTTGCCTTTAACAGATGACTTCTGGGTGAAACGCCTTTCACCCTAACGGACTTTTTCTTTCTCCTTTTCATCCTGATCTGTTTCATCTTGAAGTATTTCTTTCTTAGGTAGAGCTTTCTCCTCAAGACTGATTTCATCGTCCATACCACCCCAGCTATTAGGCACAATTACTTCATTTTTGAATACTCATGGTGGTGGGGTATATTTCACTTGAAAGTTATATTTTCCGAAATCTACTCCCAAGTTATCTATAATCTCGCCTTTTAGGAATGTTTTTTAACGAAAGCGGGCATCTCCTAATCGAGAAGCTTTAATCTTGACTTCATATTCATCTTTATTGTCAGACTTGATCACTATTTCTTCATCTTTGATCATGTTTACTGTATTGTCTCAGGAAGAGGATTCCAATGTACATTTGGCTTAGGCTCTTGAAAGTTCAATAGCTTCTTGTCAATGAGCTGTTGAACCTTGTATTTTAGAGTAGGACAATTATCTACATCATGTCCCCTTTCTTCCATGTGATAGGTGTAAATTTTTGACTCATCATACCAAAAAAATCTCGCATGATTGTCTCTCGGTACTTCCTTGGCCACCAAATGCCTTTCTAGAAGTATTGGTAATAGCTTTGACAGGGGTCGGAGCAACGGTGTATATTGCCTCACAGGCTATTTATTTGGCTCAAATTGCCTTGGATTTTTCTAAGCAACATTTGATTGCTTCGGAAATGATGCTTGATAAGTACTTGGGTTTGACACCATAACCACTTCTCGGATGGGTTCTTTGTCTTTTTTCCTAGGGTAAGGCCTTCATGCTGCTATTTCTTGATCCTTCTTTTCTTTCAAACCCCATTCAATTCTCTCACCCACCTTTATCAATATGGTGAATATCTGACAGCCTGATACATGAAGCTTATCGTAATACTCAGTTGGCAATGATTTTAGAAAAAGCTCAATGAGCTCGTCTTCACTTATGGCGAGCTTTACTTGTGAAGCAACAGCTTTCTATCTCTAAGCATAGGCTCTGAACCCTTCATTCTTCTGTTTCTCGGTTCTGACGAGATCCTCTCTAGTTGGGAGTACTTCAACATTAAACTTGTATTAGCGAAGAAATTCTCCCGCCAAATGATCCCATTCAGTGAAGTCTTATATGTCGAGGGCTCTATACCATGCAAGGGCCGCCCCTCTCAAAATATCTTGAAATATGCTGATAAGAAGTGACGTGTTGTCTGAATATCTTGCCATCTTACGGAGATAATACTTCAAATGGCTTTTGGGACAACTAGTGCCATCATACTTGCTCACGAACTCTGGTTCCTTATAGTTTTCTAGAACAACCACCTTTGCGTATGGTGAGAACTTGTCGAAGTTTTGAAGCTCATAGCCTTGACTTGCTAAGCATTCTTCAATTTTGGCCAATTTCTTGGCCTCTTCTTCATCCTTTGTTTTGGATGTCTTCTTGATTTGATCATCCTCTTCCAAATTTACCACCTCAGGTGTAGTCTTTGAAGGATTTTCTTGAACCGGTTCTTTGCTTCTGATCAGGTCTTCAATCGATGTTTCGGTCGCATTTGAAGCTCCCACATTTGGAGTAGTAGGATAAGATCTTCGAGATGCGAGAATAAAGGCCTTCATTTTCGCCATCATTGCAACCATTTGGGTCATTTGATTCTCGACTTCAGCTAGTCGAGCACAGGTTTCCTCTTTCGCCATTCTAACTTATAGGCAAGTCCGAGGTCTTTTACCTTCCGTTGCTAAGCAACCTACTTCATAAAAAGACCCGATATTAGCATAGCAAAATGATCACGAAAACCCTACATCCTTTTAATTGTATGGTTTCATGAGATTGTCAATGATAAGAAATTTCATACAAACCTTAGCTTTGTATAAAATTCTTCATTAATGTCTTTCTCAAGGAATACAATTCAAAGAATTGCAATCCATGGTGATTCTTTTATGTTTTGAAATCGTGCTCTGAAATTATCTATACATGTTTAGAAAATGATCAATCCATCATTACATATAAAATTTGAAATTGTTTAATATCGTGATTTTAAACTCAAATGGAAATCTAAATCATCCAATCCTAGGCTTCTTGCTAGCTCAGATAGCTTCTGCCTTTTGGTATTCTTCTCATTCCTTAGTTCGAGATTCCCATTCTTTCACATTGATTACGACCTCTTCGGGAACGTAAGATTCTACTCCAGGCATGCTTTGAACAATGTATTCCGAGACATACTCATCTACAGGATTTGGTACTACGCTCAATGGGATATATGGCTCGACATCAATCGGACGCTTATTTTCTATCCATTTGATGTATTTTTTAGAGGCCATGCGAATCTTCATGTCTTCTTCCAAGCTTTTTGGCTACTAGATTATTTGTTCGAGTGGGTTATCCAAAAATAGGATGATCTTGTGAATTTTAGCTTGAAGGACATTCTTCTCTTCCTCGGATATAATTCCACTTGGGATGTCAAAGGCGAACTCTTTGGAATTCCATACCGGTGGTACTTGCTGAAGTATCTCAAATTGTCTAATAACCCTTAGAGGGTAATAAGTTGCTCATCCACTCAAACCAAGCAATGGTACCGCATTTCCCTCTCGGCTTGTGATCTTCGCCTTGCTAATCTTTGGCCAATTGATCCGCCATTGGATTTGATTAGGAGTTAAGGCTCTAATGAAATTGGCTCAATCTAAAAAAGATTGTTTGGGTAATTTGTTTTGGAGATGAATATATCGTTCAATTGGATTTATCGCTGAACAAATTTCGCGAATGTTCGTGAAATGACACCATGGTCGAATGTGTGAGATGAATCATAATGACAAAAGACCAGTAGAAGCTTGAAAGATACCCTTCCCATGATTTTGGTATATGTTTAAGGAAATGATGGTTTGGGCAAGAAGCATATTAGAGAAGTCCCATTTAAGACATGCTTGTCTTGCGATCACAACTACTAAAGGGTCTAATCCCGTTATGGACACGGGGAATAGAATAAAGCCTAGGAAGTTTTGAAAAGTTGTCCACTAGGAAAGATAATGGAAATCTAACCGTATTTGATTTGATTAACTTTCCTATTTTGGAAGTTTTGAGGTTAAGGAATTCCCCTAAAAGGCTCACAGGATTAAGTCCAACGGGTGGCTCTACGACCCTAGATTTAGAATTAATTCTAATGGTGGCTTGATATTCTTTTAATGTTGGTACCAATTCATGCTCTCCAAGATGGAATATGGCGGTGGAAGCCTCCCAAAAATGCGCCAAAACTTGGACTCAACTGACTTGATGTTCCACATGCATAAGTTCGAGAAGGTAGCCAAGCCTTTCTTAGATATAAGTTTGGTTGTCCTTGGACATGCCTTTCCACCAAGCAACAAGTTCCTTCCGAAGAATGGGAATTACTTGGATGTCTAGTTTTCCCATTGAGCCTAATCATGTAAAAAGATTTGTCATTAATCACCATGGATTGTGAATCAATTGTAATGCCTCCATTTCAATCATATGTCCTTTTGAGGTAAAATGGAGATAAAGTACGCTTGCATGCCTCGAAAGTAATGCAAATGTCATTTTAAGTCCATTTAAACCTTAAAAGAACATATAGTTGAGATTATGGACAAATTTAATGTGTGATATAAATGCCCATTCTGTCATACTCTATTTAGACCATAAAGTCCTAAACTATGGTTTATAATTTCGAATACATGGAAATGAACAAATAAGCATTTGACTTACATGAAAAATCCACCATGAACCTATACATTTCATCTAAAAATGAAAAAAATGGTCAAATGGAGTATGACGTCTTAATCATGCATTCTAAAGTGAAAGGGCATTTAGACCAAGCATTGAATGTTATTTAGGCATTTTTTTTGAAAATGTGCCAACTAACATGCATAATTGTACTTTACCAAAAAAAAAACATGCATAATTGTAAAGGAATGGAATGGAACGGAACGATATTTGCTTACCATAATATTTTTGTTTGATTTTAGGTATACCAACCACAAAGATAAGCGAATGCAACCAGTGAAGTTTTGATGCCTAAAAGGGTATGATATACTAAAGGCTCAAGGTCACCACCTTAATGGACAAGGGATTCTATTCTAATAGGCAATCGGCCTAAAGTTATGAAATATTATTCCATCTCGGTGATCGGTATTGTATTTAAACGATTTTATGAGCAATCGACCCATAGCTTCGCTTAAACACATACCTCCTAAGGGTAATCCTAAATGTAGCTGAGATTGGGCCACGGGTGGTGTGTACTAATGGTGTAGTGCTAAAGCAACTTAAAAACATGCATAGCAATTAATGACCAAACAGCACTTCTAAAATTCATTCAAAACACATTCAATCCCAACACTACTCTGCAAAATAAGGGTTAACAAAGACTACACCCCTTGTACCATCCGCCTGCAAAACCATTTAACACTATCACTAGCGGGACGTACTTGGGATCCTTGCAAGCAAATAACACAAGCATATCGTTCTATCTAGGCCTAAGTCTACTTAGAAAAGGTTCATTGTCCCCAGTGGAGTTGCCAAGCCTATCGTGCCGCGCTGCTATTTTGGGGCTTTCGGGATTTACGTGCTAAGAAGGTATTTTCGTGTAAGAGTCTTTCCCAGACCATACCTCACGTGACATTAAAAAGTGATTTTTATTTAGTCTAGGTTTGTGATTTTGGAGTCGCCACTAGTCATTATTGATAGGTAGATTAGAAACCTAATCGAGATACGGGAAAAATAACACGATTCTACGAATCAGAGATTCTAAGTATGGGGACTTGGTTACATTACTGATCCCGAATTGAAATCCCTAACGCCCTTTCGGTACCTAAGAACGATATGATGTCTAACGTGTCATGCAAATTTCCGAGGCTTACCCACTAATTTTATCCATTCTAATCGTTGGAAAAACCAAACAAGTATTAAATGCACAATCGAGGTCAATCAAATCAATCAATCCTAAGTGGTCTCTAAAACTGAAAATCAATCAAAACACTTAATCCCTAATGAAGCTCTAGAAGCTTATTCATTTCATGATTTACATTTTTTTGGGTTTTAGGGTTTTCTAGGGGTTATAAACCCTGAATTTGAGATTTTCTAAAAATGCTATTTGGGCACTTTCAAAAATTCAAATCTCACTTTTTATGGTTGGGCATGATGTTTTTGAGCTATTCTGTGAAATTTTAAATTTCTTTTCAAAAATTTTATTAATCGAGAATTGATTTTATATGAATTTCTAAAAATTTTTATGAATTTTCCAATTTTTCAATTTTTTATTGATTTTCTAGATTTTTCACATTTTTTATTTGTATTTTCTGAATTGTCTAAATTTTTATGAATTTTCTAATAATTTTGGAATTTTTATGAATTTTCTGAAATTTTTTGAATTTTTATGAATTTTCTGAAATTTTTTGAATTTTTATGAATTTTCTAATTTTTTGAGAATTTTCTGTTTTTCTGAATTTTTTTAATTTTTTCAAAATTTTTTAATTTTTCTAAATTTTGATTGATTTTTTTATTTTTCTGAATTTTCATGAGTTTTTTAGATTTTTTTAAATTTTTTTAAAATTCCCGCCGGGAAAATGAACCAAACCGACCTGATTCGACCTGACCGAAAACGGTGCCGTTTAGGGATTTTTTCATTGGGGTATTTTCACAAACACTTGGTATGCACAATTTCTAGTTTAATGTTTTCGAGGCCGTGACTTTGGATCGAGATCTGTCGACCTTCCAATGTGATTCCGGCAATGATTTTGGGTTCTACATTGAGGCTATGTCATCTATTATCATATTCAACTCGCCAATTCATTGTCGGACCGCCGTTAGCTGGCGAAAAGCCGGTCGGAAAATGTCAATTTATTATTATCCTGACCTAACATTACCAGAAGCTCCAAGTCCCTATTTTATTCACCCTAGCCGTCTACATCGATCAAAATGACTTCCAAAACATCAAACAAGGTAAGAACAGACTGACTTGACAGGCCTATGGCCCCAGCAACGCTTCGATGGTGATGTTCGAGCTGCAGCGAGATGGTTCATTGGGTGGCTGACTCGGTTCATGCATTTTTAATGCTCGAAATGCAATCAGACAACACCAAAAATGATACCACCCGCCTGGGTAGCGCTGGTGGAGCGCGCACTTTTCCTCTCGCAAAAGGTGGAGTATTCGAATTCCGAGCGTCGCAGGGTGACTTACCCGGTGGCACGTGTGTGGTGACTAGCACGTGTCACCCCTAGGGTTTACTCCCTAGCTATCGGCTGTGCGTGGGTTACCTGGGTTATCAAAAAAAAAAAACAACACCAAAAATGATTAGAAACTGGTACTAAACATCAAAATACCAAGATTCATTAACGAAATCACACAAACATGCATATCGAAGTTGAAACCGAATTCTGGAATTTCTAAGAAACCGTGACTATGAACAATATTTACCTTCTTCGACGAAGGATCAGAACAAATTTATGAAGCAAATGGCGTTCGTGAAGCTCTTCCTCAATACTTGGACTTCAATCTGGCTACTTCGGCTTTGTCAGGGAACGTCGGGACACACCGAATGAACCCGAGTTTTAGGGCTTCACGATTACCTCCGATGCCGATCAACAGAGGAGGAAGTCCACCTTGAATGATCGATTTGCCGGCACCGTCTTGTTCGTTGGCGCTGGACACTCAATCAAGGGACCTCAACTCCCTATTCTCTCTCTAAACTTCGCACAATTTCTTTCCCTTTCTCTCTCTTCTTTATCTCTGGCATTTCGTCGAGCATCTCCGCCTCTCTTCTTCAGTTTTTTTTTTATTTTTTCTTGATCAAAAATCCCGCCCAAAGTTTGTTGGAACCGACATTGAATCGGTTAGGGTGACTCCCTCGTGTCAGCTAGATATTTCCAGCTAGCCAAATTGATTTGCACATGTTCAATTGGATGAAAATGATCGGTGAAGTCGCAGGGACAAACTGGATTTTATTGTGTTTTGGCGAGTCAGGCAAAGAAGACGGGTTGTCGGGTCGGGTCGGGTCAACCGAGTTGACTCGACAAGCCCAAGTTTGATTAAAAACTAAAATTGAGTTCAATTTCACCTGTTTTTTTCAAATCTAATCCCAAAATTGAACTCTCCATCATATTCCGAACCCAAATATATAATTTTCGCCAATTTTTGTTCTAATTGTGTCCAAGATTTTCACATTTTTGTATTCGAGTTAATAGGTTTTTATTCAATTTGACGTTCTAATGACCTGATTAGACAAAATTAATGCCAAAATTGAATTACCCACATCTGATTAACCCTAGGAATGATGGTCTCATGTTTCGACAATTTCATATTGGGCACAATTCCCAATTTTGGTTCAAAATTCTTAATTTTCAATCTAATTTTGCGGATTTTTTATTTTTATGCCAAATTGTGCAATTGGACCAACCATTATGAAATTAAAGGTCACAGAACCATTTATTGTGAAGACACTATGACTTAAAAATGACTAAAAAAAATTTAATTGCATTTTTGGTTCAATTCGAGTTTAATTTTGCCCAATTTGAGAAAAACATATACCCGATTGAAATTTTTCAAAAATTGATGATGTATTCATGAAATTGGATTTAAAATAACACTAATGAATATTTTTATGGAATTTTCTGATTCCATTTTCTATTTTTCTTGATTTTCTCACTTATTTTGACTAAAAGAAATTAAGGAAAATGCAAAAAAATGCTAAAAAATTATTTTTTTGGTTTAGAAATAGGTTTCTAAGCTTGACCAAGATTCCTAGTCTTAATTTTGAGATTTTTGAAAACATAAAAAAAATGAGCTAAAAATTAGGTGTCAACACCGGTTGCTTAGGGCTTAGTTGACATTTTGCTAATTTTTGTTAATGAATTTATGTCAATGAAGTTCACTAAGGGTTTAGTTCATATTTTACTAATATTTTTGAAGAATTAAGAAATAAAAAAAAGTATACATAGTCGGTCCAATTTGGTCCTGTTATCCCTTGGAATCGGGAACCGCATCACCCGAACACCAATTTCACTTTTAAGAATCAGGAGCCAAATCGACATTCTTGAGGACCAGATCTTACCGGCCCAGGCCATTCCCGATTTGGGTGGTCCGTTTTGCACACCTCTACTAAAATATTGTTTAAATTAATTAGTTAATAAAATTTATTTCATTATCGATAACAATGTATATCTATACATTTTCGTGAACAACAAAAAACAATTTCGTGGGTTAATTTCTGTAAGTGATACAAGTGATTGTTTACAAAGAAAATGTTATCCAAATTATTCAAAACGGAACCTATGTAAAACGTTGGAACATATACCCGAATACTTTTGATAAATACACACAAACAGCTCCGTCCACACATGAAATTGCGGGCGTGCCCTTCGGGTTGCGTGGTTGAAATCGCGATTCAAACACAGGATTCGCGTCATCTATTAGGAAATAGAACGAAGTGACGTGAGTACATAATCGACCAATACAAGGTAACGCTCTGACGGTACTTAAATCACGCCTCCGATCGCTCGATCAATTTCGGGTGTTTTCTTTCTCACTGTTTTTACTTTTTTAATGATGTATCTACAACACATAATATAATAAATTTACAAAAAATGAAAAGGCACTTACCAAACCAACTGGTGGAATTATTCTACTTGGTGTTTATACTACCAACTCAAGTCAGACTTGGTATACTGTAACGGTGCATGCAGTCAAAAAAGGGCACCAGAAAAGTCAACCCACCACCACATGAACCGGCCGAAGGGGTCAGCAGTTTCCTTGTTTGGCCTGCTAGCACGAGTCGCAAGTGCGCATTCACGGCTCCCACTCCATTATTATTTCCCCGCAATTTCTTTTTCATCACTATTGTGCCCATCAATATCTTATTAAGATTTTTCAACCCAAAAAAATATCATATTATGATTTATTAACTAGGACCTCAACAAAATAATTTGAAAAACATCTCGATGCAAATTCATATCATTTCGACGTACGTAGATGCTTATTTTACGTATATACAATGGGCCATTTCAATGCTTAATTTCGATTTTTTGAAAATCATCAAATTACTGTTTCGACGGTAGTTTCAAATTACAACTTTTAGCATGACTTAATTGCAGTTTTATTTATTCTGATTATCATTTCCTTTTAGGGAATGAAATGGGTTTCTACACTTTAGTGATTACATAGGTCAAAGGGTGCCGAAATTTCTTTCTTTTTTTAAGTTAATTAATTTTTTTAAAAATTAAATGGCAAAAGCCGTCAAAAACTCTAAACTATGCTCACTGTAATATATTTACCATAAACCTTTTTCTGTGAAATAAAATATCTCAAACGTGTACATGTGTGACATATTTACCCTTTATCATAGTTCTGTAAATGAGGACTATTAAAAATGTACTTATATAGATGCCAGAAAGTAAACGGTGTTAACTTAAACGAAACAAAAACGACAATATTTTGGCTAAAAAATCATCTAATGAAACCTTGATGGAGGTTAAATATGTTGCATAGTTATAATTTAGGGTTAATGTATCACGGTAGACATACTTTGTGATTTTTTATGTCACAAAAAAAAAAGAAGCTCAGGATAGATATGTGTAACGGCAAGCATAATTTGGGTTTTTTTTGTGACTTTTTTCCTAAAAAAAACGTCTGTATGTATTGCTATTTTGCATTGGCCAATATATAAGCCTATTTAGGCTTTAATCACTTTCTTTTACTATTTTTACTTCAATTAAATTAATGCTTCGATCGCATTTTTAAATGTGTGCGGGCCGACGAAAACACGAAAGGCCCACTCGCGAGAGCAAACCGCGTGTGGGCATCAATTGAGAAAGTCGCTAGACACGTCCAAAAGCACCATTTCTACACTTGCAAGCAACGTCGCTAAGCTTTCATATTTCTAAATTCGAGCTTTTCGCAACTACTCTTTTCTTTTATTATTCTTATTTATTTTTATTTTTATTTTTATTTTCCTGTTGATTCACATGCAGTCACCTTCTTTTTCTCCTTCTCCTTCTCTCTACTTCCTTGTGCTTGTATTGCCTATAAAATGGCCACACCCCTTCACTTCAAACACATCAAATTCGGCTCCACTTCCCAAAATGGAGCACCTCTACCTCTCCCTCCTCCTCCTCTTCGTCTCCTCCATCACCCTCTCCCTCTTCTTCCTCTTCTACAAGCATCGTTCCCACTACGCCACCCCGAACCTCCCCCCGGGCAACGTCGGCCTCCCGCTCGTCGGGGAGAGCCTCGACTTCCTCTCGTCCGGGTGGAAGGGCCACCCCGAGCGGTTCATCTTCGACCGGATCACCCGCTACTCATCCCAAGTCTTCAAGACCTCCCTCCTCGGGCAGCCCGCTGCCGTGTTCTGTGGCGCTGCGGGCAACAAGTTCCTCTTCTCCAACGAGAACAAGCTGGTGGTCGCGTGGTGGCCCGACTCCGTCAACAAGGTCTTCCCTTCCTCCACCCAGACCTCCTCCAAGGAGGAGGCCAAGAAGATGAGGAAGATGCTCCCCAACTTCTTCAAGCCGGAGGCGCTGCAGCGGTACATCGGGATAATGGACACCATTGCCCGGCGGCACTTCGCCATGGGGTGGGAGGGCAAGGACGAGGTCACCGTCTTCCCCCTCGCGAAGCAGTACACCTTCTGGCTCGCTGCCCGCCTGTTCCTCAGCGTCGATGACCCGAGCCACGTCGCGCAGTTCGCCGACCCATTCCATCTCTTGGCCTCCGGCATCATCTCCATCCCCATCGACCTGCCCGGGACCCCGTTCAACCGCGCCATCAAGGCCTCCAACTTCATCAGGAAGGAGCTGAGGGCGATCATCAAGCAGAGGAAGGTCGATCTCGCTGACGGGAAGGCCTCGCCAACGCAGGACATACTGTCGCACATGCTTCTGGCGACGGACGAGGATGGGAAGCACATGACGGAGCTCGATATTGCCGACAAGATTCTTGGCTTGCTGATCGGTGGCCACGACACTGCCAGTGCTGCTTGTACTTTCGTCGTTAAATATCTCGCTGAGCTTCCCGAAATATATGAACAAGTCTACAAGGGTAAGATTTTCTTTTTCAGTCTATTTTCCGGTATATCAGGTAAATATTATGATCAGAGTAATATTAGTAATATATATAGGTAAGGAGATAACAATTTTTTTGGAAGGAACTACAATGAAAGCAATAAAAGCTCTAGACTTGTTAATATCCGAAAAATCAATTGAACTTTTTTTTTGGACAAGATTTTTTACATTTAAACTCTCTAATCATTATTTTTTGATTAATCTCATCAAATTAATTGGTGAATCAGACACCCATGAGACAAAATTTTTTTTTTATTTCAAGTTGTTTAAAATATGAAGGTATATAATAACCAGTAAAGATGCCCCTAGATTTGCCTAATACGCAAACGATCCACGCCTTTGTCCATATCTATGCATCCACATGTCTATGTCTGTATGTACTAACCCAGTGACCCTTATCTCTTTGTATGCAATCACGCGATGAACAGAGCAAATGGAGATCGTGAAATTGAAAGCTCCAGGCGAGTTGCTGAACTGGGATGATATTCAGAAGATGAAGTACTCGTGGAACGTGGCCTGTGAAGTCATGAGGCTCGCCCCTCCTCTCCAGGGCGCGTTCAGGGAAGCCATCAACGACTTCATCTTCAATGGCTTCTCCATTCCCAAGGGATGGAAGGTAAACGCGACCCCGTCCCGTCAACTGCTTGTTCATCTGTTAACTAGTGAAATACGTGATTTGAGCAGTCGAACTAACGGCTCCTGCTATTGAATGATTCCCTCGGATCTATTGGAGCGCGAACTCGACCCACAAGAGCGGCAAGTATTTCCCTGAGCCTGAGAAGTTCGACCCGACCCGGTTCGAAGGGGAAGGGCCGGCGCCGTACACGTTTGTGCCCTTCGGGGGCGGGCCGAGGATGTGCCCGGGGAAGGAGTACGCTCGCTTGGAAATACTCGTGTTCATGCACAACTTGGTGAAGAGGTTTAGGTGGGAGAAGCTGCTTCCGGACGAGAAGATCGTCGTCAACCCGATGCCGATGCCTGCAAAGGGACTCCCCGTTCGTCTATACCCTCACAAAGCTTGATTAAACCCAAAGTAGAGAGTGAGAGTGGGAGAGAGATGTCAAGAGGATATCTTCATCCGTCTTCTAAAAGAACAACTTTAAGCGAGCCATGTATTTAATAAGGGATACAATAGGTGTGATAATGCACTCTTTCCATCTTCGTACATCATGTTTTTCTTTGGTTTATACACACTTGTCATTAGTTTGTAATCGACTGTGATTGTCGGGACAATGGAGGCTACGGAACCTCAGACTGAGGCGTATGTATAATTCTATTACAAGGTTCAACTTGTCGTACAATCCCTAAACTCTAGTCATCGTGTGATATTTCAATTTCACAACATGTTTTAAACTTTGTTCAATCTGGGCTATGAGCTACTCTTTTTTTTTTCTCGTTTAAGTTATATCATAAATTATAGATCCTAAGATCTTAAACCTTTCAAATTAATTGGGCAATTTAATGAGTGGACATTAATTTCCTTGGGTTCGCATGTCAAATCTTGTATGAGGAAATATGCATTTGCTATATTTAAAAGGTGGACACTTCATGTGATCCCTCAGCTCTATCCGTGCGATGTTCAATTTAATCCACATATTTGTTAATTTGTTCAAGGTAGGTCATAAATTACTTTTAATTTAAGCTACATCATAATTCCGATATGCGGCTAATTTTCACCCTATCATACAAATTAAAAAAAGGTTAATGAGTTGACATTAATTTTAGTGGGTTCACAATTCACATGTCTAATTTATGTATGATTAATGTAGTGCAGTTTTACGCTATTGCTGAAAAGGCTGAAGGTTTATACTTAAGTCTACTTTATAGAAAACTTTGTATTCAATGATATGCAATGTATTTGGAAATACTTGATTGATTAAAAATAATAATAATAATGGGGGCCCAAGAAATTGTTAGCTTTATTTAATACACCGATGGAAACTTTACACAAATATAGTAAAAACACAAAGATAGTACAGACAAGTTGACAAGGATAAATCATTAGCAACATCTAGAATTTCTCATGAAGTAAAATGACAATAAAGTTGCAAGAAATTAGGCCTTTTCTGTGTTTACTCTCGTCGAAAGGCTCATTTTTGCAGGTATGTTTTGTGGAGAGACTCTCTTTCTCTCTCTCTCTCTCCTAAGATGAACAGTTCTAAGGTGGCTCTTTCTCTTGGTTATTGGGGCAATTGGCTTCAAAGTGAGCAGGTTTTAGATCAAGAACCTGAAATCGACCTTATTGAAATCGTACATTAGAAATCGATAGGTTCCAAGGTTTTTTTGATCGAAGGTAGGTTCCAAGATTGACTCGTGAACAGAGTCTGGTCTAACAATAGGCAATATATCTATTATTATTGGAAATTAAACCATGTGAACTATCCGTGTCATATTAATTACGGTTTATATTACAAAAACCTCAAAACTATGCTCACCGTGACATAAATACTTCAAACATTTTTTGTATCATTAAAAACCCTAAACTTGTCTATAGTGATACAAATACCAAAAACTTTTTTTTTGTGTCATAAAAAACCCCAAACTTATACCAGTGTAATAAATATATATTGGATGGAATTGAATAGAGGGCATATATATCACACATGTAGAATTTGGGGTTTTTTTGTTTGCAACACAAAAAAAGCAGGGGGTATTTGTGTTACAGGAGACAAGTTTAAGGTTTTTGATGACACAAAAAAGTTGGGTAGTTTCATGTCATAGCGAGCATAGTTTAAAGGTTTTGGTGGTATCTACCCTAATAATTAAGGCATCAAGGGATATCCTAAACTTTCCAAGTTCAAAATCCATCTCCGTTATAACTATCTTTTTTGTAAACAAAACACACAAAAAAAAGTAAACTCAAAGCTCTTGATGTAAACTCAAAGCTCTTAAATCTGAGTTGAAACATTTGAACCGTAACTCCTTCTTGGAGATTTCCACAAGAACAAAACAGGCTAGATCGGACTTATTCCATATTCAGACGGCCTTGGATTCGAACCCTTTTGACCAGAACCTTCTTGCAAGAGAAGTAGAGCTTCAAAGGATGTTCTCTGATTTGAGACTGCAAGCAGAATCCTTCTACAGACAAAAATCCAGAATCCGCTGGATAAAGGAAGGAGACATGAATACCGCTTTTTTTCATCATCATGTCAACCATAGACGTCTCCATAATAGAATTTTATCTGTTACAATAGAGGGTGGGGAGATTATTACTGAACCTTTGGCGGTCAGAAACCATATTGTATCTCACTTTCAGCAACTTCTCTCTAGTACTCCAACTACCCTTCAGACCCCAGCTCCAGATCTGAATGGTTTTATTGGAAAGACTTTAGATGAGAATCAAAGGCTGTTCCTTGCACAACCAGTTACCGATGCGGAAATCCAGGCTACACTTTTTTCGCTGGCCAAAGGTAAGGCCCCAGGTCTAGATGGCTACAATGTTGAATTTTTCAAACTCACTTGGGGGATTACTGGCCCTTCGGTTTTGAAGGCGATCAAGAACTTCTTTGAAACTGGCTGCCTACTCAAAGAGATTAACAATACCATACTAACATTGGTACCGAAGAACCCCAATGCGTCGAGTATGAATGATTTCCGGTCAATTGCGTGTTGCAATACCTTGTATAAATGCATCTCCAAAATCCTTGCAAGGTGAATCGCGCACATCTTACCTTCGATGATTGGACCAACTCAAACGGCATTTGTCAGAGGTTGTAGGATAAGTGACAACATTCTGATCGCCCAGGAGTTGTTTGCGGACTTCCACCATGAGGCTTACTTTCCCAAGTGCGTCATCAAGGTAGATTTCCAAAAAGCTTACGATACGATCGATTGGAGCTTCATTCAAAGCGTGCTATCAGCCTTTAAATTTCCAGAAATCTTTACTCAGTTAGTTTTGGCGTGCATCTCTACCGCAAAATTTTCAGTTGCAATAAATGGAGAGCTGCATGGCTTCTTTGCCGGTACTCGGGGTATACGACAGGGCGATCCACTCTCGCCATACTTATTTGTCTTAGTTATGGAAGTCTTCTCCGGTTTGCTAAGGCTTAAAATTGATAACTCAGACTTTCAATGGTTCTGGCGGTGTAAGAAAGCGAGCATCTCCCATATTTTCTTCGCCGATGACGTCCTTATTTTTGCGCAAGCGCACTTGAGATCTATTCAACTTATCAAGGAAGCAATCGATTTGTTCTCGAATTGGTCGGGCCTAAACCCGAATGCGAGGAAAAGCAATGTTTACCTCTCGGGAGGGAACTCGGAGTTACATAGGGACATTCTCCTTTGCCTTGGGTTTCAACAAGGCTTTCTTCCTTTTCGATACCTAGGCGTGCCTGTTATATCTTCGAGACTTTGTAAAGAGGATTGTAAATGCTTGATTGAGTCCATAACGTCGCGAGTTCGATCTTGGACTCACCGGTTCTTGTCTTTTGCGGGCCGATTGCAACTTATTCGGTCGGTCCTGCAATCTATTCAAGTCCACTGGGCCACCATCTTCTCTCTACCAAAATCTGTGCTCTATGGTATTGAGGTTATTTTGCGACAATTTCTTTGGAACGGCCCGGATTTAGGTACGGGTGGCGCTAAAGTTGCATGGGAATCGGTATGCTTGCCCAAAGAAGAAGGAGGTCTTGGGATCCAAAGACTCACAGATTATAACAGAGCTTTGTTACTCAAACACATATGGTTTCTTTTCACCGATAAGGAGTCCTTATGGTGTAAATGGATCCATTCAAACTTCCTTAAAAATAACTTTTGGGTTGTCTCTAAGTCCACCTTCTGTTCTTGGACGTGGAAGAAAGTCCTCGACATGCGAGATACTGCTCGATCTATTTTTCGTTGGAAAATTGGCAATGGTCGTTCAGTCTCTTTATGGTTTGATTGGTGGCACGATAAAGGCCCCCTTTATCTTTTGTTCAGTAATATGGACATCTACCAGTCTCGTATTCCACGGGACACATCTGTTCGGACTTTTTATGACTCAGTATGGCAACACTCACGTACCTTGGAAACTATTCTACGATGGTCAGAACCTACCCCTAATTTTGAGGAAGACTTTGAAGATGAGCTCATTTGGGCTCCCCAACCTTCCTCAATCTTCTCAGTGGCAATGGCGTGGAACCATATTAGAAGAAAATGACTTCCGGTTCAGTGGCACTCCTTTATATGGGATCATCACATTGCTCCGCGGCACTCTTTTCTTCTATGGATAATCTCCCTCAACCGATTGCCTACGCATGTTTTTCTCATCCATAATAGCAGGATTGACTATGCTATGTGCGTGTTTTGTGGTGATATCCCGGACTCAATAAATCACCTTTTTTTTAATGCTCCTCTACAAGAAGGTTGGCGGTTTTTTGGGCAACAAATTGCTATGTTCCATGGCGTAATCGACCCTGGCTTGAGCATATATTTTGGGCAATGAAGGTTTGTGGAGGACCATCCTTTGTCCACCGTCTTTCCAGGTTCTCCTTTGGTGCCCTTTGTCACATAATTTGGACGGAAAGGAACAACTCTATCTTCCGAAACAAGACTATCTTCATTCCGGGTATGCGGAATCATCTTATCAAAGTGGTAAAAGACAAAGTTGCAACCCTTGGAAGAGTTCCAGACACGCCTTTGAACAGAAGACTACAGAGGAGTTGGGGCCTTTCTCCTTCCATCTTTTCTTAGTTCGGTTGTGTTAGGCCTCTTTTGTATAGTATTCTCTTTTCTTTTCTTTCTTATTTCTAAGGTGACTGTGTTCCCTTGGTTCTAGTCCTTCTGGGACGTGGCTACTCTCTTGTTTTTCCATTGTATTTGGTGTTTTGAAAGTAATATATACCTTACCCTTACCAAAAAAAAAAAGAGTAAAAACCCTTTAAAACAGGTTTAAGAACGAATTTCGAGTAGAACGGACTGTTTGTGGTGTAAAACCGAGAACCGAACCTGGCAAGCCCGGTTCCCCATTTTTTAACCGAGGAGAAGGGTATAGGAGATGAGAACGCGTCCCATCCTTCCGTGAAGAAGCGAATCACTTCTCGTCTCTAACTTTTTGAGAGTATTGTTGAATGTTCTTCTAACTTCGACGGGAGTTGCAAATTAACTTGTTGAATGACGTACTTGAAGCAAGTGCGGGTCAACAAAGATCGTGTCACTTCTTTTCTGTATGGCTTTTCTTTTGCGGCCCTCGAAGTTTTAGTTATCGCTCAACAAGTCCGTCGGCCTTTATATGTTCACATTTATGGGCTTCGCCGGCTTGATGGCGTTAGCCCAGCCCGGCAAACATCAAATGCTTTTTACCAATTATAACAACAATTGACAGCCACCCCTAATCCCCTTCCTCTCTGCCCCTCGGTTTCGCTGCTGCCGTGCCGCTCTCTGGTCGCCGTCGCCCAAACCCCAAGCGCTAAAAGTGGCCACGTCACACGATAATAGACGAAAAGAAGGGTAGTCATCGAGCAACTTCACTACAAAAAAATGCCAGATTAGCGACGATTTTTGCGACGAAAAAAAAGAAAAAATCCGTCGCAAATCGCATTTGCGACGAAATTTGCGATGGAATTTTTTCCGTTGCTAATAGCTCGTCGCAAATTTTTGCGACGAAAAATTTTAATTTCCATCGCAATTTTGCGACGGAAAAAAATTCGTCGCAAATTAGCCACGAACACTATCCGTCGCAAAATTCGTCGCAAATTTCGTCGCAAAATTCATCGCAAATTTCGTCGCAAAATTCGTTGCAAATTAACCACAAACACTATCCGTCGCAAAATTAGTCGCAAATTAGCCATGAACACTATCCGTCGCAAAATTCGTCGCAAATAATTCGTCATAAAATTCTTCGCAAATTTCATTGCAAAATTCGTCGCAAATTTAGTCGCATATTTCATCTCAAGTTTCGTCACAAAATTCGTCGCAAATAATTTGCCACAAATTATCCACGAACTTTATTCGTCGCAAAATTTGTCACGAAATTTGTCGCAAAATTCGTCGCAAAATTGGTCGCAAAATTAGCCACGAACTTTGTTCGTCGCAAAATGTATTCGTCGCAAATTAGCCATGAACTATAATGGTCGCAAAATTCGTGGCAAAATTCGTCACTAATTTACCACAAACTATATTCGTCACAAAATTCGTCGCTAATTTGCTACAAATTTTTTTTCTGTCAGTAATTTGCGACGAACTTATTCGTTACAAAATTTGTCGTTAATTTACCACAAAAATTTTTGACTTTTGCCATGAACATTGTTCTGAAATGAATTTAGCAACGAATTTTTAGTAATTTTTTAGTGACGAACTATGCGACAAATATTATTTAGGGACGATTTTGATTTTAAATCTATTAACAGCAAAATTAATTTCTAGAATTTATATTTAACATTGATTAAGCACTTAATAACATCAAAATATTATAATAATATGAAAATGAAATACATTCATCTACATTTTCTACAAAAATGATAAATATTTTTCTTTATAGAACACATAATGAGAGAATAAATAATCTTGCATATTAAAGCACCTACTTAAGCAACCTCAAGGTGGCAATTCTTTCTAGGGCAGGAACATATTGTGCCAACTGCACTTCTGGCACTTAAGAAGCTGAAGCAAAGATTATCCCTGATAGATATGTAAAGATCCTTCCAATCTTGCGCCTGGTCTGCTTTCTCCTATAAGGTTTGCATGAAGTGCTTCATCACCTCCTACAAAGAAGTGACATTCACTTGTTGACATACAATGCAATACTGAATCAGATCATCCTTGGCAAATCTCCCCCTCCGCACATCAACACATAATAACTAACCTGACTGCTAAACAAAATATATCTACCGTTTAATATTCGTAATTAAAACCATAAAATTCCCAAAAGCAAGGATAACTCAAAATCCCACAAACTCATAGAAGAAAGTGATATACCTACATTGCCAAAATATCACATCCAAAATTAAAAGGATTGCACTTACAAAGCACATCAGTGTGGACCAGAGAGCAGTAATAGCTCCAGCTGTGATTATGTACCTGCAACGAAATAAGCAAGCATCACAAACAAAATTCTGAGTGCACATCCGTCATCCCCAACAAAAGGAGAAGCTGCCACAACCACTTTGATACAAATTATACACTTACACTGGCCAATGCATCCCATGGCTTGCAAATGCAGAGGAGATGGAGGTGTCAGGGTCCACTGCAAAGTAAGGCACAAGACCAACAATCTGTTAGATGTATGCCCTAAAGTTGTCATGTAATAGTTACATGTTAGGGATTTAAGTTGTATTTTCAAATTAATTATTTATTTAATGGCAAGGACGTATTCATTCATTTGTCCAATTATTTAAATATATGAATGATTCCATAAGATTAGTTGTGACTGGACCTATTCTTGAGACGTTAAGAATATGTGTGACAGGTTCACAGTTAGACTGAATCTTTAAATTGTTCTCGGTCGATGGATCATTGAGTGGATATCAATAATCCTGTTGAGACCGGTGTGTTCTTAGCTTCATCATTAAGTATTGAATATTTAAGGGAATGACGAGTCACGAGTCATTAGGTATTATGATACCCGAGCTAGAACACAGGTGTTTGTATCAGACAAGTTCACTGAACGTGACACGCATATATCGATTAGCAACATGGAAGCTTTTAGCGTGGTCAATGTTTAATCGTTTATGTTTTGGTCTTGTGTAAATAATCCTTAGACCTGAGGCACAGTATTGACTTTGTATGTTGGATGGTTATGGTTCACATGTGCACATATTGCTGGTTCGTTGATCCGTCTCTGTACTTGATGGCCATAGTTCGTTCACATACGAAGTTATACGTGTGCGCAAAATGGAATCTGTCTCCTTGTTATACGCAAGGTACTATAATGATGTCCTATGCAATCTAATCTTGACATTGCATTAAAATCCTCGGCCGGGGTTGTAATCGAGAATGAACTGTACATGTCTCATATAAAATGCATGTCGATTAGATTTGTACATATGATCGAATTGGTGACTTGACAAATATTCCATGGTCTTTGTTCGATCGGGACATAGTAAGGCAGAGGGATTGAATTACACCGTAACCAAAGCTGACAGGTTCATTATGTTCTTAAAACATTCACACTGTCTGGGTAGCCATGACATATTGCTAGATGTCAATCATGGCTTGTAGGACCTAGAAGTTGATTGGGACAATCAATTCTCTTGGGAGTACTAACGTGTTAGTGCAAGTCCTACTACTAGATTAGTGATGAACCTAGGGATGTCACACACCATAACCAATTTAGAATGACGTTGTACGGAGGATGCAATATTGCAAATATGTTTGCAATTATAGCAATTGATTAGTGAGATTGTAATTAAATTAAATGTGATTTAATTTCATTTTATTTTCAGTCATAAGCGTGCGTGCATATGATGCACATACAAATCTAAAGTGGACACATATTAATGTGCCAAATGATCTTGCACTCTTTATTTTATAAAATTATATTAATTAAAAGTGCACACGGTCAACAAATGTTGACCATGTGCAGTACATGATCAGCTCCTTGCTGATCGTGTCTTTTACTTAAAAAAAAAGAAAAGAAAAGATGATGATGGTGGTGCATGCACACGATCAGCAGTTGACCGTGTGCATCACCCACGGTCAGCAATTGTTGCTGACCGTGGGCTTCGTCCACGACCAGCAACCGTTGCTGGTCGTGTGCTTTATGCACACACGATCAGCGATGGTTGCTGATCGTGAAGAGAGTCCCTTGCGATCAGCAACAGTTGCTGATCGCACAAAAACAAAAAAATAATGATCAGCAACAGTTGCTGAGTAAGAACAAGAGAAAAACAGAAAAGAAAGAGTGCAAGATGCGTTCGTGAGAGTTAAGAAAATACGTTTTCTCTCTTCCGAAACCGCGACTGAAATATCAAGAGTGCGGGGAATTGTCGCCACAAGATTGCTAGCACAATTCTATTGGTGATTATCCGCAAGTTCTTCCTTCCGTTCGTTGTGCGATTGGTGGTGTGTCTGAACTAGAGGTCCGACGATTGTGGGGCTCGAACTGAAGAACATCCGAACCGAAATTATTCTGGACACTTTGCGAAAGGTAATCCGTTTAACCCCCTATGGTTTTCCGATTTTTGATTGAAACGCACGAACAACGCCTTTGGAGATACATGTATGGTTATATCTTTCCGCTGCGTTTATAATTTTTAACTATGCATGTTCTGTAGAAAACCAACAGTGGTATCAGAGCCAATCCTTAGGCGTTCTCGTGCGTTTAATTGATTTTGGTTCGTATATATTTTTGCGACTCAATGGCCAATTTACTTTGTTGAGAGAATTGCTTGCTCTTAAGTGGCCTATAGAAGTTGATTAATTTATATGATAAATTTGATCAACTGAGCAAAAATTGGAACCAAATCAATTTTGAATCAAAAATCCGTACCTTATTTTCTTTTATTTTTGTCTTCTGCAAAATGATTCGCAACTATGAATCTAGAGGCGACAACGTTACCGTCACTTGAAATCACGCGAGTGAAATTTGTTTCACCGGTTTTGATTTCTTAACGCGGCTTACGTTGCTCGGCCATGAATTTGATTCAATGCAGAATTTTATTTGTGCCTTCCAAAGCTTTAAATTTAGAATTTATGGCTTGCAAGGAAGGGTGGTGATCATGGAAAAACCCCTAATCAATATGATTGATGTATGGATGAATGTATGATGATTACAGGTATTTTTGGGGTTGTAATTATTAAATGGAGGCTGCGTCCTTCTTTTTATTTCCATGTAATATATATATATATATATATATATATATATATATTTTTAGTATAGTTTAGTATTATCAATTGTTGATGTAAACATTACACGAGGAGGAGCCATTAAGCCGGAGAGCTCTATGGGCCCGGTCCGTGAAGAGTTCAAGGATCCAAGAAGAAGTGAACGGCGGGACTCTATTATTAAAACATTAAAATGGCTAAATGGGGCTCATTGGCTCGAGACCCATTGAACCATAATTCCATGATCACCACGTAGGATAGATTTTTATGCATATGACATCTATTTATTTATTCATTTGTTATGCATGTTAAACCGGTTAATGTGCAAAGTGAGACCATTAATAATGACCCAAACCTCCTTATTAATTATATTAAGTCGAAACGGGTTTCGGACTCGTGGCCTTCCATCGTCATGGTTTGGTCCAACTTTATAGTAGTTGATTGACCGGCTATGGATACATAGGGGTCAATTGCCATTTATAATATTGGATCACTCCATTATGCATATGATGTTGTGGGGTTGAAGCCGAACGATTTCCAATAACTGTCAGGTGAGGGGATCGTTTATGTTTTCAATACTTGCATGAGATGATGGGTTAGACTTAACTATGATCATGATGTCGATAACTGTCAGGTGAGACTTTCATGGTCTAGAGGCCGAAGTTATGATTGGGACTCGCATATGATGCGTTGAACAAGTTGGTTCACTCACTAAGTTCATAGAACACCAATAACTGTCAGGTGAGGCGGACTATGGGCTAGTGAGACTCCAATCCCCACTAGTAATTTTCACCCAACAAAGATTATCGTTTTCCCATTTTAAGGAGTATGGGATTCGAAAAATTTAGTGGGAGGCACTATTTCATTTAAAGGCCAAAATGAAATGGTTATTTTGAAAGACAACGGCTAACAATTTATTTTCTGCACAGATATATTATTACTCTAAAATGGTGACCACAAACCCACTCGCTTCTATACTTGACAAGAATTGTTTGACTGGACCCAATTTCACTGACTGGGTGAGGAATTTGAGAATTGTTCTCAATTCGGAGAAAATCGGATATGTGCTTGATCAAAAGATGCCAAACTCCTTTCCTGAGGGTGGGACCCAAGAGGAGCGCGTTACTTATGATAAGTGGCGTGATGATGACCTAAAAGTTAGGTCATACATGCTTGCTTCAATGAACAATGAATTGCAGAAGAAGTATGAAACTATGGAAGATGCTAGGTCGATCATCTTGCACTTAAAAGAATATTTTGATGAGAATGGTCGAACCTCTAGATATGAGATATCTAAAGCATTGTACCGTATGAGAATGGCTGAAGGATCATCGGTTAATGATCATGCTTTGAAAATGATATGGCACATCGAAGAGTTGGCTAGGCTCAATCTTGTTATGGATAATGAGTTAGCTGTGGATTTGATCCTCCAATCTCTGCCCGATTCCTTTTCTGGCTTTGTCCAAAACTTCCACATGCATAAGATGGAGAAAACTCTTGCTGAGTTACATAGCATGCTAGTAGTTTATGAGAAGGAAATGCACAACACGAGGCCCAATGTGGTGGCTATGGCTAAGGCTTCTTCTTCAAAGAGTAAGACTGTTTTGAAGAAAAAGAAATGGAAGAGGCCTATGAAACGTGCTGTGCAATCTAAGCCCAAGGTTGAAAAAGGGAATTGTCACTACTGTGGTGTCAAAGGGCACTGGAGGAGGAACTGCAGGAAGTACCTCGCGAGCTTGAAGGTCAAGCCTAAGGACCAACCTTGCGAAGGTATGGTGTCTATGCTTATCGAAACTAATCTTATGGTTAGTGTTGAATCCAACTTATGGGTTCTAGATTCTGCTGCAACCTCACATATTTGTATGTCTTTGCAGAATCTGGAAATAAGCAGGATGCTAGGGCGAAATGAAATTGTCCTAACATTTGCAAATGGAGCAAGAGTTGCTGCGTTAGCTGTAGGGACTTTTCGTTTATGTTTGCCTTCTGGACATGTATTGGTATTGAAAAATTGCCTGCATTATGAGAATGCTGTTAGGAACATCATCTCTATACCTCGTTTGAGTAAAGAGAATTATGAATTTTCGTTTGCTGATGATGTATGTTCTATTTATCATAATAGGAGATGTGTTGGTTCTGGCTTATTAACCAATAATCTTTATACCATTACAATGTCCGGTAATGCGATTACCAATGCAAATAAGCAACAAAATAATGATATAAATGCCATAACTAATAAACGCTCTAGAGATAGTCCAAACCCAAAGTATGTTTGGCATCTTCGATTAGGTCATATTGGAGAAGATAGAATCAACAAGTTGAGTAATGATGGGTACATTGATCCATCAATGTTTAAGCCATACTCGGCTTGTGAGGCATGTCTTCTAGGAAAAATGACAAAAGCGCCCTTTGTAGGACATAGTGCGCGAGCTGCTGACATACTAGGATTGATACATACAGATGTATGTGGACCAATAAATGAAAATGCTAGAGGTGGCTATTCTTACTTCATTACATTTACCGATGATCAGTCACGGTATGGTTATTTGTACTTAATGAAGTATAAATCCGAATCTTTTGAAAAGTTCAAGGAATTCAGGGCTGAAGTTGAGAAACAAACAGGAAAATGTATTAAGGCTCTTCGATCTGATCGAGGAGGTGAATACCTTAGTACTGAATTCCTGGACTATCTTAAGGATAATGGCATTGTATCACAGTGGACACCTCCTGGAACTCCAGAACACAATGGTGTATCTGAAAGAAGAAATCGCACTTTATTAGATATGGTGCGATCTATGATGAGTTACACTGATTTGCCTATATCCGTTTGGGGATATGCCCTCGAGACAGCTGCATATATACTGAACAGAGTGCCATCCAAATCTGTTTCAACTACGCCTTATGAGATATGGCATAGTAGGAAACCAAGTCTTAACCATATTAAGATTTGGGGTTGTCCAGCTTTCGTCAAGAAGCTGAAAATGGAAAAATTGGAGGCTAGGTCTGAACAAGGTCGCTTCATTGGATATCCAAAGGAGTCTCTTGGATACTATTTCTATTTTCACTCTGACCTAAGAATTTCGGTCAGCAGGCATGCTTCTTTTTTGGAGAATCAGTTCGTCCAGGAAGGTGGTGCTGGGCGGAAAATAGTCTTACAAGAAGATAACAATGAAGTACCAAATAACCAAGTTCAAACACCAATCTCTGATTCAGTGGGAGCTTCTAATACACAACCTCTTAGGAGGAGTGCGAGAACATCTCGTCCACCTGCTCGTTATAAACACTTGGTTGAACATATTGAACCATTATTCATTGTGAATGATGGTGATCAACCTGGTGATCCCAACACTTATGAGGAGGCGATGTCAGACATCGATTCTGGTAAATGGCTAGAAGCCATGAAATCTGAAATGGATTCAATGTATTCCAATGAAGTTTGGACCTTAGTTGACCTGCCTGATGGTATTGTACCGATTGGCTGTAAATGGATCTTCAAGAGGAAGATGAATGCTGAGGGTCAAGTTGGAACTTACAAAGCACGGCTCGTGGCGAAAGGATATCGTCAAAAAGAAGGAATCGTTTATGACGAAACTTTCTCACCTGTAGCCATGCTAAAATCCATTCGGATTATGTTGGCTATAGCTGCACACCTAGATTATGAGATATTCCAAATGGATGTCAAAACGGCTTTTCTAAATGGTTTTCTTGAGGAGGACATCTATATGGAACAACCACGGGGTTTTGAATCCAATGGTGAACGTCAGAAGGTGTGTAAGCTTAAGAGATCCATTTATGGACTCAAACAAGCCTCCAGAAGTTGGAACATCCGTTTTGATGAAGTAGTCAAATCGTTTGGTTTCATCAAAAACCCGGATGAACCTTGTGTATACAAGAAGGTCAGTGGGAGTGCAATTGCATTTCTAGTTTTGTACGTCGATGATATACTTTTGATCGGGAACGATGTACCGATGATATCATCGATCAAACTATTCTTGTCACAGAAATTCTCCATGAAAGATTTAGGAGAGGCAACCTATATTTTAGGTATCAAGATCTATAGAGATAGATCGAGACGATTGATTGGCCTCTCACAGTCTACGTACATAGACAAAGTGTTAACACGTTTTAACATGCAATGTTCCAAAAGAGGATTATTGCCTTTTAGGCATGGAATCCATCTTTCCAAGGAGATGTGTCCCAACACTCCTGAAGAAAGAGAGCGGATGGCAAAGATACCTTACGCATCTGCTATTGGAAGCATAATGTATGCTATGCTATGTACAAGACCTGATATTGCACATGCTGTAAGCGTTACTAGCAGATATCAGTCTGATCCAGGGGAAGAGCACTGGATAGCAGTCAAGAATATCCTTAAGTACTTGCGAAGGACTAAGGATTTATTCTTGATATATGGAGAAGGAGAGTTTAAAGTTGAAGCTTATACTGATTCCAATTTTCAATCGGATCCTAATGATTATAAGTCTACATCTGGGTTTGTCTTTACACTTAATGGTGGTGCAGTTAGTTGGAAGAGTTCCAAACAAAGCATAACTGCTGATTCCACCACTGAGGCAGAGTATGTAGCCGCTTCAGAAGCAGCAAAGGAAGCCGCTTGGATGAAGAAGTTCATTTCTGAACTTGGAGTGATTCCTTCCATTGAACAACCAATAACATTGTTTTGTGATAACAATGGGGCAATAGCTCAAGCGAAGGAACCAAGGTCTCACCAGAAGTCTAAGCACATTGAGAGACGCTTCCATCTCATTAGAGAAATTGTTGGGAGAGGTGATATCGCCTTGCAGAAAATTGCCTCAGCGGAAAACGTGGCAGATCCCTTCACTAAGGCTTTACCTCAGTCTTCTTTTAAAAGACACATTGACAAGATGGGTTTGAGGTACCAAACAAATTGGCTTTAGTGCAAGTGGGAGATTGTTAGATGTATGCCCTAAAGTTGTCATGTAATAGTTACATGTTAGGGATTTAAGTTGTATTTTCAAATTAATTATTTATTTAATGGCAAGGACGTATTCATTCATTTGTCCAATTATTTAAATATATGAATGATTCCATAAGATTAGTTGTGACTGGACCTATTCTTGAGACGTTAAGAATATGTGTGACAGGTTCACAGTTAGACTGAATCTTTAAATTGTTCTCGGTCGATGGATCATTGAGTGGATATCAATAATCCTGTTGAGACCGGTGTGTTCTTAGCTTCATCATTAAGTATTGAATATTTAAGGGAATGACGAGTCACGAGTCATTAGGTATTATGATACCCGAGCTAGAACACAGGTGTTTGTATCAGACAAGTTCACTGAACGTGACACGCATATATCGATTAGCAACATGGAAGCTTTTAGCGTGGTCAATGTTTAATCGTTTATGTTTTGGTCTTGTGTAAATAATCCTTAGACCTGAGGCACAGTATTGACTTTGTATGTTGGATGGTTATGGTTCACATGTGCACATATTGCTGGTTCGTTGATCCGTCTCTGTACTTGATGGCCATAGTTCGTTCACATACGAAGTTATACGTGTGCGCAAAATGGATTCTGTCTCCTTGTTATACGCAAGGTACTATAATGATGTCCTATGCAATCTAATCTTGACATTGCATTAAAATCCTCGGCCGGGGTTGTAATCGAGAATGAACTGTACATGTCTCATATAAAATGCATGTCGATTAGATTTGTGCATATGATCGAATTGGTGACTTGACAAATATTCCATGGTCTTTGTTCGATCGGGACATAGTAAGGCAGAGGGATTGAATTACACCGTAACCAAAGCTGACAGGTTCATTATGTTCTTAAAACATTCACACTGTCTGGGTAGCCATGACATATTGCTAGATGTCAATCATGGCTTGTAGGACCTAGAAGTTGATTGGGACAATCAATTCTCTTGGGAGTACTAACGTGTTAGTGCAAGTCCTACTACTAGATTAGTGATGAACCTAGGGATGTCACACACCATAACCAATTTAGAATGACGTTGTACGGAGGATGCAATATTGCAAATATGTTTGCAATTATAGCAATTGATTAGTGAGATTGTAATTAAATTAAATGTGATTTAATTTCATTTTATTTTCAGTCATAAGCGTGCGTGCATATGATGCACATACAAATCTAAAGTGGACACATATTAATGTGCCAAATGATCTTGCACTCTTTATTTTATAAAATTATATTAATTAAAAGTGCACACGGTCAACAAATGTTGACCATGTGCAGTACATGATCAGCTCCTTGCTGATCGTGTCTTTTACTTAAAAAAAAGAAAAGAAAAGATGATGATGGTGGTGCATGCACACGATCAGCAGTTGACCGTGTGCATCACCCACGGTCAGCAATTGTTGCTGACCGTGGGCTTCGTCCACGACCAGCAACCGTTGCTGGTCGTGTGCTTTATGCACACACGATCAGCGACGGTTGCTGATCGTGAAGAGAGTCCCTTGCGATCAGCAACAGTTGCTGATCGCACAAAAACAAAAAAATAATGATCAGCAACAGTTGCTGAGTAAGAACAAGAGAAAAACAGAAAAGAAAGAGTGCAAGATGCGTTCGTGAGAGTTAAGAAAATACGTTTTCTCTCTTCCGAAACCGCGACTGAAATATCAAGAGTGCGGGGAATTGTCGCCACAAGATTGCTAGCACAATTCTATTGGTGATTATCCGCAAGTTCTTCCTTCCGTTCGTTGTGCGATTGGTGGTGTGTCTGAACTAGAGGTCCGACGATTGTGGGGCTCGAACTGAAGAACATCCGAACCGAAATTATTCTGGACACTTTGCGAAAGGTAATCCGTTTAACCCCCTATGGTTTTCCGATCTTTGATTGAAACGCACGAACAACGCCTTTGGAGATACATGTATGGTTATATCTTTCCGCTGCGTTTATAATTTTTAACTATGCATGTTCTATAGAAAACCAACACAATCACAATAGATACTAGCTCGTAAAGACACTTTCCGCATCAAATAAATCTACAAGAGGGATTACCTCCTTAATTCCCACACATAACAGCCCAGTAACGACAATTACTAGAACTGCAGCACATGGGTCTAAAACTATATCAAGCCCAGGGATGTACTAACGAGCTAAAAACGTAGGAAGACGCTCCCAAAGTAGACAAATGGAAAAAACTTACAAGAAAAGGAGTGGAAAAAGCTTTTAGCAGAATAAATAACTCTAAATAAAGTAGTCACATGCCCACAAGAGGTACCTCTCACCCCGCCGCCCACATGCAATGCATTTAACCTTCACATATCCACCAGGGTCCATTCCTCCACCTTTACTCATATCAGGCTTAAGGAGTGTGGCAGCCACCCAAGAAAGGGATGCAATTATATCCAACCAATTATCTTTCCAATCTTCATTGTCCATGGAGAGGTTCTCAACCTGCAAAAGTTGGGCTATCAAAGCCCTAAAATGCCCTTCCACCACATTTTTCATGGCCTTCCTGTGCTCCTCCCTTGACTTCTCCCTGCTACGGTACTCTGCATTACCGAAGCTGCCTGAAGAGCGTAGATAATCCCACTCCCCACTGGCGCCATCCCCATCCTCATCGTCAGATAGAATAGCTTCCCTTTCATCTTCCTCATCCTCTGGCTCAGGAGGGAGCCAAAGTAACCCATTGTTCTCAAAGTCCACAGTTTCTGTATCAGTTTCTTCTAAATCATGCATAGAAGCTTCAGTGTCTAGACCATGCTGCGGTTTCCCCTCTTGCTCCCCTACTTTTATACTGCCATCTACAACTGGGGAGGCAAAATTCTCAAGTACTGGGGAGCAACTGACGTTATCTTCACCGCGATGGGCTTCATATGGTCCATACATGCGGGAAATCTCATCTACAATTACAGGACAGTATTGCCTGGATTCAGAATCCGAAGGATACCCACCATAATAGTCATATTCATCGTCACTCCTGGTATGAATAAAAATTTTTAAATAAGTCAGTTTATTAGACCTCATAACGTGATAGTTTTCTTAAGCAACTCATCGATCGTGCTAGAGAAAGGAACTACTAAGGCAGGGTACTGAAGTTAGCTAGTTTCTATGACTCATATACCCATCTCAAATGTTGTTAGGTTTACATGAAAGCCAGCAACACAGATGCAGGAGCACATACTGATATATCGACAATTGTGAAGAAATCAAGAAGAGGGGAACGACTCCCCACACTGCTAACCATAACAGCATGAGCTATTGATACCTATTTATGCAGAAGCTGTACTAGTTAGAAAGCAGAAATGGAAATCGATGCCTCCAAAAACCATAAAACTCACCCGAACCCTAGAAAACCCCACCGTACGTGGCCGAATCAATTCACTGGATCCTATGGTCATCAATCCAGATGCGAGGGATGTCTTGGATGAGGGACCAACAGCAAAGAATATATATTAACCAAATCACAGTTGAAAAAGAGATGGCCCACACATGCGGAAATCCACTGATATAAAGACAACGGGGAACTTGCACCAGCAGGGACAACTGACCTTGCTATCAGTTTCCATCTGCACAGGCTTCTCTCCTGTCTCAGGGAAACCATTTTCTACACCAGAAGCATCAGCTCCCTTTGCATCTTGCATGTTAACATCAGCCTCACCAGAAGTAGGGGGAGCAGCAGCATTAGAGGTTTCATCAGTATCCATCTTGTTCGTTTCTTGTGCTGCCACGTCCTTTGTGACTGGAACTTCAGCTTCCTCTTCTTCCAAGAGCTGCAGCATCGAATAAATAGATGAAAAGTCAAATTATTCTGGACCAACTTCAACATTAAATGCAAATTCTTGCAATACTTACTGTTGCGGATTCAATAGACACAATTCCATGGAGATTTAATCGGACTTTGACCTTCAGTTTTGCTCGTTCACTTTTCGCACATTGGAAAGGGCCAATCTGCACATTATAAATAGGAGAAGCTAACAAGTTAATGAAGGAAATTCTATGCCTAGAGAAGCCAAGAAAAGACATTTTCTCTGCTTTCTAATATACCGTGTATGAGCTGATCTTAGAAGAAGCTTGTAGTTCACCGCCATCAGTGTACGGACTTATTTTTTCCGTCGCAAATTTTTGCAACGAACTTATTTTTTCCGTTGCAAATTTGCGACGGACTTAGTTTTCCGTCACAAATTTGCGACGGACTTGTTTTTTCGTCGCAAATTTGCGACGGACTTAGTTTTCCGTCGCAAATTTGCGACGGACTTATTTTTTCATTGCAAATTTGCAACTGATTTTGTGTTGGATTTAAAAAATAAAGGGCATTTTCCAAATCCGTCGAAAATTTGCGACAGAAGTGATCTTCGTGGCACATGGCGCCCATTTTTTCAAATCCATCGCTAATTTGCAACGGATTAGCGACGGAAATATTTATACCGACCAATTTTTTGAATCCGTCGCTAATTCTGTCGGAACCTTGAGTAGATATGCTTCTTACAATGACACATTACTCATATTTGACGAATTAGTAAACGTCATGATCTAATTCGTCTAAAGGCAGCAAGTCTAGTGATGTTTTTTTTTTTTTTTCATTAAAGCAGTGGAGGAATGTCAAATAACTACGGGAGGTTGTTGCGAAATGGGCCGATGTGACTAGCATTACGAACACTGTGGAAAAACATGACTGATGTGGATGTCATTGTTACAAACATACTCGATTGACGCTTTCTCAAATAACAATAGGGCTCTGATACGAAGTCAAGAATGTGATAAAAAAAATTAAGAGCAATATATATATCATTATCAAATGAAGAGTACACGAACTTATTTATCAGTTTTATAGGATGACTATCTAAAAGGGAAAATATTAATTACAATCAATTACAGGAAATATAGGGAATCTTCTAAATATTTCTTTAATAGAATGCATGCCCTCTATTCACTCATCATTCGGATGTAACCCTTTAGGAATAATTCATCTAATTGGTTAGATCAAATTGGTTAGGTCTAAATAAGAATATCTCTTGTATATGATCTCCTATAGATATCCCCATATAGATACATTGACTTTACATTTCATACATCCACCTGATTCCGATCTGTTTGAAAATTGCTATAATTTATTTACCCACATATTTATGCATACATAAGAGCTACGTGCGGAGGAAACCGCTGTATTCAACTAAATAGATATCTGTGTTATCTATATTTAAGTCTTCAAAAAAAAAAAGAAGATAAGATTTGCACCTATCGAATCTAAAAAATCTTATTTGGGACGAGAACATTTTAAGAGATTATCTAATATCTTGAGTTTATAATAGATCTTATTTAATTTGAATTTGTAATATCTAATCTCTCTTAGAATTGAACGTGTAGCAAATCGTGCAATCTCTTTTGAATTTGAACTTGTGATAATCATCTAATTCGTCTCTACTTTCGTTGCAAAATGGTAAATTTCATTGCACAAATTAGCGATGGAAAATAAATCCGTCGCAAATTTGTGACAGAAAATTAATCGTCGCTAATTTGCGACAGAATTAGCGACGAAAATTTTTCGTCGCAAATTTGCAACGGATTTACTTTCCGTCGCAAATTAGCGACAGAATTAGCGACGGAATTTTTCCGTTGCAAATTTTTGATGAATTTTGCGACGGAATTTTTCCGTCGCAAATTTGCGACGAATTTTACGACGGATTTATTTTCCGTCGCAAATTTGCGACGGAATTAGAAATCCGTCGCAAAGTTTGTCGCAAATTAGCAACGAAAAATTTCCGTCGCAAATTTCATGTGTTTTTGTAGTTTCAAAATTGGTGTTATTTCAATAGAGTTGTGACTTTTGCAATCTCTACATCTCGCTTGAACTATTGCGGGTCTTCAGCTTCGAAATTAATCGTGCATCTTTGAATAACAAGTCATTTAGTCAATGGCCGTATGCATGCGAACAGGTCTGGTGTATATTTGCCCGGTCGTCTAGTATATTTTCTAAAAAGAGCGCCGTGGAGCACTAATCCTTCCCCACAGGTAACCGAATCCCCGGGCCCTTTGCAATTGACCAGTACCTTCACATGTGCACCCGGATTTTTCAATCATCCTAGTTTTCTTTAGGAAAATGGCCGGTGACGACCCCATTGAATCGTTTTAATTTCGAAACTGGATCGTTGATTTTCCTATCCTAGCGCTTTTGCCCTTTTAACTTATTTTCTTCGATCTGCCTGTTGCGGTGGACGCTACACACCGAACAAGTCATTCAAATAATTTCGGATTGTGAAAGATTGTTTAGAGAATTGAGTTAGTTAACTTTCAATTATAATAACTGTGGCTTTTCGGATGGAAATAATGTTATTTTCATAATTACTAAGCTCTAAAGCTACTTCGAGAAGCTTACCGATGATGAGATTCATTTCCGCCCAACTGAGAGACTAAACTTTATTTAAAGGGCAGTTCTGCGACCACAAAGGTTCGGGATAAAACCCAATCCATCTTACATATATTGTACAAATGCTGATTCAGTTCTAAATTTATTAATTTTTGCCAATGTAGTCCTAATCTTCGAGCAAAATTTCAATGTAGTCCTTTATGCCAATTGCCGCCATAAATCGATGACATAATGTTAAGCCATTGCCAACCATTCTACGTGACATGCTGACGCGGCAAATTGATATGGACAATCTGTGAATTGCCACGTCAGCAATTTTTTGCAGTAATTAATTGGAAGGATTATATTAGAATTTTCCTCAAAAGTTTTAGACTACATTGGAAAAATTGAAAAGTTTAGAACTAAATTGACATATGTACAATAAGATGAAGACTTAATTGTTAATATTCCCAAAAGGCCCATAACTCGCTTATGAGGCCAATAAAAGTGACATTAATAATATTATCTAGACTCACCTTAGGAATGATGAAATAGATGATATTGATACAAGATTACGTGACAAATTGGGCTCTTCGTGGGAATCAGTGTGAATCCCATATTTCTTGCTGACACCTTAATTTTGGTGAACCCCATTTAGTTGTTCACTGCATAAAAATTAAGAGTCAACTCTTGACTATAAATTAAAAATTATTAATTTTCCATTTGCATATTAGGAGCATTATAATAATAATAAGCTTACATAAATTTCATTTTAATTAGTCTGGTGCTGAGCGAATTTAAGCAGGGAGGCTCTAAACTTAATTGACATTTTAAGATCAAGCCCACAGGGACATGAAATCCGGCCAAGCCAATGGAATATCCATATGGCTGAAAATTACACGTGCTTTACACATGGGAAGTTCTAAACTTGGAAAGATTGTATTATTTGACCAAATTTGGAGGATATAGAGGTGTTATTTTTGAGAATTTTAATTATATAGAGATAATTGGAGGATGGTATCTTAGTTTCTAAGATGTGAGGGTTTTGATGTCTCTTTGATCTAAAATAGGAAGGTGATATCTTATAAGAAAATCCTAAACTTAATCCTATATAAATGCATTAAGAGGACATTCACAAGAGGAGAAGGCGCACATACCATACACGCAAGAAAGGCAAAAGACTGTACAATACATAAAGCGCATGAGGAGAACATGGCCTTCTCTCGTGATAGTTGCTGCCTTGCTTCCTGTCCCATGCGTTGTTGTTGCCGCGCCTTGCCCTCACGTCCCTGCCACACCTCACCGCTACCCAGGCGAGTCCCTGTAGCTCCTATACAAGCCCAAGTCACACCGGCAAGCTCCCAAGCCCTCTCGGGAAGCAGTCCAGCAATGGTGATCAACCAGCAGCGCGTTGGCAAGTCTCTAGACAAATCCCTCATGCTCTCGGTGTTCCTGTAGGTTTCCTAGCAAACCCTCACCGCAAACAGTAGTGCCATGAACTTGCACAACATATAGTAACTTAGGCGAATCCCGACTCATCCGACTAGTGACGGTGAGCTCCCAGTTGTTCCTGTAGGTGTTCTAGCACGTCCAGTACCCACTAGTCAACGTCGACAAGCCCCTTTGAGTCCCGGCAGTCTTCCTAGGTTTCCCGACCGGATATCCTAGCAGTTTCGACTAGCCCCCAGGCAGGGCTCGAGTAGTTCCAGCCTTCAATTCCGCAACAGCGGCGTTTCAGCCCACCATGCAAGCTCTCGGTGGCCTCGCAGTAGTATCTAGTATCCTTGTCGCACTTGCCAAATCTCCACCGTCGCTGCTCCGTTGATCACGGACCATTGCTGCCAGTCCCTGCAAGCTCGCTGCCGCGTCCCCTTGCTGGTGTTTCTCTGAGTTGACGATCGCATCATTGCATCACGTCAAACTCTCGCGGTTAAACTATGTAAACCCTAAATCAAGGTAGGTCTAAAGGCTGCTTAATTTAGAGCTAATACCACCAAAGACTCCCAAATTGGTACTCTTGTGCCACATGTACCCTAAATTAATTTTTGTGTCACAAAAACTTCCAAACTGGTATACGTGTACTAAATTTATCCCAAACTAATTTTTTATGAAAAAAACCCGAACTCCCAGCTAATACACTAGTGTCGCATTGACCCCAAGGTGGTAAATTTGGGATTGTTTGGTGGTAAATGTGGCACAGGTGCACTAGTTGGAGAAAATGTTGCACAGTGTACCAGTTTAAGGTTTTTTGTGAGAGAAAAACTAGTTTTGGGTAAATATGGCACGACGTACTAGTTCGGGAGTTTTTGCGATACAAAAATTAGTTTGGGGTAATGTGGCGCGAGGGTACCAATTTGGTGTTTTTGTAGTATTAACCTTTTATTTATGCGGGAATCTAATTATATTACACAATTTTGATGCATTTTGTTTAGCAGTAAAACTTCAGGTCATTTACTATGTCTTAATTATCTCATTGCATTGAGTGAGATGTGTTAGGACATCGGACCTTTGAGCCTAGAGGACGGACTCCTAACATTGCCTCATGTGTGATTTATAATGTGATGCTTGATTGATTGAATAGACTTTAGTTGCCGTGAAATAATAATAATTATGTTAATAAATGTTGGTTAAGAAAAATATTTTGATGCATATTAAGGTGTATTAATTGTCACACATATATCACATATCATATGTCACTTGCATATTTCGAATTTAGGTGCATTTATAATTCATGTTTAGGATGCATATTAGAATTCATATGGACTTATGATAGTTTATAGTAGGGGTGTCAAAAAAGCTCAGGCCGACCCAGCCCGGCTCGACTCGAAATTTTAGGGTTTTTTGGGGTCAAGTGTTGGTCTTCTTTGGGTAAGGGTTTTAGGTGTGGGTATTTGTTAGGGTCAGGCCAGGCCGGGCCGAGCTAGGCTAAGCTTTTTTTACCCTTGCACCAAATACAACTCATCCAGAGCAGCCCTTCCCCCTCTTTCTCTTCCCTTCACTCTCTTCTCTCTCTCTGTGCGAGAGCTCAAATTCAAGTTATGGCAATGGCGGCCGTGAAGTTCGCGAACATGGCCGCGGTGGCCTTCATCCTCGCCTTCACAACGCTCGCATTGACCGCCCAAGTTGAGGCCATACCATTGAGCCCCATCTCCCTAGCGAGCTCTGTCTCCCCGTCGATCCTCTCCGCCGGAGTAGTGGCGGAATATGCTCGGAGTGCGGCCTGGTGCTGGAGGTGCACTCCATTGACAAGACCTTCGAGTGGCAGACCTTCGCCAACAAGTCCAACGACAACGACCCCGTCCGCATCGGCAGGCCCTACAACCCCCTCCTCCCCAACGGCGGCCTCTCCACTGTCATCTCCAAGCCCAACGGCTCCTTCAGTGAGTTCCACAACTCCTCCCTCGGCAAGTGGCAGGGTCGCAGTGCCAACCCCGACCGCAACCTCATCCAGGCCTTCAAGTCCATTGCCATCATGTCCAATAGGTAAATGCCCCCGTCTCTCTCGCGCATCAAATTCTTAGTGTTGTGTTCGTGGTTTGGTCGTGGGTATGCGGGCAACTGGCTCTTGTTGCTGTATCTTCCAATTTGTTGTGTGAATTGTGAGAAATTTTAGGAAGAGTAATGGCTATGGGTAACGATGATGTTGATTCTTTAAGCTTGTACGAGCTTCAGCTTCTGTTGCTAAGACCCGACCCTATTCTTGGAGTATATGCTGAACAGGGTCTTGGGTTGAGTCGGGTCGGGTCGGCTCGGGTCAAATGTGACCCTGTGTATTTCGGGTCAGGTATAATGAAAGCCCGACCCGTCCTATCCCAACCCATTGACACCCCTGATTTATAGTATAGGATTGGTTAGTCTCATAATAGGCACGTGATATATCGCGCGTCATAGTGAGTCACTTAATGTAGTGTAAGTGTTTCGATAAAAAATTCCTTTCATGCAAATGAATTAATAACCGCATCTCCTGCATTATTCACTTTGCCTATAGTTTGATTTTCATAATAAGAAAATATCAAAAAGAGTTTACATTGCATCATTGGGTTACTATCCTTTTAAATAAAAGTCATTTAGGTCACGTTTAATGTCCTAGAATCTAGTCTTTTATTTCTATAAAAAAGAAAACACAAAAATAATCTCACATATTTTAAATAATAGGGTAAATTTTATATTTAATCCTATCTCATTTCATTAGCATTGCATATAGGTTACATTTATTTTGTTAACAAAGTATACATGTCATTTGAATGTCATACTAGTTCATTAATGCATGTTAGATCATATGCATGATCATAACATTTAAATTAGGTCGTGTTGATAAACAAGAAAAATCCAAAATGAATTGGTTAGCATTGCATCATTACATTTAGAAATCATGTTTAAGTCATGCATACGTGATATTACTGTTTGTTTCCCAGTTAACATCTTGTGGAATCCTTCTTGCATTAGATGATAATGGAGTTTTACTTTTGATTTACTTAGTGGATCAAGGTTATTTCATCTTCTCAAGTAATTTGTTTGCCAGTTTGATTATTGAGTGTTACATATTTGTTTGTGCATCTGCATGATCGCCCATCAGATGTTAGTGATTTAGGATTAAAATTAGTCAAGACTACTTGCAAAAATGTTTTCAAAGTAAATAGAAAATGTACCGAAATGGCATTAGATTTATGTAGGAAATTAAGTATCCCCGTATCCATGAATCTCTAGTTAGCAAAAGTAAAATCTTCTTCTGCATTTTACTTGGGCTTCTAATCGACTCATAATAGATTTGTGGTGGCTCCTAATTGAATTGAATTGCATGTTAAATGGTGCGTTTGTTTCACTGAAAACTTCTTAATAAATGAAATGGAAATCATTTTTAAGGAAAATTGTTAGTTTTAATTTAATTAGTGGTTAAGAAAAGTGATTTCCCTCTTGTCAGAAGTGAAAGTCGTTGTCCCCCAAACCAAGGTTTTTACTTTCAATCCATGAAAAACGTTTTCTGTAAATGTATTAGTTTTCCGTCATCCAAATACTAGAAAGTCAAAAATTAATTTTCCGAAAATATTTTTCCTTCAAACAAATATACCCTAAGAATGATTAAATTAAACCCCCAAGTTGCGTTGGGTATGAGCTTGGGAGAGTCTGTGCCAAGCGATGACACATCTCTTTCATAAGTAACCATTCATGCCCTCTTAGAAATTCATTAGCTTTTTATTGGTGGTTCTCCTCGAAGAGATTGTGAGAGCTTGTCGAATTTGCTAGGGAGCTAGGTTAAATCTCGTAGTGGACTTGGGCCTTGAATTTTTCTTTTAAGAACGTGTTTGTTTGAGCGGAATGGACGTAAGGTACACCCCTAGTGTTTGGTGTCAATTGAGTGTTTGCTAACCCTTATTTTGCAAAGAGATATTGGGATATATGTTTTTTCAATATTGAAGTGGTGTATGCATATTATAAGCTGTTGTGTATGTTTTACTATGCTTTTAACACTGCATTTTTGCATATGCATGGGTATCGCGATCGGACTTGGATCACAAGATAGGAAAACAACTAGGATTCTCTGGAGAGGATCCGATCTTGTATGCGAGCTTACGAGGCTAAGGGCCGCCCTTTCCAACCTCGAACATTCTTTCTTGGTGTCGAAAGTGTTCGTCCTTGTCCGCGAACCTGCAAGACCGTGGAACTACCTTTCAGCTGAGTTAGTGTTAAGAGGATCCGACCCAACCGTGAGATTGTGAGACTTAGGCTGGCTTATACCCTCTTTAAGCGTCAAATCTCACATGTACGTGCGCATGTCTCTGTATTTGTTACCATTCGTGGCTGAAGTAAGTTTCCTACACTCCCTACTATGAACCTTATTCACTTTATCGTATTTTTAGTTTTGCATTGACAAGTGGGTCAATTGTCGTACCATTTAAAAAAGGGTTAATATCACGAAAAACCCTAAATTGGTACAGTTGTGACAATTTTACCCCAAACTAATTTTTTTATCACAAAAAACCCCAAACTGGTACACTTGTGACAAATTTACCCCGAACTATTTTTTTGACCATCAAAAATTCCGAACTGGTATGCTTGTGACAATTCTACCTCAACTAATTTTTTAATGTTATTTTTTATTATTTCAAATTTTTTTATTAATTTCTTTTCTTTTCTTTTCTTTTTTTCCTTAATATTCTTCATCTTCAACCTCTAGCCGATCGCCAAACCGGCGACCGGCCAAAGGTGAAAGCCGGTAAGATTGGCCCCACCGGCCGCCGGCGAGGCTCGACCTTGCTGGCGTTGGGCGAGGCCAACCACGCCGTTGTTGGGCGAGACCGACCTCGTCAACAACCAGTGGGGCCGAGCCCTCGCCAGATTTGGCGAGGCTCAACCTCCCCCAACGCCGATGAGGTCGAGCCTCGCCAAATCTAGTGAGGGCTCGGCTCGCCGACCGCTGGCGATGTCGACCTCGCCGTTGCAGGGCGAAGTCGACCTCGTTGGCGGCCGGTGGGGCCAAGCCCTAACCAGATCTGGCGAGGCTTGAACTCGCTGGTCGCTGACCAGGTCGGCCGCGCCCTGTAAAGGCGAGGTCAACCTCGCCCTGCAAAGGTGAGGTCGGCCTAACCCAACGCCGGCAAAGTCAAGCCTCGCTCGCGGTCGGCGGGGCCGACCTCGCCGGCCTTCGCCTCTGGCCTGCCGAACTAAGGTTGAAAATAAAGAATATTAACGAAAAAAGAAAAGAAAAAAAATTAATAAAAAAAATTTGAAAAAATAAAAAAATAATATTATTAAAAATTTAGTTTGGGTAAAATTGTCATAAGTATACCAGTTCGGGGTTTTTTGTGGTAAAAAAATAGTTTAGGGTAAATTTGTCACAAGTATACCAGTTTAGAGTTTTTTGTGGTAAAAAAAATAATTTGGTGTAAAATTATCATAACTGTATCAGTTTAGGATTTTTCATGGTATTAACCCTTTAAAAAACACTTTCATTGATGGTTTCTAGTTTGTAATTTCATCTTCCTAGTTCAATGTTTTTGAGAATTTGATTTCATAAATAAACAAATTTTCATAATTAATAAAAGGGACGTTCAATCGTTGTCATGGACCGACTTTTTTCAGTTTTTATACTCACTGTCCATTTTTCTAATTCAAGGTAATATTGCCGCATCGCTACAAGGTTGCACAAATGGCTTTTGACAGAGGAAACAACCAGACCTTGAATTTCCAGAGCCAAAACAGTGAGCTGTGCCATGTGTTGACCCACCTTGCTGCCTGCGTGAACCAAAATGCCACAACCCCATCTCCTCATCCCATCGTGGAGACCATGAGTCAAGCAGAGCCCATCGACGCCAATCCGAAAGGCGAAGCCCCATTAATCCCCGACTCTCCTAGTTCCCTCAAAGCAGCCAACTTGAATGCCTTATCCAAGCCATTAGGCACACACGTAGGAGAGGACAGACATAAACGCGTTAAGCTGGTGCCTGCGGTTGAATGTATGTTCGGGAGCAAAGATCAAGACAAAGGTGAAATTAGTAAGGCGAGCGCTGTCTATGTTCGACCCCGTCAAGCAAGTTAGTGTACTTCCCTTGGCCTCAAAAGCAAAATCCACCCCGTCATTTCACACCACTACCAGCATCCTTGTCAGAACTCTTGTCGACTCTACAAAAGCAATGCCTAGTGGCCAAGGAGCTACCGCTTTGAAATCTTGAATGTCACACATGGTTCAATCCCTCGAAGAGTTGCGGTATCCCATGGATGAAATAGGCCACTTGACTGATGATTGCCTACCCCTAAAGTACGAGGTCCAAAGTCTGTTGGATGCAGGGACACTTACATTTCAGAACATGCCTCCCAACATACAACTGAATCCTTTACCCAACCATGCAGGTTGACTTGGAGCAAGCTCAAAGCTCAACTCTAGATCCCTTAACGGAGTGAGGTTTCCATTTTTGTACTCAAGTCTTTCTTGCTTTCTAGAATTTCAAGTTCTTTTCGGGATTTCGATTGCTTTCAAGCATTTGCTCCTAAAGATTTACGTTGCTTTCTATGAATTTTGTTATGTTATTCGTTTCCTTTCATTCAATAACGCAAAGTTCATGAAAATGTTTGTGTGTTTAAGGGCATGTTGAAGTACAACAAACTGACCATGTGATGAAGTCCTACCATAAAAAAGAAAATGGCAATGAGTTAACTTTGAAGGTTGGTCTTCTACATAATCCCTCCAAAATTTGTGAAAATACAAAATTTTAGTATGCATCATATTTCGATCACTTGCTATCATGACAATCAATTGTTGTTGGTAACAATTGCATATTTTTCTACACATGAGAAACATGTCCTAGAAATCCTTGTATCATTGATCGAACTGGGTATATTACAATTTGGAACATACCTTATTTTGACAGCTTAAATGCCTTGATTGTAGCCTTGAGAGAGAAATCTCCTTTCCTCTTTTTGTTTTCTTCAATCCTTTCTTGGGAGAACAACGCCAAAACAAAAAAGTTTCTTTCTTTTCTTCACGCGAAAGGGAGAAAGAACGTAACCTCCTTTTGGCGGTTTCATTTGCAGCAAGTAATTGCCTTTGGCGGCTACTTTTGCATGTAATGGAATGGGTCCACTCATAAAACCCATCGTCTTCCACTCGCTCATGATGGGCTCAATATAACTTTCTTCTCTGCAAAGTTCGTAGCAACAAATAATAAGTGCAATCAGCATGCTTTGAGAGCTCGGTGCAATACATCTATTAGGAATATATAGCAGCTCAAATTGGACATAAACATTTAGAGTAGGATGCAATATCTTAGATCAATCGATCACATTTATATCCCTCTTGATCTATTTAAGTATTATATATATATATAATCATAATTTGTCGACCTATGAATACAAAAATAGAATGTGACACGAAAAACAAATTGATCTTCCTCTTCCCATAAATCTCTAAATTTCAATTCAATTTGCTTTTCCAAAAATGTCCCATTAGATCAAATTATCCATGATCATTGATAACATTCTAAGATAGCAAACACTAAATAAAAATTTTGAGAATAAGCAAGAGTTGTGTGGACACTTAATTGAGAAACTCTTATCCTCAAGAGTCTCACACGGCTTAAGAATTGAGATCAAAACTTTTTGCCAACTCTTATTGATCATTTCGTGCATACGTAGTATGAAATACGTATCACGATATTCTCTCATTTTCCATATAGCGTATGTCTTTATACTTAATACCGTATAGACAATAGTTCAGACATTCCTAATATCTAACTTGAGTTCACAAATTTACTCTCATTAAAGAATCTATCAGAACTCATATCTAGCATTAAAGACAAATAAAGTAAAATATGTGGGTTGTTTCACTTTCGGACATAATAAATATTATGACCTCATCTTAACATTTTGTTAAGGTGACATCTATATTTTAAACTTGTGCTCTCAATTATCACTTAGATAATAAGTTTAAAATTGTCTCATCTCAATTTATCATACACTAAATAGAGGCAATTACTTATGTGATCGGGCTAATCTCTCATTCATCCAACATACTTTCTCAATATAATGCACTAAGCATAAATGTCAAATTAACTCATAGGCATTAATAATGATAGAAAATATCATCATATGTGGACTTTTAAGATAATATAAATGTCTAGTATATCAACTTATACGCAGTCCTTGAGAGTTTACATGACCAAGGAAAACATCTTTAGGAATTGCTTTCGTCATAAGATCTGATATCATTCTATGCGTAGGTACATAATGCATGTTCACATCTTTTCGTGCAACCATAGCTTTAACAAATTTATACTTAGTATATATATGTTTGGTCTTGCAATAAAATTTGGGATCCTTATTGTAAGCTGTTAATTAACCAATAATGAGTTTGTAGCATTCTTAGCAACACTTAAGCAATCCAAAAATTTCTTTAGCCAAACACATTCATTCCTTTTCTTGTGGAGTTTTAGGACCCAATCTACAGCTCAACCCTTCACCTTTTGCGATAGGAGTATTTATGGATTTACAGTCTTGCATATGAAATCATTCAAGAATTATATGTGTGTATGTGTGTGTGTGTCTTGTGAAAGAGATATTGATTTCTTTGAATGATCTTTTGAAATCTTAACTCTAAGAATATATAGAATTTCACCTATCTCTTTCATTTCAAAATTGGAAGATAACCAATTCTTAATCATATTAACAAACTCCGTATTGCTCCCAGTAATTAGTATATCATCCACATACAATGATAAAATCACAAATTAATCTTTGGATATTTTGATATATACACAATAATATTCATAAATCATTGCAAAATTATATGTCATTGTGGCATTATGAAAACGTATATGCCATTGTCTTGAAGACTGCTTAAGGTCATGTGTCGATGTTAAAAGTCAACACATCTTGGCTTTTTGTAATGAAACCAACATATTGTTCTATATAAATTTCTTCTTCTAATTCTCCAATGAGAAATGCAGTCTTTACATCCGTTTGTTGTAATTTAAGATCCATGCTTGCCACTATTACTAGAATAAGGCGAATTGAGGTAAATTTCACTACATGAGAAAAAGTTTATTCATAATCAATTCCTTCATATTGATTATACCATTTTTCCACAAGGGAAGCCTTATACCTTTCAATTAAGCCATTAGCTTTACACTTTGTTTTGAGAACTCATTTATTCCTAATGGCTTTGTGTCCTATTGGAAGGTCAATCAATTCCCAAACTTGGTTTGATTTCATTGACTCAATTTCTTCTTCCATTTCTTGTATCCATTTTTTCTTAACAGGGCATATTGGAGCCTCATTTATATTCCTTGGCTCATCCTCTTTTTGTGAAACGACCATGAAAGCGTCCCCTTCAATGTCAAAATGTCAACGGGGAATGCGTTTATGACTTATTCGCCATATAGGAGATTGTACACATGGTAATTCTTCTTCGAAGAATTTGCTCCCTTACCCTTCCACTTCTTGAACCCACCATGACGTTTACGCTTGGAGGCCAAAACCCCTTGTGAGCTAGGACCAGCAAAACAAATGTCGTTTTCTGGTTTAGCTGCTAGAAGGCGGTCCTCCTCTAGCTCAAGATGGCACATAGCATTCTCAAAAGTCTTTATATTTTCATTGTGGGTCAAGTGGACTTTCATATGCTCCTAGCTTTAAGGCAAAGAATTAATTATTGCTTGCACTTGCTGCTCATCAGTTAATATGTTGCCAGAATCTTTCAGTTCACTAATCATGTTTGACATATGCCTCAAATGTTGTTTCATAATTTGTCCATGAGGCATATTACAAGAGTCAAATCTTATAGTGAGTTGTTTCAATTTGGTAACACATATTTGACCAAACCTAGTTGTTAATGCTGCCCGCATGTCTTTAGTATTGTCAAAACACCTAAACTCAAGCATGATGTCATTTTGCATGCTACTTAATAACGTAATGTGAACAATAGAGTTCATTTTCTTCCATGCAGTAAATGCTTATTTATCCCTTCTATCCATCTTCAAGTTCTTCCATAACTAAATTAGGAGCTTCTACTACTTCTTGCTCTTCTATCACATACTGGATTTTTATATTCCAGATTTCATAACTTTTTCTATTCAGTTTCTCTCCTTTGTTGAGCTTAGCTACGATATTCTTGGATGCTAATGTGACAGTCCGGATTTTGGCCCATTTTTGGGATTTATAAAACGTGTAATTCGTCAGTGCGCTTATAATGGAATTTCGCCCGAGAACTGATCACTCTCGGGTTCTTGTTTTTAAAAATAGAAATTCCGCTAGAATCGTACTCGATCAAATTTGGCCGTTATTTATACCCTGAACTTGGCAGTCGATTTCCGGGAATTTCGGGACGAAATAAATTGGACGGTGTCGATATTATTGTGGCCAGCATCGAGATTGTCAGGAAAAGTGGAAAAGTAGATTTTTGGACCGGGTACAAATTTGGACTGGTAGACCTCCCTCGTAGTGTGATTTGGGGTATTTTATTTTGACCGCATGCCTTAGAATACTGTCGGGATTTATTATGATTTATTAGGCCTTTTCTGATTTTAATTGGGACCGATAGGTCGATTTTTTGTTTGGATCGTGTCCATTAGATCGCGATTTAGTTTAAAAATTTAAACTCCCTTTCTCTCTTTCTCTCTCCTCTCTCTCTCCCTCTCTCGGCCAGAACCCCCCCTCCCCCGCGCGTGCCTCTCTCTTTCGTCTCTCTCTCTCTCTCTCTCTCTCTCTCTCTCTCTCTCTCTCTCTCTCTCTCTCTCGGCCCTCCGTCCCAGCCGCGAGCTCAGCTCGCCGGGCTGCCCGGAGCTCGCCGCCGCTGCTCCGGCGACGGCGCAGCTGCCCCGCCCCAGACCGAGCCCCGCCGCCCTCCAGCTCTCTCTCTCCCTCTCCTCCCCTCCTCCGCAGCTCCTCCCTACTCGTCTCTGTCCAGCTGGCCCCGCCGCCCTCCGGTAGACCGTTCAGCCTCGTCGCCGCCGCTGCCCGCCGCGCCGTGCAGCCCCGCCGGCCGTCCGCCCGTCCCGCCGCCGCCCTCAGCAGCCCTCAGCCCTCCCCCTCTCTCTCCTTCCTCTCTCCCCCCTCACCCGCCGGCCAACCCCTCCCTCTCCGGTCCAGTCTGCCGGTCGCCGCCGCCGCCGGTCGCCGGCCACCGTCACCGCCGGCCAGACCAGCCAGCCAGCTCAGCCGGCCAGCTAAGCCCAAGGCCCGCCCACTCCCTTGCCCGTGCCCAAGCTCGCGCCCGTGCCCGTGCCCGTGCCCCGTCGCCCTAGCACGTTGCCCATCCGCGCGCCCGAGCGCCCCGGGCATGCCGCGCGTTCTCCGCGCCCGCGCACTAGGCACGCCGATCGGCCATTGTGCCCACTTTGGCCTGTCAGCGCGCCCGTGTGGCCCGCGCCCACGCCTAGTCAGGACTTCTCCCCCGGGCAATTTTGAGCCCGAGTCGACTTTTCCCGAGCCAAATTTTGGTAAGCGACTCCCTAAACCCTACTTAGTATTTTGGGTATTTCATTTACTAGTTTCGGGCTAGAACGGCTAGGGCGAGCATTAATTTAGTATTATGGTGATTTATTTATCCAATTTAGATTAGAGTAAATTAGTATGTCTGATTAGTGAAATTGTGCATGACCGACTTGAACGTCGGGTTAGTGGATGAGGTGGCGACTGTGATTTTGGACTGAGTGTTGGGTGTGAGTGATTTGATGTGACTTGGCGTGAATTTAATTAAATTGAGTGGCGTGTGCCTGCCTGTGAGAGATTAAGCCCGGATCGATCGGAGGGCTACGGACTTGGGACGTGTTGACGGCGGTCCGTGTGAAGGCTTGAATGGCCGATGTGCCAATTGGATGCGGGCTTGAGACGTGTTGACGGTGGCCCGTTAAAGGTGTGATTGGACCGGGACGTGTTTACGTCGGTCGTTGGAAATTGTTCGAATATCGTGGCTTGGGACGTGTTGACGGCGGCCACTGGAAATGAATTGAATGATATGGTTTGGGACGTGTTGACGGCGGCCATGAGAATTGATTGAAATGTGAGGCTTATGAGCCTGTGAAATTGAATTTGAGGCGCAGTGGCGCGAGTTGTGAGAAAGATGTTCGGACACGCATGTGATTTGAGTGTGATTGATTGGCTGGTTGAGCGTGCGACTGATTGGCTGATTGAGCGTGTGATGGGAATTGGCTGGTTGCGCATGTGACTGATTGGCTGATTGAGCGTGTGACTGGATTAGTTGGTTGAGAGTGTGACTGGATTGACTGGCTAAACGTGTGGATGTTGATCGAAATGACTGGTGGTGCGTGTGGATGATTGGTTGGATGGGTTGGGTGTTTGTTTGGATTGACTGATTTCGAGTGGAAGTGTGTGTGTGCTGGTGATTGTGACGTGGCGGTAAATTGTACTTGTATTATCATGTTTGGACTAATATGCAGGGTTGGCACGTGATTCGAGGCGAGGTAAACCTTTTATATGAAATGGATTGTATGACTGGTAGTTCGCATGTTAGACTGGTCTGGGTACGCATTAGCCTAGGTTAGGTTTAGGTTGTTGCTTATTGAGACTCTGTCTCACGGTTATTATATAACCATTTCAGATCTGTGACCATAAGAGATGGAAGACGCTGCAAGGGTATCTCGGAGATCGAGGACGGGTCAAGTACCCGGCACTTTGAGTTTCCCCTTTTTGGTAGAGGAGTTAAGTTTGCTGCTATTGTCCCTTTTTGAGAATTGTAGTTTTGCTGTTGTGGCTTAGCTTGGGGACTGCCCTTCGTGGGCGTAGTATGCATTTGTCAAGTGTAGGAATCACAATTATTATTTTGTACTGTTGTTACCCCTTGTCATAATTAATTGTCTGGGTTGTTTTTATTTATTTCCGCGCGTATCAATCTCTGATGTTTGGGTTGGGTCGGCGACGTAGCTGGGACGTCGCATTCAATGTTCGACCATCGAGGGATGTCGCGGGCTCGTAGGGTGCGGGGCGTGACAGCTAAAACCATTGAATCTGAACACAAATATTTTTAAACATATTTGCACAAATTATTAATGCCTACATATATGAATCAATTTTACACAAACTAATTACATTAATGGCTAATTTCACATAAGGTTTTAGATTTGAAAGGTCACTATGTTACCAATCATCATAAAAAATCCTTACTTGGAATTATCATTAACATAATTATTTATGCAACATTAAGTTCTTTAAAGTTACTAAAACTTTTTAGAACTTCCCACTTATAATATCACATGAACAAAACAATATAAAAAATTGCTATTAAATATACATTAACTAAATATCCCATAAACAATGTAGTCTAACAAGAAAGAAAATATCAACATAGAAATATTTACTAATGATAACAAATCCTAAATCTTCACAAGAACGGGGCTAGACTCATAAAATTCTTTAGGAAATCTTATAATTGACTTTGGTAGTTAAGGGAAGACCATTGCTAGACGCATTGATTTGCACCAGGTCGGATCCATCGCATGTGCCAATGTCTTCATTGTCCTAATCTTTGTATAGCTTTTCAGAAAAGCTTCCACAAGAATATCATATTGTGGACATTCGTCAAATTCCCAAAGATCATCAAGGATTGTGTGTCATTCTTCAGGAAGTGTGTTTCTTAAGGCCTTGACTTTCTCGGGAGTTTTCATAAGGTAATCTTTGCAAATTACATGTTGTATCATTTTGTTGACTTTTGATGACATGTATGTCAACAGTACCATCCCATCGAGAAACGTTAAATTCTTTTCTTAACCTTAATTGCCTTTTGTTGAACAGGTTCCCTTCTTCGGCTCAGTTTTTTTTTTTGTTTTTTTGTTCATAAAAAATTCCCACCCAAAGTTTGTTAGAACCGACCTTCGATTGGTTTGATCGATTACCTGGTGCCGGCCGGAGAATATCCAACTGGCCAACTCGATCAAAACATGTTAAATTGCCCACACGAAGTCGGCAAAGTCTCGGGCGCGAGTTAGTTTTTTCTTGGTTTAGTGCATTTTGGGCAAGCCAGGTGAAGAAGATGAGTAACCCTCGGGTTGGGTCGGGTCGACCCAATCGACCTAGCAGGTCCGGTTTTGATTAAAAACTCAAATTGAGCTCAATTTCAACTTATTTTTTTCAAATTTAATCCCAAAATTGAACTCCTCATCATATTCCGAACCCAAATATATAATTTTTCTCAATTTTTATTATAATTGTGTCCAAGATTTTCTCATTTTTGTATTCAAGTTAATAAGGTTTTATTCAATTTGATGTCCTAATGACCTGATTAGGCAAAATTGATGCGAAAATTGAATTACCCATGTCTGATTAACCCTAGAAATGATATCCTCGTGGTTCAACAATTTCATATTGGGCACAATTCCCAATTTGGGTTCAAAATTCTTAAATTTCAATTGAATTTTGGGGATTTTTGAATTTTATGCCAAATTGTGAAATTGGACCAACCATTATGAAATTCAAGGTCCCAGAATCATTTGTTGTGAAGACACTATGACTTAAAAATGACTAGAAAAAATTTAATTGCATTTTTTGTTCAATTCAAATTTAATTTTGCCCAATTTTGGGAAAAATATATACCTGATTGAGATTTTTCAAAATTGATGATGTATTTGTGAAACTGGATTTAAAATAAGACTAATGACTATTTTTATAGAATTTTCTAATTCCATTTGCTATTTTTCTTGATTTTCTCACTTATTCTGACTAAAAGAAATTAAAGAAAAATGCAGAAAAATGCTAAAAAAATTATTTTTTGGTTTGGAAATAGGTTTCTAGGCTTGGCCAAGATTCTTAGTCCTAATTTTGAAATTTTTGAAAATATAAAAAAAATAAGATAAAAATTAGGTATCAACAATTAGGCCACATTAATTTAATTTTGACATCAATTTTGGAAAAATCACGGTAATTTTTTGAAAATTAAGTGAAAACGACAAATTGAGACTAACGGGGTTGGGTCGGGTCAACCCACTTGATTCGACCCGGTTTGGCCCACTTGGCCAAAGCCCAATTCAGTCTAATGAGCCGAACCAATTGAAATGGCCAAGATTATAGTGAAATTTAGAGAGAAATTAGATAATCAGTAGGCCTCGGGTCAACCTAGTTTGACCATAGTTGACCCGGCCCATTCTAATCAGCCCAATTCGCCGAACCCAGCCAGCCCACCAGCCCGTTATTAAATTCAGCCAGCCCATCAAAACAAAGCAACGAGAAAATGTTGACGTTGGTTAATGAGTTAGCCTCCAGGGAGTTATTATGGCCATCCATTTACCCAGTCCATTCTAGCCACCCAAGGTGCCATGTCACCCATCCATATGCTCTAGCAAGAGCCAATGGAAGCATTTCTTAGCCATTAAGAATTGAATTAGGGCGCTTAGATCATGGGGTGAGTTGTAGGGTCAAAATTTGCTCTTAATTCATATTTCCCTCCAATTTCCCCTCTCACTTTCTCTATTGTTCCCCTATGTCCGAATTTCCTGAATTACTTGCACTCTTACATACACGCAATTTTCAAAAAATTCTCTCTAAAGAAATCCTCTCTTCCCCTCTCTCTCTTAGCCTCTCCGCAATGTCCTCATTCCGCCAGAGTTCCTCACCGCCACCAGCCAAATTCCGACCTTCCTCTGCCATATCCCTTGTACGATCACCTTCTCAGACGAAACTTGAGCTAGCCTTGGTTGGCACCTAGCTCGTTAATTACCAGAGTTCCTCGAATCCGACTGAATTGCGAAGTTATTCACCGATCATCAATTCTAAGTCAGAACAATAATTCTCTTGTGATAATTCCATGTGATTATCCAATGATACTAAGGATGGTCATAGTATAATTGAAGCGATGTCTTCAAATTATGATCAATCCAAAAGGATACGATGGAATTATTTGAAATCATAATGAAATTGCTCAAGAAATTGAAATCATTTGATAGAATCAAGAGACAATTGCATGTTTAGAGGGGTATAGGACATCATTTGTATGTTGCCTAATCCATCTTAGGTGAGTATCAAACTTGATTTGAGCCAATTGGATGTTAATCAAGCTAGGATTCGCATGTTTAGATGAAAATCCTTAGGAAACTAGCTTAGCTTATGTTCAATTGTATGTTTGCCCGTTAAATTTCATGTGGCAGAATATTTGCAGTATGGTTTCGATGCTCATTTTCATATCAATTTGCCCTAGACTTGATGTGTGTTAGATGAATGTTGTATAGGAGTAATTAGAGTGGATTTTTGAGTTGATTGCGTAAAGTTCCTTTGGTTTGTTTCGTGATTTGGATGTCCTTATGAGTTTGAATAGTTGAAGGTTGGTTTGCATTTTCATAGGATGAGTTTGAAGGTGTTCTAGTTCTAGAAAAATGAAGAGGACTTACGTTTAAGGACGTTGAAGGTGTTTGAAGTTGTGGTGGATTTGTGGGAAATCGTAACTCTAATCTGACCTTATGGTGTTTTTCGATTTTTTCAAAAAAATGTGCAACTAATTAGGAGAATTTGTCGCCATGAGATTTGTAGTTGAGATTTGTTGCTTTTTAGTGATAAAATGATTATCGAGTTTGAAGTTCATTTAGTCTGTCAAAGGTTCATCCAAAGTGCCAAAGAAAAACTATGTCAGATCCGTGAAAACTGGTCCAGCATTGATCGAACTTGTTTTGCAATATAAAAATACTTAAAGGTTTTTTCTTTGCAAAAACTTAAAAAAAGAAAGTTGTTAAGGGGATTCGAAATTGAAAATACGGAAAATTTTATAAGTTTTGACTTAGTGTTAGGCGGTCAATTTAATTAAATCGGAAGAGGCCGGAACTGGCCTCAAAAATCGTTCCAGATTGAATCTTGGGTGTTAACCGTAAGTTTTCTAGTATTTAGAGAAATCTTTTGCAAAAACTTAAAATGTAAAAGTTGAATAACACGCCCTAATCTAGCTGTCTGTAAATTTGGGTGCCATTTTGAATTTGTTCAATATTTTTCCCAGAGTTTTCAAAAACGGGTCCGAACAAGGTCGGATTCTGAGTGGGTGGGTGAAATTGAATAAAATGTACTAATTGGGCCACAATTTGGGGAAATGACCTGAATGAAAGTTAAAATATACTTCCTACGCTTTCATTAGATGCTAAAACTAATCAACTTGGATTTCATTAGGTTAGTCAATTGAGTCAAAATATAATTGGGCAGAAACGGAGGAAAAACATAGAAGTTATCCATTTGGGCAACTAATTGATTTCTTGATTTCTAAGGATGATTAGCCTCAGTGCATGTTTAATTGACCTTGCCCATGAGTGAATAAATGATTGATTGCCTTTAATTGTGATTAATGATGCATGAATTCTTCCCGGTTACTTTAGGAAAGGGGATTAGAATCTAATTAGTCGCTTTGTGACTTAGCAATTGCATGATGAACATTCAAGTAGGGGTTTATGATTTCTTAGCGATAATTTATCAATTTCTAGTTTTATGAGGTGAATGGGAAATTGGATTGCTTGAATAACATCAAATTCCCAAGCCGATCTCAAATTTCTTGATTATTAATTGATTGTGTGACATTGCTAATCGCTTGAATTGAATGGTTACATGAGTGATTGAATGCAATTAGTGATTGGCGGCCGATCAAGCTTTCAATAATTGAGTATTTAATTCCCACACTTATATACATTGTTTATTCTTTTCCTTTCTAGCATGATTATGTTACCCCTAGGAACATAACAAACCCCGAAAGAACAATTGTATGAGCACGTAGCGACTCAAAGACCTTTAGAACCATAGTTGATTAAAAGTCGTTCAATCACCTAGATGAACAACCAAACCAAGTTATAGGTACCAAAAGGGCGCTAATTAATAGATTCACGTAATCAAGTCCCCGAACCTAGTTAATCGCTGGTCGCAGACAAAGTGAGACTAAACTCTCGTGTCTCGTTTGGTTTCTAGCCGACCTTAAAAGACTAGTGGCAACTACTAGAATCCCTTGGGTTAGATAAAACTTAAAACGAAATCCAACGTCACACGAGTTATGGGCTTAAGACAATCTGTGCCTAATTGAGGGCCTTTGTCCACCTTTGGGAAATATCTCTGAACTCATCCTTTTCCCTGATCCCATCGGAAAAGTTTGGTCACGACACATATTAAGATTTAGGTGCATTCAAAATTCATGTTTAGGATAGTGCATATTAGAATTCATTTAGACTTAGGAGAGTTTATAGCTTTCAATGAAATAAAATAAAATAAATAATGTCATTCAAGTCATATAAATAGCATATAGGATTTTTTTTTCGAAGCATATAGGATTAGTTAGTCTCATTATATGCATGTCATGTATTGCTGGTCATTTAGTGAGTTACTTAATTTAGAGTTAAGTGTTTCGATAAAAATAATAATATCATGTAGATTAGTTGATAACCACATCTCAAGCATTATTAACGTTACAAAAAGGAATATCTAAAAGAGTTGACATCTCAGGCATTATTCATTGGTGTCCTAGAGTCTAGTCTTTTAAAGAAACCGCAAAAATTATCTCACGTGCCTTAAATAATAGGGTTAATGTCAAGAAAAACTCCAAACTGGTAAATCTGCGACAAATTTATTCAAAAGTAATTTTTTTTATCATAAAAAACCCAAATTAGTACACATGTGACAAATTTACCCTCTTTATTTTCCGTTAAATTTTACCATCAAATTACTGGACTTGGATGACACATGACAGTGAACAGGTGTTCTAATTTGGGGTTTTATTGCTTTGTTTGTCACAAATTTATCAATTTGTGATTTTTTGTAGTATTCATCCAATTCAATATAGAGTAAATTTGTCACAAGTATACAAGTTTTGGATTTTTTATGGTCAAAAAATTAGTTGAGTAAATTTGTCACAAGTGTACTAGTTTAGGTTTTTGGTTGTCAAAATATTGGTTTGAAATGAATTTATCATAGGTGTATCAGTTTGGGATTTTTTGTTCTAATAACCCTAAATAATATGGTCAAATTAATAATTAATCCTATCTCATGTCATTAGTGTTGCATATAGGTTACATTTATTTTATCAACATAGTATACATGTCATTTAGATGTCATACTAGCTCTTTAATGTATGTTAAATTTGATGCATAGAATCATAATATTTAAATTAATTCATGTATATAAACAAGAAAACCCCCAGAAAATTTAATTAGTATTGCATCATTACATTTAGAAATCATGTTTAGGTCAGGCATACATCATATTACCGTATCCTTCCTAGTTAACATCTTGCAAATGGAGCTTTTCTTTTGATTTACTTAGCGCATCAAAGTTCTTTCATCTTCTCAAGTAATTTATATACCGCTTTGATTATTGAGTGTTATGTATTTGTTTGCACATATGCATGATCACCCATCACAAGTTAGTGGTCTATTATTAAAATTGGTTAAGCCTTCTTACAAAAATGTTATTGTATCCATAAAATGTGATTGGCAGAGGCAAAATTTTCTCATGCATTTTACTTGGATTTCTAAGTAATCCATAATAGATTATTGGCGGCTCTTAAATGAATTAAACTAAGGCTGTGTTCGTTTCCGGAAAAATATTTTTCCAATAAACATTTTCCGAGTTTTCCGGTATTCGGGGGCGGAAAATGTTTTTCGTGGGAAAACATTTTCCTTCCCCACCCCCAAATCCTTCATTGTTTTGAGGAAAATGATTTCCTCTTTTCGCAAAGAGGAAATCATTTTCCCCCAAAATAAGGCAAAATTGCCCATGGGAGGGAAAATGTTTTCCGTGGGAGAGGAAGTTGATCGCTAGTCATCGCCGTCGGCCGCCAGTCGCCGCCGCCGGTCTTTGCCGTCGATCGCCGCCGCCGGTCACTGCTACCGGTCGTCGGTCGCCGGTCACCGTCTATTGTCGGCCGCCACAGGTCGTCGGTCGCCGGTCACCGTCTATTGTCGGCCGCCGCCGATCGCCGGCCGTCAATCATCGGTTGCCGTCGATCGCCAACTCCGCCCGTCGTCGGCCGCCGCCGTCGACCGCCACCTGTCACCGGCCACCGCTGTTGCCGCCGACCACCGCTAGCTGCCGCAGCCGATCGCCACCCGTCGCCGGCCGCCGCCACTACCAATCGCCACTGCCGATCGCCGCCGATCACCGCTGACCGCCACCGATTGTCGATCGCCGCCAACCGCCACCGTTTGCCGATCGTCGCTGCCAGTCACTAAACACCGCCGAATCGTCGATCGCCGAACATCAGAAAATATTTTCCAAAATTTTTTCAGATTTTAGCCAAACACTAGAAAATTATGTTCCAAGAAAATATTTTCAGGAAAATGACTTCCAGGAAAATATTTTCCAAAAAGAGAATATTTTCCGCCAAACGAACGGAGCCTAAATGTTTAAAAATGATTAAATCGAAACCCCAAATTGTAATTGGTGTGAGTTTAGAAGAATCTGCGCTAAGCTATGTCACATCTCTTTCATGAGTAATCGTTCGTGCCTACTTAGCAACTTTTTCTTGGTGATTCACCTTGAGAAAGGCCGCGACAATCCTCAATACGTCATCGACTCAATATACTCTATGCAAGAACTTTTCCATCTACTAGTGACAAATTTCGGCATTAACTTCAAGCAATTCCATCGCCATTCCCGATGCATGGAAAGTATCGATTCAAAGGCTCTATAATTCAGAGAGATAAATCAAATTACCAATTAAATTTTAGGTTTGACCAGAGCAAGATGTCAACGTTTGGTACAAAAGATGGACAAAGGAATGTTGAACACCCTTCTTTTCCAATGTCCATCAGGCTAAAAAGCATCTTAAGCCCACTTTAAATGCTAGGCTTAAGGTGATCACCTTGTCCTACCATCCTCAATGGAATCAGAAGCGATGCTTAAAACTTGATTGACCAAACTCTCTCTCCACAGTTGGTCAAATTCAACTGGCGATTCTTTCGATGTTATACTAATTGAGAAGGCTATGGAAACTGCGTGCGTGGCCCATAGCATCCTGTCAAAATATTGCGGTCAAAGTCCGGCTCTTATCACACCTTAATGGGACAAGAATGACCTAATTTGCCTACAAAATCAAGCAACTTACCATAAAAAAAAAGTTTGCAAACTTCTTTCATGTGATCACATGGTAATAGAAATATGGACATGCATTACAACCATAACATTTTCCGAAATATAAATATATTAATATCATAATAAAAGGGCTTTGATAACATAACAATCTACATGTCGCTGTGAGAGTAACGTTACTGTGACATTCTGAATTTTTGACTCATTTCGAAGCCTATGAATGAATAAAATGTCGATCGATGTATTTTAATAATTCTAGCTCAGAATTGATCACTCTTGAGTTAACTAACCAAAAGGGAATGGCTAGCGAGGAATTAGTACGTGGACTAAAGAATTCGACTGTGGATTAACAGCTTGATCATGAAGATTGTTGAGGGAATATCTCGAGTTATTAGAGGCTGATCTAAGATTTGGTTTAAGAACGATTTGCTAGCATTATACGATTGGTTCATGGGTAATCCCATTTAACCATAGTGTAATTTGCGAATTAACCTAAATCAAAATCCTAACGATCGTGTTCTTCAAAATCAACGAGTGGACCTCACAATTTCATGACAACCAAGTCGCCATGATTCAATTAGTTCTTAAATGCGATTTTTAATCGCGGGTCGATATACGTAAAACGCCTAAAAGCCACCCGTTAGTTCGAGAAGCCCTGAAATTACTGTTCACGAACTTTGGTCACAAACTGAACTTCGAAATAGGACATCGATTATCTAAGAATTCCGATGATGAAATATTTTGGATGTCGTCTCATCGCGGTTAGTTAAATTTAGCGATCGTCTCGAGATTAATCGGAATCGGAGATTAAGTGTGCGAATCGAACATTTCCTTGATACCCAATTTAATGCTCATCCTTAGGCTTGTATTGTATTTAAATTTGGTCTCTCCCTCCCCCTTTTAACTTAGATTAGTGTGCACTTTAGTCTTAATGTAACATTCCGGATTTTTGATCCATTTTGGGGTTTATAGAACGCATAATTTGTCAGTGCGCTTATGGTAAAATCTCGCCCGGGAACTGATCACTCCCGGTTATTATTTTAAACTAGAGATTTTGCTAGAATCGCACTCGATCGAATTTTCGTCGTTATTTGGACCCTGAACTTGGCAGTCGATTTTCGGGTGTTTCAGAACGCAATAAATTGGACGGTGTCAGTATTAAGGTTGCCGGTATCGAGATTGTCAGGAATAATGAAAAAGTTTGGGTTTTCGGACTAAGTACGAATTTGGACTAGTAGACCCCCTCGTTAAATTTTGGTCAAATTAATTTGGCCTTTGTCCCTTTTTAAGTGTGAGGTCTACTTTGAACCGGTAGACCACTTTCCGTTTTGAAATTGGACTCCCGATTTGCGTTTAATATTTTAATTTCTATAAATTTTTCAAAACAAAATCTCTCTCTCTCTCTCTCTCTCTCTCTCTCGGGAAGCCACGCCTTTTCCCCCACCTGCCCCCCCTGCAGACCTGACCAGACCTGTCTCTTCCTTTTCTCTCTCCTCTCTCCTTCCTTCTCTCTTTCTTCTTTCTTCTCTCTCTCCTCTCTCTTCTTCTTCGGCCGGGAACGCCTCCGTTTCGTTCCTGTTCTACTTCGCCCGAGCTCGCTTTCTGCTCGAGCCCGCCGGGCGCCGCACGACCGCTGACCGTCGTCGCCAGCCCAGTCGCCCCGCCGCGTCGCCAGCCAGTTGCGCCGCCGCTGCGTCGCCTACCCCGACCGCTCCCTTCCTCCTCCCTCTCGCGCGAGTGACAGCGGGCTCGTCGCTGCTGCCGCCGCGCTCGGCGCCGCCCCAGCCGCGCCTGGCTGCCGCCCTCCGCCTCCGCCTGGCGCCGCCGACCCGCCAGACGCCGCGCCGGCTGCGCCATCGCCGACGCGCCTCTCCCCCTCTTCTCTTCTTCCCCTGTTCCCGCGGGCTTTGGTCGCGCCGGGGGCCGAAACTGACCGGATCCATCGCCCACCGCCCGGCGCTGCTCCGCCAAGCCGCCGACCAGCTCGTCCGGCCTCGCCCCACCGTCCGCGACGCCGCCGGTCCATGCCTCCCCCTCAGCCTCTCTCTCTCCCTCTCGTTCCTTATCTCTCCCTCACCCGCTGCTCTCTCTCTCCCCAGGACGCCGCCGGCACGCCTGACCGTCGCCGCCGCGTCACCACCGTCGCCGGTCGCCGCCCCGACCAACCGGCCAACTGACCAGCGACCACCACCCCCGTACCCGCGCCCTAGCCGTTCCCATCATTGTACATTTTCCGGCGGGGAGTACTGTTCACCGCCGGCGTTACTGTTCCGGCAACACTGTTCCGGCGGGTACTGTTCACCCGAGCCCGAATCAGTCCGTCCGGCCCGTTTTACGCGTAGGACACCCGGTGAGTACAACCCTAAACCCTAATTAGGATAATTTACATTTCTAGACCGGTTTAGGGGTTAATTAGGGTTATTTAGGGGTTAATTTAGGGGTTAATTGTGAAAGTGATTAGGGATGGAAATTGTGATCGATTTGGGGGATTAGTGTGACAAATTATTGGAGGATTAGTGGCCCGAGAGGCGCGATAAATGGCCGGTCTGTTTGGATTAAATTGGCTCGAGTTTGGGAATGTTCCGGTTTATTATGGGGATATTAATGCGCGTCGTAATTGATTTCTGTGGTGGTCAATTAGAATGATATTTGAGGAGTATAATGGGGTATTTTGATGACAATTATCAACCTAGAAATTGTGGTATAGTGATTGGCCACGACTGGACTTGATTTGGGTAAGACGTGATTAATTTGAGGTTTAGTCGTGAAAATTTTAGGAAGGATTGCACTGGGTAATTGACGGACTGATTGAGCCTTATTGGCGGTTAATTTGATGGTGTCCTGTCGTGTGTCTAGCGGGACTAGAAATGGATTAGTTTGGTGGGCATCGAATGTGCGAATGCTTGTTAACTTGATTATGTGAATTTGTGCATGGATGGTGTGCTGATTTGATGCTATGGCTGACTGAAATTGATTGTCTGACTTGGGCATGTGGATTTATGAATTTGAATATGCGCGGCACAAATTGAGGGTGTTATCTCATAATGCGCGCATGTGGATGCCTAAGTGTGAGCTTTATGGCCATGGTTGCACATCTCAAGCATTGGCACGGTATTTGCATTTATAAGCGTGCCCGAGTGACATGTGCATTGTGATCACCTAAATTGCCCTGATGCGTTTAACGCGGGGTTCAGATAAAATTGAGATTGAGAATGTGTGATCACAATAAACCCTGATGCGTATTACGCGGGGTAGTGAACCCGTCCTGAGGCGTGTTACGCGGGAGGATGCCTGGTTTACCGGAAAATGTCCGGCCTGATGCGTTTTACGCGGGCTGTGTGTCATGAGTCTGGTTTACCGGAAGATGTCCGGCCTGATGCGTTTTACGCGGGCTGTGTGTCATGAGCCTAGTTTACTAGGAAATGTCCGGCCTGATGCGTTTTACGCGGGCTGTGTGTCATGAGCCTAGTTTACCGGAAGATGTCCGGCCTGATGCGTTTTACGCGGGCTGTGTGGCATGAGCCTGCGGGCTAGAGATCGATCTCGAAGTGTGGACCTGATGCGTTTAACGCGGGTCGGAGGAGTAATTGAGAAATGGTCGAGTGCTAGTGTGCAAGTGTGCGATATTGCATTGATGAGGCATGAACATGAGTGCGAGCACTAGCATATGCATAACATGCGTTGTGACATAGAAATGCACGTGTATGTGCTGTGATTATATTCTGCCGCGTGGCTGCTTTGGTTGATTTGACGCCTAACCTGCAGGGTCTAGGGAAATTAGATTTAGGCCCGAGGGCCTGAGTCAGCTTGTGTGTATGTTGTGCTGCTTAGTACTTGTCAGGAGGTGCATGTTAGCCTAGTTTAGGTTTAGGGAACTACTCGCTGAGATTTATTCTCACGGTTGTTGTAAAATCGACTTTTCAGATCCCCAGCCTTGAGGACGACAGGTGTACTGATGCAATTTTTGGGAGAAGCCCCCGGCTAGTTGTAGTGGCCTTGAATCGTTTTTGATTTTCGGTATTTGGGGCTGTAAATGAATATTGTTTATGACTCTCAGTACTAGTACAAGTATTAATTTCAGTGGATACCCTTGGTCATGTATTGATATATGTACGGGTAGTTTTAATTGCTTCCGCATGTGCCGTATATCTCTGTGTTGGGTGTTGGGTCGGCGACGCGTCCTGGGACGTCGCACACAAATCGACCTCTGCGAGGGATGTGGCGCACCGAGAAGTGCGGGGCGTGACATCCCCGTTTGATTTGGTATCAGAGCAAGGTCAACTCGATCCAATTAGGTCGAAGCCTGGAGTAATATGGAGCGATGACCTTGGGTAGCCAGTAGGGTGACCTCGTGTGCTAAGTGTACCTCCTGACTGTCTGTGTCTTGATTGATTGATTGCGTTACTGACCCGTAAAGTGCAGGTGCGGCAGGACCTGAGGTGAGTGCGTATACCTCTTTGTTGAAGGTCTTGTGTTGTTTGTGCTAGGCCGCATGCTGGTTGCTTGACTGTGTTGTGATACCTGCCTAGGACCTTAGACCAGTTAGATTGGTTTAAGTCTGATCCCTCAGGGGAGTTATAACAGGTAGTTGAATAGCGAGGCAGTATGAATGACAGTATGAGGGGTAAGGAAACCCAAGAGAAATCAAGTGTAATAGGCCATGAGGCCTGAGACCTGAGATTAGAGGTCGTGACTCGGACCCTATAAGAATAAGGAATGTATGGGCAGGCCAGCTCGAGAAAGGGGCCGCCGTCATTGCCTAGGCTGCTGAGGTTGCAGTGATTACTGCTATGAAGGGGAATAATGCCAGTTATGCCAAATTCAGATAGTGGCCATTTGGCAAGTGCATTAATTGGTGGAATGATTTCTCGAGTTGAACTTTCTTAAGTTCAATAGTAAGGGTGACCCCGAGGCTGCCCCGAGATTGGCAATGAAAGTTGAGAAGGCCTTTGACATATCGGGGTACACCGAGGCTGAGAAAGTAACATTGGCAGTGTATTAACTGCAGAAGGACGAAAAGAATGGTGGAAGACCACCAGGGATAGGATATTCCCGATGAGTACAGCCCGGACTTGGGCCATGTTTATTGAGAATTTTTATGGGAAGTGTTTTCCGGGAGAATGCCTAAGGAAGGAAATTGGCGGAATGTATACTATTTTGCCGAGGGCGGATGACTATGGAACGATATGAAATGGAATCCGCTTGGCTTGTTGAGAATCCACAGGACAGGGTACGGAAATTCCAAAATGGACTGGAGTCGGATCTCTGAAACCTACTGATCTCGCTGAACATTAAGAATGATGGGGGAGTGTATGAATGAGTTCAAGTGATAAGGCGAGATCAGTTGGAAAGTGCAACTACTCCTGGATAGTGATTTGTTTAAAATAAAGATAACCGCCGCCTCTGGAAGAAGCAGATGACGGGGAGATAAATGATTTGCTCCACTGACTAGGAAGGATATCAGAAAGCCGAACCGTCAATCAAGTCGTTCTGAGGCTTGCATCGAAAGTGGTAGCCAGAACAACTAGTTGAATTAGATGGAATTGAGCCTGTTATGCCTGAGTCACGATTGGCGTGACAATTCATCGAATGATAAAGTGATGGTGTCGTTGAGGTGTCCTAACTGCGAGACAGTATTTGATAGTAGAGAAAGGAGTGTCGACTTGGCAGTATTGGTCTGGTACAATTTTGTCGTGAAAAAATTGATACGGAGTGACTTGTAAGGCAGAAAGCCGTAATGGATTATGACAATAGGGTAATCCAGTTTAATCCAAATGGACGTCCTAGGTTTGGATTCCAGAAAAGTCGAGGAGGAATCTCGATTCCTTGGATGCCCGTGCTTGAGATGATTAGATGTCAAATGAAGTTTGGGAAGGACGCTTAGTGGGCGTGGTTGACCCGATCATGACGGAACTAAGCCGGACAACTTTCCGAGGACTTTCCTTAGAAACTACCGGGTTGTCACTAGAACATGAAGTGGAATCGTGAAAGAATTGGCCCCCGAAGTGAAACTGATTTCGAGGAAATAATATCGATTGTCCTTATTGGGAATTAAAGGAATTAAAGGTCCAGATGTAAGGACTTGTGGATAAATTTTATCCGCCCTAGTGTGCCCCATGGGGAGTTCCCGTATTGAGTATGATGAGAAAGGACAATACATCGAGGTTGAATGTGATTTATTGACAGCAGAACCAGGTGACAAAAAGGAATGAGTACCCATTACCGATGATCGATAGTTTGTACGATAATTGCAAGGAACTTTAGTGTCCTCTAAGGTTGAAATAGGGACGGATGTCACCAACAAAGAATTCAGAAAGAGGATGTCCCTAAGATTGTGTTACGGACTGGAAATTTTCCGTTAAGGATATGAAAAAGAGGATTTGACTACAACTGTTTAACAGACGAGGTATGGGTACTATGCGTTCATGATAACGCCCATTAGCCTAAGGGATGCCTCGCTGCTTCTATGGACCGTATGAACTGAGTGTTTCCAGAATTAGGTGATTAGCTCGTAACGGTTTTCGTGGGCGATGTATTGGGAGACTCAAGGAGTCTAGAAGCAAGAAGCAAGTCTGCCTGTTGAGTTGCGAATCTTGGGAGAATATGCTCTCCACGCCAAGTATGACAAGTGCGAATTTTGGCTCAGTAGAATAACGTTCCTTGGACTTATAATTTAGGGGAATGGAATTGCAGTGAACTCAACTAAGGTCGAGGTAATGACTAAGTGGTCAAGATTGATGCCAATAACGGAGGTTAGCAGTGTCTTGGATTTGGCTGGTGATTATCGACGTTTTGAGGAAGATTCTCGTTGATAGTCGTGCTACGGGCACAACTGATTGGGAAGGAAATCTGTTTGAATGGAATGATCACTGTGATTAGAGTTTCCAAGAGCTGAAGCGTAGGCTGATAATGACCCCGGTATTGAATGTTTAACCTGAACCGGGACGATTCGAGGTCTATAGTGACGCTTCATTAAGAAGACTTGAGTGTGTGTTGATGCAACACGGTAGAGTTGTAACATATGCGTCGCGCCAGTTGAGACCGTACAAGATGATTTATTTGATGCACGACGGAGAATTGATTGTGATGACTGGTGTCGCTATGGAAAGGCTCGACGAGTAAGAGATATGTTAAGTTGTGAGTCAGGGATGGCGCACATGATGGTTAGAGAGTGAGCTTTGTCGGACCGGCTCAGGAACTGGGAAGTTAGATTTAAGGTGAATCGAATGTTGAATCGGTAGGCCACCTTGAGGATTAGTTGGGAAATCTAGGCCCAGAATAAGGAATGGCAATCTATGGATCACGAGACTCATTGAGATGGATACCGATCAATGGAAGTCGGATTTCCCGGTATTTAGGGATAAAAATCTTGAGGTCCTAGGAATGATTGTGTTTACCCGAAGAGGCGAAACTCGAGGAGGAAAGATTTGAATAGAGAATTTCACAGTAAGCATAGTGTCCGCCCAAGTAGCACTAAGGTGTGTCAGGACTTGCGGCAATAATATCGATGGAATAGAATAAAGGTAAATGTGGCCAAGTGTGTGGCTAGGTGTTTGACGTGTCTATAAGTGAGGACACAGCACGGTAAGCCTAAAGGGGCTAGTATGACCATTGAAAATTTCAAAATAGAAATGTGACAGGATCCCAAGGATGTTGTAACGGGATTATCGTGAGGCTAGAGACAACTCGATTCCATCGGAACAGTAGTAGATAGATTGGCCAAGTTAGCGCACTTCCTGGCAGTGCGAAAGGACTCTGAGCTAGAAAGGTTGGCAGTGTTATACGTACCGCAGATTGTTCGCTTTCGTGGAGTGCCAGTATCGATTACTTTGGACCATGATCCCCGGTTTACTGCGCATTTTTGGGAAAGTCTATAATTGGCCATGGGAACTAAGTTGCAATTCAGTACGGCCTATCATCCTCAGACGGATAGCTAGTTTGAAAGGACCATTCAGACTTTAGAGGATATGCTGAGAGCGTGCGTGCTAGATTTTCAGGGTAAGTGGGAAGAACAGTTGCACTTAGTGGAATTTGCCTACAATAACAGTTTTCAGCAGAGTATCAGAATGGCGCCATTTGAAGCATTATATGGCATGGCTTGCAGAACACCGTTGTGTTGGGATGAGGTAGGAGAAAGAAGTATAACGGGTCCAGAGTTAGTTCAGCAGTCGGTGGAAACAGTGAAAATCATCCGGGAAAGGTTGAGGATAGCACAGAGTCGTCAGAAAAGTTACGCGAATCGAAGGCGTAGACCATTGGAGTTTCAAGTTGGCGATCATGTGTTTCTCAAGATCTCGCCAATGAGAGGACTGTCTCGGTTTGGCAAGAAAGGAAAACTGAGTCCAAGGTACATAGGACCGTTTGAGATTTTGGAAAGGATTGGAACGTTGGCCTATTGCCTAGCCTTGCCGCCAAATTTATCACAAGTTCACAACGTCTTCCACGTGTCGATGTTGAGGAAGTACGAACCGGATCCGACCCACGTGCTGAATTGTGAAGTAATAGACGTGGACGACAGAGTATCATACGTGGAAAAGCCGGTGCGAATCGAGGACAGGAAGGAACAAGTGTTGAGGAACAAGACAATCCCGTTGGTCAAAGTCATTCGGGAACATCACGGGACGGAAGGTGCCACCTGGGAAAGCGAGGAAGTGATGTGACACCAATACCCCCATCTGTTTGAGTAGTCGGGTTGGGATTGTAAATTTCGAGGACGAAATTTTTGTAAGGGGAGAAGAATTGTAACATTCCGGATTTTTGATCCATTTTGGGGTTTATAGAACGCATAATTTGTCAGTGCGCTTATGGTAAAATCTCGCCCGGGAACTGATCACTCCCGGTTATTATTTTAAACTAGAGATTTCGCTAGAATCGCACTCGATCGAATTTTCGTCGTTATTTGGACCCTGAACTTGGCAGTCGATTTTCGGGTGTTTCAGAACGCAATAAATTGGACGGTGTCAGTTTAAGGTTGCCGGTATCGAGATTGTCAGGAATAATGAAAAAGTTTGGGTTTTCGGACTAAGTACGAATTTGGACTAGTAGACCCCCTCGTTAAATTTTGGTCAAATTAATTTGGCCTTTGTCCCTTTTTAAGTGTGAGGTCTACTTTGAACCGGTAGACCACTTTCCGTTTTGAAATTGGACTCCCGATTTGCGTTTAATATTTTAATTTCTATAAATTTTTCAAAACAAAATCTCTCTCTCTCTCTCTCTCTCTCTCTCTCTCTCTCGGGAAGCCACGCCTTTCCCCCACCTGCCCCTCCTGCAGACCTGACCAGACCTGTCTCTTCCTTTTCTCTCTCCTCTCTCCTTCCTTCTCTATTTCTTCTTTCTTCTCTCTCTCCTCTCTCTTCTTCTTCGGCCGGGAACGCCTCTGCTTCGTTCCTGTTCTACTTCGCCCGAGCTCGCTTTCTGCTCGAGCCCGCCGGGCGCCGCACGACCGCCGTCGCCAGCCCAGTCGCCCCGCCGCGTCGCCAGCCAGTTGCGCCGCCGCTGCGTCGCCTACCCCGACCGCTCCCTTCCTCCTCCCTCTCGCGCGAGTGACAGCGGGCTCGTCGCTGCTGCCGCCGCGCCCGGCGCCGCCCCAGCCGCGCCTGGCTGCCGCCCTCCGCCTCCGCCTAGCGCCGCCGACCCGCCAGACGCCGCGCCGGCTGCGCCATCGCTGACGCACCTCTCCCCCTCTTCTCTTCTTCCCCTGTTCCCGCGGGCTTTGGTCGCGCCGGGGGCCGAAACTAACCGGATCCATCGCCCACCGCCCGGCGCTGCTCCACCGAGCCGCCGACCAGCTCGTCCGGCCTCGCCCCACCGTCCGCGACGCCGCCGGTCCATGCCTCCCCCTCAGCCTCTCTCTCTCCCTCTCGTTCCTTATCTCTCCCTCACCCGCTGCTCTCTCTCTCTCCCCGGGACGCCGCCGACACGCCTGACCGTCGCCGCCGCGTCACCACCGTCGCCGGTCGCCGCCTCGACCAACCGGCCAACTGACCAGCGACCACCACCCCCGTACCCGCGCCCTAGCCGTTCCCATCATTGTGCATTTTCCGGCGGGGAGTACTGTTCACCGCCGGCGTTACTGTTCCGGCGACACTGTTCCGGCGGGTACTGTTCACCCGAGCCCGAATCGGTCCGTCCGGCCCGTTTTACGCGTAGGACACCCGGTGAGTACAACCCTAAACCCTAATTAGGATAATTTACATTTCTAGACCGGTTTAGGGGTTAATTAGGGTTATTTAGGGGTTAATTTAGGGGTTAATTGTGAAAGTGATTAGGGATGGAAATTGTGATCGATTTGGGGGATTAGTGTGACAAATTATTGGAGGATTAGTGGCCCGAGAGGCGCGATAAATGGCCGGTCTGTTTGGATTAAATTGGCTCGAGTTTGGGAATGTTCCGGTTTATTATGGGGATATTAATGCGCGTCGTAATTGATTTCTGTGGTGGTCAATTAAAATGATATTTGAGGAGTATAATGGGGTATTTTGATGACAATTATCAACCTAGAAATTGTGGTATAGTGATTGGCCACGACTGGACTTGATTTGGGTAAGACGTGATTAATTTGAGGTTTAGTCGTGAAAATTTTAGAAAGGATTGCACTGGGTAATTGACGGACTGATTGAGCCTTATTGGCGGTTAATTTGATGGTGTCCTGTCGTGTGTCTAGCGGGACTAGAAATGGATTAGTTTGGTGGGCCTCGAATGTGCGAATGCTTGTTAACTTGATTATGTGAATTTGTGCATGGATGGTGTGCTGATTTGATGCTATGGCTGACTGAAATTGATTGTCTGACTTGGGCATGTGGATTTATGAATTTGAATATGCGCGGCACAAATTGAGGGTGTTATCTCATAATTCGCGCATGTGGATGCCTAAGTGTGAGCTTTATGGCCATGGTTGCACATCTCAAGCATTGGCACGGTATTTGCATTTATAAGCGTGCCCGAGTGACATGTGCATTGTGATCACCTAAATTGCCCTGATGCGTTTAACGCGGGGTTCAGATAAAATTGAGATTGAGAATGTGTGATCACAATAAACCCTGATGCGTATTACGCGGGGTAGTAAACCCGTCCTGAGGCGTGTTACGCGGGAGGATGCCTGGTTTACCGGAAAATGTCCGGCCTGATGCGTTTTACGCGGGCTGTGTGTCATGAGTCTGGTTTACCGGAAGATGTCCGGCCTGATGCGTTTTACGCGGGCTGTGTGTCATGAGCCTGGTTTACTAGGAAATGTCCGGCCTGATGCGTTTTACGCGGGCTGTGTGTCATGAGCCTAGTTTACCGGAAGATGTCCGGCCTGATGCGTTTTACGCGGGCTGTGTGGCATGAGCCTGCGGGCTAGAGATCGATCTCGAAGTGTGGACCTGATGCGTTTAACGCGGGTCGGAGGAGTAATTGAGAAATGGTCGAGTGCTAGTGTGCAAGTGTGCGATATTGCATTGATGAGGCATGAACATGAGTGCGAGCACTAGCATATGCATAACTTGCGTTGTGACATAGAAATGCACGTGTATGTGCTGTGATTATATTATGCCGCGTGGCTGCTTTGGTTGATTTGACGCCTAACCTGCAGGGTCTAGGGAAATTAGATTTAGGCCCGAGGGCCTGAGTCAGCTTGTGTGTATGTTGTGCTGCTTAGTACTTGTCAGGAGGTGCATGTTAGCCTAGTTTAGGTTTAGGGAACTACTCGCTGAGATTTATTCTCACGGTTGTTGTAAAACCGACTTTTCAGATCCCCAGCCTTGAGGACGACAGGTGTACTGATGCAATTTTTGGGAGAAGCCCCCGGCTAGTTGTAGTGGCCTTGAATCGTTTTTGATTTTCGGTATTTGGGGCTGTAAATGAATATTGTTTATGACTCTCAGTACTAGTACAAGTATTAATTTCAGTGGATACCCTTGGTCATGTATTGATATATGTACGGGTAGTTTAATTGCTTCCGCATGTGCCGTATATCTCTGTGTTGGGTGTTGGGTCGGCGACGCGTCCTGGGACGTCGCACACAAATCGACCTCTGCGAGGGATGTGGCGCACCGAGAAGTGCGGGGCGTGACACTTAATGTGCATTTGTGGATAAGAAGACAAGTTTGAGATTTTATGGACCCTCCCCCTTGACTATCTAGCCACCATCACCTTACTCTCTTTCTTCTTGTCTTTCCACCTCTCCATCAAGGTGTCATGCAAGCCATTCCCTCTAGCTAGGACACCAAGCTTCTTGAGGAAGCTTCACCAAATGCTAGACCCCTCTCTCTCTCTCTCTCTCTCTCTCTCTCTCTCTCTCTCTCTCTCTCTCTCTCTCTCTCTCCATTCTCCCCCTCTCCTCCCTCTTGCTCCACCTTGCCGCCGCCGACCAGCCACCTTGTTGCTGCCGACCACCTCCTTTGCCGCTGACCAGCCCTTGCCGCCGCCGGAACCAGCCCTTGCCGTGAGCCCTAGGAGGAGTTTTGTGGATTTTTCCTTGCTTAGACTTTTGGTAAGTTTTCCCTAAACTCATGTTAGGACTTTAGGAAACTTTTAGACATGTTTAGATGGTGAAATGAGGTGATTTAGAGGCTATTTCGTGGCTGTGGATAGTTGATTAGGTGGCTGGAAATGTTGGTTTGTGTGTTGGTTGTTGTTGGATGTGTTCCCAAATTTCGCCCCTCCTGTGTTTCCGAGTTTTACTATTTTTTTTCGAGACCTGTGTGAGCCGAATCTGGGGTTTTTTTCCTTCATGGAAGTTGCTCAAAACATCTTGTAGTACAACATAATTTAATATGAGAATTTTTGGAAGTTATTTGGGGCCATTCGGAAGTCCATCTTTGGATCAAAATATTCTGCTGGAGATACTATTCCTCCAACCTTTGGGTCTGTTCGAATTTTTATAAATTTTTTCAGACCTAATTTCATAATACTTTCTTCACAAAACTTGTTGGAGACATCAGTGGCTATGACATATAAAAATTTCAAAGCTTTCTAAAGAGATTTGGGTATTGATTGAAACGTATTTTGGGGGTCGGATGGCTTGTCAGAATGGACTGTTTTCTGTCTAGATTTTGGTGGCAAAAAGAGGTGTTTACCATTGGAAATGGGTTTTGTGTCCCCCATGGAAAATGTTCATCAAGATGTTTTCTAGGACATATCCAAATTTTATAATTTTTGGAGTTGAATTACCATTTGTTTTTAAAGGAATCCCAAAACGGCGCGTCAACCTAGTTTTATCCGAATTTTGTTAAATTCGGTCTTCCCTTTTTCCTTGGGGGACGAATGCTTGCTGCCCTTGGTAATGAGTTTGGTGCTTGAACATGAGTGTTCTATGGTGATTTGGGGATTGAGTTGAATGCCGTGTGGTTGTCTGGGCTTTTGGTGATTGATTGTTAAGTGCCGAAGTTGGATCATAAGGATCTCGGCTCTATGTGAGTGCCTGGAGAATTCGAATATTATTGAGCCATGTATACTTGTTGAGAATGACCCGTGAGCCGTATATATGCGGGGTTCTGGATAGTGGAGTGATCCGTGAGCCGTATATATGCAGGAGATCTGGACAGTGGAATAGCCCGTGAGCCGTGAGAATGCGAGGGGTCTTGTCTATTATATTGTGACTAGTATGCTATGGCCCGAGCGCTAAGGCTCGCAGTGAGGGTTGGATAGCGTGATTTGAGAACTTGAGGGATTGTGCCACGTGGGAGTTGTAGAATTGATTTTTATGCCTTTAGTACGAAGCCTTGCCTTGATGCGTGTGGTTGTGAATTGGAGACTGCTTTGTATTTGAGTTGAGGTAATTGATATTGTGCCGTGGTTTTACTAATTCTCTAGCTGTATTGAGGTTCATAGATAGATTTGCATGATTTAAGTGTCTGGACATGCTTTTGCCCTAGCGTAGGTTTAGGTTTAGCTTATTGAGATTCGTTCTCACCTAGTTGTGGAATTTACCATTTTCAGACCCTAGCCCTTAGGCATGCCACCCATACGTTTTGGAGTGCTGTTAGATTTTGACACGGTGGAAACCAAGTACCCCCCGGTCGAGGGTAGGACGTATATCAAGAACTATAGTATGGGCTAATGAAGGGGAGCCGCATCTGAGCTTGCACTTCTACGAAGCGTGGTTCTACCGAGGTGAGGATGGAATTGACGTTGGACCCCTGCAAGGTTTTGAGGTGCCATCTTGCATGAACCCAGGGCTAGTCGTACCCCCGACTCCGGATGGTGTGGTGATCAACCCTCCTCGTTACGCTCTGGTGAGCCAGCCGCTTCTGTCGATTCCTGTCATGGACGCTCAAGTCATGGAGCCTGCTGCCGCTGAGGAAGATCCCGAAGAAGATCCTGAGGAAGACCCTGAGGAGGATCCAGAGGAGCTCGATGTCTAGATGCATTAGTAGCATCTGTTTTATTTTGCTAGCCTCGTAGGGTGTCAAGTTTAGTCTTGATCTAGTAACCCTCTCCCCCTCTGTCGACCACTGTTGCTGTATTTTCCTTAGTCGTATGCTTCTGTATTTGACTAGCTTTGATTATGTTATGAATTCCTTTCGTCATCTTGTGTACCTCTTCTGCATGGTGTTGTTTTCGCTTCCACATGCGTTCGTTATTAAGCGCTCAAGTAGTGTGCCGTAGTTCTTGGGTTCGAAATTATATTGGGACGGCAAAGACGGGGTGTTATCGCGCTCGTATGGTTCGAGCCGTGACAGTTATATTGTAAGCCACAAATTCTGGAAGAAATAGATTCCACAATTATTTTTAATTATTTGTTTTTTGTTTTTATTATATCCAGAGCATACTGTTAATTTCATAGTGAATTAAGAATAGTCATATAAGCATTTTTCATTTTTAGAAAGCCAACATTTAAACTTGGTGTCCACCAATTAGATGATCCGAAACGCCGTCGTTCTCTATGTATAAAAGTAAAGAGTACATTAAAATATTATTAACCAATATTCAATATCCCTATAGCTCACTAGCAAATTTTCAACTTACATGTTGCGCATGCTCTACCTTTGACATACATATCCCGATTTTTCTTCCAAGAAAATCGCTCGTCTCTATCTCCCACCACACACGCGGGCAGCACAAGCGAAGACATTAGTGTAATAGTTTCTTTATCGAGATTAGTATAGTGTACAACAAATTATTCAGCACGATGATTGGAAATTAGACTGAAATTATCTTCAAACGGTGTGTATCTATCAATACACGCAATGAAAAAGGCTCCCATAATTTGAACACATTACATGTCAGAAACGCGATCCGCTTTACAAATATTTTATTGTCAATTTCGGAAGCGCTGAAGTATCACAAACCTTACTCAATATGCTAATAGAAAACCAGCTGGTCAATTTTGTTTGGACTTCAAATTTAAAAAAATTATTAAAATCTAATTATGTCCCCAGTTGGTTCAAACCCGATTTTGCGCAATAGGGGAAAAGTGTAAGTGTACAAATATCAATTTACAGAACAAAATCTTCAAAAAGATAACGTGGTGAACTCTTGTTAGGCCCCTATATGTCTCACTTGCCGTATTGAAAATTTGAAAAACCTTATTGTAAATTGATTTTCCACGAATTCATTTGGCTGCGGTCCAGGACACAAAAAAGGACCTTTCGACCTGCTCGCACAAGATAATCATCTTTAGCTACGACTTGACCGCTAAAGTGTGGTCGCGAATTTCCCTTGAGCATGCCACGTTTGACTGCCTACCATCACGATGTTCACTAGCCAACACAAAGTAATATGAACACAGCCCACCCTCTTCACAACCGAACTCTCCCCCTATAAAACACCCCACGGATCTCACTAACCCAAGCTGTGAAGTGTCGAAACAAACACAGCCCAACCATGGATCACTTCTACCTCTCCCTCCTCCTCCTCTTCGTCTCCTTCATCACCCTCTCCCTCTTCTTCATCACCTACAAGCACATCGCCCACTTCACCGGCGCCAACCTCCCGCCGGGCAAGGCCGGCCTCCCCTTCGTCGGCGAGACCCTGGAGTTCCTGTCCTCTGGGTGGAAGGGCCACCCCGAGAAGTTCATCTTCGACCGCATCACCCGGTACTCCTCTGAGGTCTTCAAGACCTCCCTCCTTGCCGAGCCGACTGCCATCCTGTGCGGTGCTGCCGGCAACAAGTTCCTCTTCTCCAATGAGAACAAGCTCGTCACCGCGTGGTGGCCTGACTCCGTCAACAAGGTCTTCCCTTCCTCCACCCTGACCTCCAACAAGGAGGAGGCCAAGAAGATGAGGAAGATGCTCCCCAACTTCATGAAGCCCGAGGCACTCCAAAGGTACTGTTAAATATATCATATCGCTTATCTATGAGATTTACGTATTCCTTATACTTATAAGTCTCTCTTTATCTGGTAGTTTGACCTTTTGGATCTGATATTCTTAACAGGTACATCGGAATAATGGACCATATCGCCCAGCGGCACTTCGCCATGGGGTGGGAGGGCAAGGACGAGATCATCGTGTTCCCCCTCGCCAAGAGGTACACGTTCTGGCTGGCCTGCCGCTTGTTCATGAGCGTCGAGGACCCAGACCATGTTGCCAAGTTCGCCGACCCTTTCAACGTCCTGGCCTCTGGGATGTTCTCGGTGCCGATTGACCTGCCGGGGACGCCACTGAACCGCGCAAAGCACGCTTCCAACTTCATCAGGAAGGAGCTGAGGGTGATCATCAAGCAGAGGAAGATCGATCTGACCGAAGGGAAGGCCTCAGCGACGCAGGACATACTGTCGCACATGCTCCTGGCGACAGACGAAGACGGGAAGCACATGAACGAGCTCGACATCGCCGACAAGATCCTAGGGTTGTTGATTGGCGGGCACGACACGGCGAGCGCTGCTTGCACTTTCATCGTCAAGTATCTCGCTGAGCTTCCTGAAGTCTACGATGGAGTTTACAACGGTAAGTTCCGATAATTTTTCCTAAATATATTCTTCCGGCACCAATCATTTGAATCCATCCGCAAGTATACCGGAAGCTATCAGAATTGTTAAACTTTTGTTTTTTTCTTTCTTTGAAAAATCTCGCCAACTTGTTAATTGTTTTTTTTGGTAAGGGACCAACTTGTTAATTGTTCATATATGGGTTGTCAACATAAGGTCATTGTTTTGACTATAAATTCTAAGGTGAAGGGAACAAGAGAAAATAAGAAACGGAAGCTAAGGAGACTGGTTTGTAGAGAATTACTTGCGGGTTTGGGTTTTGAAAAAACTCCAAAGCTTTCAAGTCAACATTATTGACTCAAATAAGCTATTATGTATGTATGTATGTATGTATGTATGTATGTATGTATGTATATGAGGAATTTAATAATTAGACCGTAAAGATGTCTTAATCGACTAGGTTAGCATAGACCGTAGATCACCAAAAAAAAAAAAAGACCGTAGATTACACTTCTTACTTTTAAGTGATACAAGGAATTAAGACCATGGCGATCGGCATAGCGACCGATTGCACATCAGACCTCTAATTGTACTCTACTATAGTAAAAACGAGATTAAATAAATTTCACACGATGACCTAATATAATTAATTTGTGTTTCGAGTGGACGTGATTTGCCTTCACATTCGCTGGATAAAGCAACAGCGAAAGCTATTGACGATATAAGGATAGAAGATTTTTTTTCTATCTAGAGAGTTGCATGCGCCAACTACTTTTTATCAACACTTTATCATGGGATCATTTAAAAGAGTCCAAAAGTTTATATATTAGTTGCATGCATATAAGTCCAAAACAAAAAGGAATTTCATATACCACTACCTTAAATCTAATAATTTCTACAATTTATATTATTAAGTAGCAAGATTAATTTTTTACCTATAAATGCTAATGCTATAAATTCAGTTTTTTTATGCATTATCGAGATTTTTGCTCTCCATGCATTATTAATATTTCTATTAATAGCAAAAAAAACAAAAGAAAAATCGAACCCCCGTGAATCTGCATACGTTTCTGATTTATTTATGGCCCAACTACTCGCGCGTGTTAAATTAGGTTTGAGGGACGGCTTTAAATGAATTCGCTGCCGACTTGAGATTTCTTCCCTGCCTCTTGATTGCACCACCGTCCACCTTTCAATTTCATCCACGTGTCATTTATAGCTATGACCCCATTTGTTTCCAGGTTTTACTCTCCAGTAACTATTGTCATAGTGATCATCATATGATAAGCTGGACGTGAGCTTGACATCTCACACAACAACTTAATGACGACATAAGTGTTATGATCTTCAGATTATGACATTTGATAGCATAGCATATAACATAGAGAACATTGTATGATAATGACTAAGTGATTTAGTCGCGGCCATGTCTATAATAACTCGATATAATGGTCTTTTTTATTTTTATTTTTTGCAGAACAAATGGAGATCGCAAAATCGAAAGCTCCCGGCGAGCTGCTGAACTGGGATGACATTCAGAAGATGAAGTATTCGTGGAACGTGGCCTGTGAAGTCATGAGGCTCGCCCCTCCACTCCAGGGCGCATTCAGGGAAGCCCTCAACGACTTCATCTTCAATGGCTTCTCCATTCCAAAGGGGTGGAAGGTGAGCTTTTCACCCTCAATATAGACATGATATAGTAGTCCATTGACGCCAACAGCAATACAAGAACATCCACGACAGAAAGGGAAACATGGTGTCCGGATCTCTCTATACCAATGCTTCAAGCCGTGCACGTTGCGAATCATATGCTTTGGATAATTAAAATCCCTAAAGCGTCAAAATGTGATTAAATATTTTCATAAAAATCGCAGCTATACTGGAGCGCACACTCAACACATAGGAATGCGGAGTATTTCCCGGAGCCGGAGAAGTTTGACCCATCGAGATTTGACGGGAAGGGGCCCGCGCCGTACACGTATGTCCCATTCGGGGGAGGGCCCAGGATGTGCCCAGGAAAGGAGTACGCTCGCTTGGAAATACTCGTGTTCATGTACAACTTGGTCAAGAGGTTCAAGTGGGAGAAGTTGCTCACCGACGAGAAGATCGTCGTTGACCCAATGCCTATGCCGGCAAAGGGGCTCCCGGTCCGGCTTCTTCCTCACAAAGCTTAATGGGAAAACGAAATTTCGTGCCACCTTAATATATGTATCTGCTAGTTGTGCTAGTAATGTCTTGTGCTTTGTGTGCAACGCAATTCTATATATGTCCGTCCCTAGCAGTTCGCACTTGTTCGTAGATTATAGTGAGGAAAGGTACGAGAGAAGCAAGTCATTCAACTGTAACTTGATGTGATAACTGAATAAAGTTGCTCTATGGTCGAGTGCTGCTTATTGACTATGATGTGTTTTGCACCTGAATTTCGCAATTGGTATGCTACATACAGCGGCCATGTGTCGCGGCTCGGTTGGTGGGGCACTGCCGTAATCGTGGCCACGAGGTGCTCCATCTTTCATTTTCCATGTCATATTCCTAATCATAAATCATACTTGTAGTAACATATTTCTAATGATTTTCCAAATTTCGGGTCCGACAAATATTTTATCGAATTTTTTATTTAGTTGGTCTAATCTAAAAGATCTTGGAACTGCCGTCCCATGTGAAGGCACGACTAAATCGAAGCATTCGCACTGTTAGTTTGGTTGGCAAGTCAAAGTTGGCAACTTTGTTGTGAAGTCAACTAGACGTTTGGACTCTTGATGTGAATGTGCTGCTAGGCTTATTGGTTGGCCGAAGTTGCATTCTGAGGATCGAGATCGTACGGAATAGAAGTCAACGACTTGATATCCCTTAAGAAAGCTACACTTCTGATAGGTTTCCCATTGCTCTTCAATAAGATAGTTAAGAGATTCCATGCAGATGATGAAGAGATAAGGGAAAACAGGATCGCCTTGTCTAAGGCCACAGGATGGCTGATTCATTTCAATCACGCCACCATTAAGGAGGACACATAAGGAAGTTTGAAAAAATGCAACTCACAATAAGTTTGATCCAATTATTCGGGATGTTGAAAGGAAGGACGGAAAATCGGTCAATGACACCCCATTCCTTTCTATCAAACGCCTTTTTTTAGTTGATTTTTATAGCGACGAGACTATTTTTTCTTTCGCTAGAGTTCATCAATGGCCATCATGTGTTTGGGTTCATGCACCAAGGTCCGTGCAAGACTTATCGCTCGATAGAGAGCAATGAATTGAAACTCCTACTATCAATAAACTAACAAACTCTGGAATGGACACAGGTCTATGGATTCGAATCAATTACAATCCCCATTTGTATGAGACTCACATGTGAAACGCATATGATCGACGACCATGATGGATCCAATCCATGTAAACACTGATCGAGACAAGAATTTTCCTACTAGACTACGTCGGTATCTCGAATCATGATACGTCCTAGATATGTTCTCTATACCATATACAAGTTCTCTAATAGTTATGTAACTCTAAATTATATTTATTATTTAGGTACTTAGCAAATCACTAAGTCTACTAGTTTGCGAAGGGTATATTACCCAATCAGTTCTAAAAATGTTGTGCGGATGTCTATTCAATCCTAAACTTTTCAATTTTTCCAATTTAATCCTAAACATTTACGTGAAATTTTAATATAGTCTTTCCGGTCAATTTTTATTAGAAATTACTAACATTGCGGTTCTGTCATTACCGGCCATCCTACATGGTGGTACACGTCAACGATTTCCGACAAAAATTGGTAAAAATAACTACATTGGAATTTTCTGCAATTAGCAAAATTGAAATATTTATGACTAAATTGACATTCGTATAATATGTTTAGATGTAATTTTGACAATCTCTTCGGTTTGCAAGCTTAAACGAGGAATGTGAAAATGAGTTAGCGATGGATACTTCCTTTCACCCTTCATTGTGAAAGAGAAAAGTTCCAAGCTGGGGTTCATATAAGCCATTGGCTAACGCAAAAATCACCTAGTTTTTTCCATACAAAACTCAAGAAGAGAAGAAGACAAATGCAAGTGCATCGCCATGGTTTTTCTTATTGCCACTGAATGGTGCACTCCACCTGGGCCCAACAATTAATGTCGGCATTGATTCCTGTCCATCTTTCTCTGCGTGGGCTATACATGAGCACATTCATGTGAAAGCTAGCACCAGATAAGCAAAATGGGTCCACCCATATTGATCTTCAAACACCATTACCTGTTCAACTTTTTCCTGTAAATTTACATGGACAGACGATTCTCCTTATCAGAATTCGAAGCACAAATATTGGGGGAGCGAACTACTTAGTTCGAAGCACAATGAAGTACTCAATTTTCATCAACAAGGCAGACGAAACCAGCCTATTCATAAGGTTTTAGAACCTTTCTTTCTCTTCTTCTTCGTTATTTTTCCTTCTTTAGAAGGACAGAATGAACCTAGAGCTCAAGCTGATTCATTTCAGAAGGCTTTGGAGTCTCCACCACCCGGGGCGGGGGCCACTCTTGCAGAATGATGGACCAACAAGGTGCTGCAAGCGATGTGATCACAAGCTGACATTTACCAATGCAGAGATGAGTCCGACTCTACCTTTCTTTGGCCTTTTGCCCTTTTACGCTTCATCTGGCTTGGAAGTTAAATAGTGAAAAGCCACCTGTACTTTAGGACTGATCTAGCATTACATACGTGTATTTAAAGCAGAAACACCTCCGTAAGATCTATCACTTTTAAAGTCCTGCAACCTTTTCCTCTCTCTCTCTCGCTAAATTGAAGGGTTAATAAAAAAAAAAAAGCATCAACTTTAGGTCGAGGGACAATTTTGGCCCAAACTTTTTACGCGCATTCTTTCTCTCGCAAAAGGTTGAGTGTTCGAATTCCGGGCACCGCAGGGTGACTTAACCGGTGGCACGTGTGTAGTGGCTAGAACGTGTCGCCCCCAGGGTTTACTCCCCGGCTGTCGGCCGTGCGAGGGTTCCCTGGGTTATCAAAAAAAAAAAACTTTAGGTCGAGGAACAATTATTACCCGAACTTTTTTTTGTCTCGTAAAAAAACACCAACTTTCACTTAAATCCCAAATCTGGCCCTTATTGACTTAAAACCATTAATTTTCCAACTTGACTATTCCACTTTAGCAATAAATCCACATGACTTGCTGACTGGATTTAAAGCATTATTTATTGTCTTATTCTTCGAACCACAGTTTGAAGAATAACGGTGAAATTTTTCGTCTCATTCACTTCACCGGCAAGTCAAAAATATCTCCAGATTGAATCTTTCTGACCAAACTTCATCGTTTTGTCATAATCTGAAGCTATAGACCACCATCCATCGACAGACGCCGTGAAAGAGATTCGCCAGGCTCACCACCATAACTTTTTTTCTCAAACAAGGTAACTTCAGACAAAAAGTCAATGGGGGGCCAAATTTGAAATTTAAATGAAAGTTTGTGCTTTTTTACTAGACAAAAAAAAGTTCAGGCCAGAATTGTCCCTCGACCTAAAGTTTGTGCTTTTTTATGGAACAAAAAAAAGTTCGGACCAGAATTGTTCCTCGATCTAAAGTTGGTGCTTTTTTTTTGGAATTAACCCCTAAAATGAACGGTTCTTTTACATGACTGGCTAGTTTCGCATGAATTAAATGATAGAGCAAAAATGACCATAGTCGACCGTCATGTACCCGAACTCCTGTATTTTCGGTCGAAACAGAGGTCCACCATTATTAGCTGTGACGACAACAACTTACCACCTAAACATGTGCTTGTATACAATCGTATTGCAAACCCAATTATTGTGATTTGGTTAAAGAGATAGCGCTCAGATAATATTCACTTGTTTAAGACGTCTCAACCTGAAATAATATATTCTACTCTTGAATGGGGCATGCAGTTACATCATGTGTTTAATACAGTGATTTATTGCAATTTCATTCACCCGTTTATAATGCAAGTGCTTCAGCCTTTTATAGTTTACTTTCTTGTTGCTTATTTCCTGATTTGCCTGACCAAAGAAGTTATGAGAGTTCTTAGCCAAGAAAAGCTGTGTGTAAACTGGAAGAAGTGTCTTTTGTGACTTCTCGATCTCTTTCTTGGGATTTTGTTATTTATTCTGAAGGAGTGAAAGTTGACCCCTTTAGAAGTGGAAGCTATCAAAGACAAGCCCTTTTCTACTGCATGGCATGAAGATCGTCATTTTCACGGTTTGGGTTCAATCTGTAGACGCTACATCGAAGATTCGGCACTATCATGGCACCTATTATTAATTACTAAATTGCATGAAGAGAGGAGAGTTCACATGGACAAAATCGGCTGAGAGAGATTTTGAAGAAGTAAAGAATAGGCTGGTCACAGCTCCTGTTTTACACCTTCCAGACTTCTCCAAGATGTTTGAAGTGCTTGCGATGCATCTAGTGTTAGTGTTGGAGGCGTCTTGGTCAAGAGGGTCATCTTATTACCTGCTTCGCTGAAAAGTTGAATGAATCAAGCACTTAGTCATTTGCAATATCTATTGAGATGCACATATGAGTTGTATTAGAAAGTCTAATGTTAGAGAACTAGTTTGGCGTGAAGCAGTTAATATATCTTAATTAGTTCATAACTGAGCTAATTGGCGCTTCAAACAAATGGTATCAAAGTGATATGGTTGATTGGTGAAACACCCGCAATGTGTATCAATGTTTGGTGAATATCTTGGGGAGAGCTGACCTAACAATGAGCATGAGAGGGAAATTGTTGAGATGATTGATTGTGACCTACTCGCAACGTCTATCGGTGTGACCATTGGCTCTGAAACTATTTGTCAGAAATGTGCAGTAGAAGTCTGATACCTTCACCAATGGAATTCACCAAGGAAGAGCTCAAATCCAAGCCCGTCAACTTATCCAATTAGACGCGTCTTCACTCAAAAGCTTGGACTCACCTTTGCTCAAGGACTTAAGCTAATTAAATATGGGCCAACTAGGATGTATTAACCCTACAAAAAAATCGGATTTTTGCCACGAAAATTTGCGACGAAAAATAAAATTCGTTGGAAATTTCCAACGAAAATTTTTTCGTTGCAAAAATCGTTGGAAATTTCCAACGAACAAATTGGTTGCATAAAATCGTTTGAAATTTCCAACGAAAACAAATTCGTCGCAAAAATCGTTGGAAATTTCCAACGAAAAATTTTTCGTCGCAAAATTCATTGGAAATTTCCAACGAATTTTGCGACGAATTCAAAAAAAAAGGTAATATTCGGAATTTTTTATATTCGTTGGAAAATTTGTTGGAAATTTCCAACGAATTTTCCAACGAATTTCAATTTTCGGGAAATTTTTTCAGTGTGTAAACTTTTCGTTGGAAAATTCGTTGGAAATTTCCAACGAATTTAAAAAAAACCGGTAATATTCGGCATTTTTAATATTCGTTGGAAAATTCATTGGAAATTTCCAACGAATTTTGATTTCCGGGGAATTTTTTCAGTGTGTAAACTTTTCGTTAGAAAATTCGTTGGAAATTTCCATCGAATTTTCCAACGAATTTAAAAAAACCGGTAATATTTGGCATTTTTAATATTCATTGGAAAATTCGTTGAAAATTTCCAACGAATTTTCCAACGAATTTTAATTTCCGGGGAATTTTTTCAGTGTGTAAACTTTTCGTTGGAAAATTCGTTGGAAATTTCCAACGAATTTTAATTTTCGGGAAATTTTTTCAGTTTGTAAACTTTTCGTTGGAAAATTCGTTGGAAATTTCCAACGAATTTTCTAACGAATTTCAATTTCCGGGCAATTATTTTAGTGAGTACAATTTTCGTTGCAAAATTCGTGAGAAATTTCCCACGAATTTTGCAACGAAAACCCTACTTCTTCCTTATTCATATTTTCGCGCTCAATTCCGCAACATTTCCACATTCTCTCTCTCTCTCTCTCTCTCTCTCTCTCTCTCTCTCTCCTTTGCAATCGCTGGCCTTCACCTTCTCCCTCTGCCTCCCCCTCCGCCTCCTCCCCCGCCGGCCCCCCTCCTCCTCCGGCTTCAGCATCATGGACACCAAGATCGGGGCCCTCAACTCTTGCGCGGCCAGATCTGGGCGACGTCAGCTCCCTCCCCCGCGGCCATCCAGGGTGACGTCAGCTCCCTCGCTGCCGCAGCCATCCAGGGCCAGGCCTCCGCAACGGTCGGCGCTCCCGACGCCACCATGGGCCGCCACCTCGCCCGCCGCCTCAACCACCTCATCGTCATTGCTGGTGAGCTCGAGCTCGCCCAGATCTGGGCGAGCTCGGCCCTCGCCGGCGACGAGGCTGGCCCTCACCGGCCATGGCGAGGGCCGAGCTCGCCATGGCCGGCGAGCTCGAGCTCGCCCAGATCTGGGCAAGCTCGGCCCTCGCCGGCGGCGAGGGCGATTTTTCGAAAAAAAAAATTCGTTGGAAAAAAAATTTCCACGATTTTCCGACAAAAAAAAACATTTGTAATTTTTCCAACGAAAAATTTTTCGTTGGAAAAAAAATTTCCATGATTTTCTGACAAAAAAACAGTTGTAATTTTTCCAACGAAAAATTTTTCGTTGGAAAAAAAATTTCCACGATTTTTTGACCAAAAAAAAATTTGTAATTTTTCCAACGAATTTAGCCACGAGTTTTCCAACGAATTTTCCAACGAAATAAAATTCGTCGCAAATTTCCAATGAAAATTGAACGACAAATTTCCGACGACCTATTACCAACGAATTTTTTTTTCGTTGAAAATTCGTTTTCCATCGAATTTTTCTAAATTTTTCGTTGGAAATTTCGTCGGAAAAAATATGTTTTTTTGTAGTGTAATTTTTTCCGATGTGGGATATTCTAGCATAACTCACATGTGTATCTTAACAATATTATTTCATTTCTAAAGGAGATTCATGATGAAGTTTAAAGAAAGCTCAAGCTGACGTTAGCACATTTGTTGATCTTGCTAAATGAGATATGATCAGCATACATATCAGACCTAAACATTTTCCGAAAGGCGCATACAAAAACTCCATTCGAAGAGTGCTCGCCCATTTAAAGTTCTGAAGAAAATGAACTCAAATACATGTGTTCCTAATCGACCGAAAGATATTGGCATAACCCACGTCTTTAATCTCAAAAACCTCACCACGCATGACAGTCATAACATATATACATCAAATTAGTGGAAGTGATTATCTTGCAATTTGGCCCCTGGAGGATGTGTGGAAAGCTGGTTGTGAATTCGGGCTGGACGAGGATGTGACCCGAGCTAGAAGGCTTGGGTAACTAACATAACAAGCTAACTATAGAGCGCAGAGAGTGGGCAAGGGGGGTTGAATTGAGAGAAGTATTATGAGCTCGTCGAAGTAGGTGTGGATAGTGCTTGAAGGTAGCGCAAGGTGATCTATGTTGATGAAGTGACAACACAAATGAGCACAAACAATGTCAATTACATGATGAGGTCCGTCATGGATCAACGGGGCACAAGATGAGACCGTCGAGACCAAGCAGGGCTGGAAGAGCTCGAGGCCGGCGTTATGGGCTTTATATGGGAGACTTAAGGACACTAAAGGAAACGGGGGGAATGTGGAGAGATGAGAAGTAGAGGGCAAATGGTGGACGGGCATTTATAAGACGATTGAGGTGTGTGAGTAGAAAAAAAAAAAAGGAGAGATGATAATGCCACGCAAAGCCAGCATTTGAAAGTTCAGCATTTGCTGTATTAACACTAGAAGCCGAAAAAATTCTGTCTTTTCTTTCTCTCTCCATTGTCTTCTTCAAACTTTAGTCATGAAGGAGGGTTTGAGCTAGTCTCACCCTTCCCTCCCGTTGATTTTATTTGAGTCCTTTTATTCTTTTCTTGTTATTTTTTCCCAATCTAAATCCGGGAGTTCTCTTCTCCCAGTCTAACTCTAGATCTAAGAATTTGAACTCTCCTAATTTAGTTTTAGATCTAGAAGCTATTCTCTTCCGATTTAGATTTAGGAGTTTAATAATATTTTAACGGATTCGATACCCCATGCTCTATCCATATATAGGTACTCTGCCTCTAGTTTTATTGATAATCGCAGGAGTTTTGGCATCTCGTCGAACCACAAAAATTTGCTATTCCAAAGGTTAGATCTTTTTTTTCAACCCGTTTTGGTTGTCTCCATCCGGCAATGGTGTAGAAAAAGCCAAACCTAGGCATGCATCATCAACAAGCAACGCCGTATTTATTGGAGAAAGACTTTCCGGAATGTGCTCATCAATGATGGTGACAAGAGATTCAGTGATCGGCTATCAATTATTTTGCTTGACAGATCCGATTTTATGAAATGAGTATGTGCTTAATATTGTCAGTGCTCTATTGATCCTACTTATTTTCTGAATTTGGCTTTATTTTATTGTATTCAGAGATTTGCTCTCCTTCGATTTTCTTTGTCATAAAAGTCACTGTACTTCTCATGTATCCTTTTGAGCAATGAATATAATTTTCTTTAGATAAAAAAAAAGTTCAACATGAACTCGGAGCAACAAGAGAAATAGAAGAGGAAGAGGATATGAATGTGGAACACAAACTGGGAGGAAAGGATTACCTTTTTCCATGGAAATCGATTGAGGAAGGAACCCATAAGAAGAGAAAGAAATGCTCGTTGATGCTTGTCGACATGTTCATTTGATCGTAAAATCATTTGCCAATCGGTTTCTGGGAATCAAAGTGTTTGTGCAGAGTGGCCTATTATGTTTTTACGACGAAGTGTGCAATTCATACTCGATTCTTAGATAGTTGTGGACGATCAAGTAGAAAACACAAGAAAAAAATTTCATAAAAAACCTTCCTAGTACATAAAAATAATCTTTTTTTATATGCAAATATAATATTTTTAAAGGAATTGAATCAATGAATTGTAAGGAATCAACTGATTGGTCTATCTTTTTTTTTTCAACTATGATTAATGGATACTTTTCAATCATGATTCTACTTAGACTAGGATTCCATTTCCATAAGAATTGAATTCAAAAATTCTTTTCGAGTTTTAGATCTCTCAAGCCCTTACCTCAGAGATTGATTAAAAATTCATAAATCATTCCCCGAACTTTAAATTTGCCACGGGTGTACCATTTGGAGTTTTTAGTGGTCAAAAAATTAGTTTAAAGTAAAATTGTCACTGGTATACCAGTTTTGGGTTTTTCGTAATATTAACCTTTAGGGAAATTAGAAAACCCGTCCTCCTACTATTACTCAAATTGAAGTCTTTGTACCATTTTTGTAACACATTTAGCCCTGCAACTTATCTTCGGCGGCAATTTAAGGACAAAATTCATTTTTTTCACCAAAATGTGGACGGGATTGCTGATTTAGCATCAGCAAATCAGCACGCGATGCCTACACTACATACTTCTAAAAAAGCTACATTTTTTGTCCCTGTACTTTTAGGAATATCCAATTTTAGTCCTTGTACTTTGTTTGAGTGTTAAAAACTGGTCCTTATGTTAATTTTGTACGATAACTTAAATTGTTTAATGACATCTCCATCCGAAATCTTTTGAAAATATGGAATTAAGACCAACCATAAATTGCTGATTGTTACGTTTACTAGTATGCCTAATAAGATTGACAATCCCCTTCAGATTTGCTTCATTATGAACAATAATGGCATCCTAATTTCCAGCGTAGAAGTTTAGGTATGACTGCATATAGAAAAAAGTAGAGGATTTTTATCAGGATTTTGCCAGCATAATAGTCTTTGGCTTACTGTTAGAATAACCACATATTGTGAGTTACAAATTCTTAAAAGAATAGACCCCACAACAATTTTCAATTATTTGTTATTTATTTTTTGTGGTCCAAAATAGGCTGTTATTCTCATAGTAGATTAATGACAAACTTATAAGTATTTATCTTTTTATTATGGGATAAACGAATTAGAAATAGTAAAAATTGTTACGAAAATGTAATTTTTTTTTGGTAACCCAGGGAACCCCCGCAAGGCCGATAGCTGGGGAGTAAACCTTGGGGGTGACACGTGCTAACCACCACACACATGCCACCAGTTAAGTCACCCTGCGGCGCCCGGGATTCGAACACTCAACTTTTTGCGAGAGGAAGAGTGCGCGCTCCAGCAGCGCCACCCAGGTGAGTGGTTTTATGAAAAATGCAATTGAGACCTAAAACTTTCAAAAAAGTGTAATCAAGTTCTAAAACTTGTCATGAAAGTGCAATCAAGTCCTAAAACTTTTAAAAAGTGCAATCGAGTCCTAAAACTTGTTACAAAAGTACAATTAAGTCCTAAAATTTTTAAAAAGTACAATCAAAAGAAGAACTTAATTGGACTAACTTGATAAGTTTTAGGACTTGATTGTACTTTTTGAAAGTTTGAAGACTCAATTACACTTTGTGATAAGTTTTAGGACTTAATTGTACTTTTTGAAAGTTTTAGGACTCAATTGCACTTTAATAATAAGTTTTAGGACTTTCAATGCACTTATCTCTTTTATTATTATAAAGAATTTTCCATGTTATTGAGAGGCTACCAGTATGGAGCGACAATCTTGATTTTTGATGTTAAGTAGTGCTTAAAAAGTTTCTTTAGATATTACCAATAAAGCCATCAATATTGAGTATAATTATTTGTATACATACATATTATGTATTAAACAATAGTTAGCAATAGGACCATGTAAATTTCATTTGGAATGAAATATCAAATTCCGTATTTAAAAATCTTATCAATTGATGGCACGGAGCCACATCTCAAAACAATGGAGATAAAAACAGTCATAACTTACGTTATGTACACGTGAAATCAATTTAATATAAGAGTTAATACCACGAAAAATCCCAAACCGGTACACCTGTGATAATTTATTCCAAACTAATATTTTAACCATTAAAAATCCCAAACTGGTACACCTGTAATAAATTTACCATTCGTTGGTTTTAATTAAATTTTACTGTCAAATTGTCGAGTTGAATGATATGCGGTAGTTGACAGGTATACTAGTTTTGGATTTTATCCCTTCATTATTCACATGTTTACCAATTTGTGATTGTCGCAACCTACCTCTCGAGGTCCAAACTCGAGAAGCGGATTTAGAGGTAAGTATTCACGAAACAGATCAAATGACACATCATTAAAGACGGCTTAATGAAACATCAATCTTTTGTTCATCCATAAGGTCAATTTATCACGAACGTGGGCTTTCCCTTAGCTCATACCTCACATGACAGCGGATTGATTTTATCTTTTTAGCAATTAGGAGTCGCCACTGCTTTAGGTCGGAGGCGGCTAGAACACTTAACCGAAACGCAGGGATTTCATTTTGATTTCCACGAAAACTAAAGATCAACCGTTCGGGAACTACTTTACGTTAATGTTTCCACAAACGCACTTTCGGTATCGCTAAACTTAACATGGTTGATATTTAAGTTGTCATGCATTTGTTTTTATCATTTTCATGCCAAAGTCTTAGTCCACTATGTGATCATACATTTTGTTTTTGTGTTTTCCATTTAAAGTCCTAAACTAATCCTATCTTAGTCTAGAAAAGAAAAATTTAACAAACAATGAATTGAAAAGACAAGTTCATAAAGTAAACAACCAAGGTATTGAAATGACAAACTAAACTAAAGCAAAGAAAGAAAACCCGCAACTTGTCGGGTGTCTACTACAGTGTGGATAAAAAACCCAAGACATGATCGGGTAACTCAAATTGTGGATAAATTGAGACCAGATTGGATATCGGTCTTTGGACACCATCTTCAAAGTTGGTTGGCCATCTTCTCCATGGACTGCCTCACAAGTGTAGGTTTTACATTTATACCATACATTCGAATAACACTCAAACAAGACAAGGCACAAACATTCAAACCTCTTTTCAAAAATGGGCCTCGCGGTCGGCCTTTACTTCACATGCATTCCAATCATCCCACCCACTTAATCAACTAACATTGATTGATTAATGGTTAATGATAACAAGTCACCATTTGCATTTACAAAATGATGACTCATATCGGTTAATCCCTAAAGTCAAGTCTAAGTGATCACCATGGACTACCCAACGATCATGCATCGGGCCTAGACATACATCTAACAATCACATTTATAACAATGAGTAAAGCATACATTAACGCCCATGGCTCTTGTTTCTCAATCAATCAAACAATGGAAAGTGGGCCTCATAAGAGGACCACTTATTCAATTATTATTATCAAATTCGGACCCCTTTTATTTAGATGTGGGTAATCAGCTTAATGATGTCCAAATGATGCAAATCAAGTGTCTTTAGAAAGCTTAGGTAATGAGGATTAAAGTTCAAAAAAGACCACTTTTCCTAATTCTCAACCGATTTTTTCCAAAAATCCAAATTTAGCTCAGGATGACAGGCTAGACCCAATTCTGTTATAAAGTTTGAAAAATTGCAAGAAACATAACAAACATTATCTAAATCCTGCCAAATTTTTTGAACAGTTAGGATACCCTATTTCTTACAACTTTTATGTTTTGAATTTTTGCTAAAAAACCTTGATTTTTTTTTATAAAATTTGGTTTTCACTTAGGACTCATTTGCAAACCATTTTTTTAGGTCGGGAAGACCTTATCCGATATATTTGGCAAATTGACCCTCCAAACATTGCCCTTGGGTCCTCAAACTTTCTAGTTTACATAATGAGACCCTAAACTCTGAAGTTTTGAGTTTTTTCAAAAAATGTCCCTAACTTTATGAAAATTGCAAAACCAGTTCGGTCACTGAAATTGAAAAAATTAGATCAAAGCACATAATCCTGACATCTTCATCACGGACCAATCCGACTATGCAAATCAATATCGAATTGCATTAAATTATGAGGTTTTGTAGATCAAGGTGTGTTATACAACTTTTATAAATTAATTTTTTTCAAAATTATGAATACAAAAAATTATAAAAATCATGGAATATGCAAAGGTCAATTTGAAACTGATTATCATAGACTAAATAACGTGACTTCTAGCATCAATCATTTATACTAAATCAGCATGAAATTTTCTAAAATTTGTATGCTAGTAGATCAAGACGTGTTCTACGACTTTCATGGAGGAAGTTTCCTCATATAACAATAGTAAAAAATCAGAAAAATCATAGAACAAAACAACGTCAATCAGGAAAAACACAAGAACAGATAGAAAACTCAACATACTAGATTTTGACTTGAGATTACGATGAGGTTTTCACATAGCAAACGACATCCATTTCAGGCATGCGATATATCAAATCGAAGCTCAAGAAGTCAAGATTGAAACTCTAGGTGAACGTTTCGTGAGATTCTAGAATCTTCGAATTTAAATCAGCAACAGAAGTATACTGACTTCTCAGTACACGAAAATCATAGAGCAGGAAGTAAGAGTGCATACCTTGTGTGATAATCATGTTGAGCTCGGACAAGCTATTTTGGTCACCAATGATCCTCGAAATGGCACCAAATATAGCTCCTCGTATCCATATCGCAACGCAAAAAGATCAAAATGAAAATGTGATCTAGGAAGATAACACGAACAAGAAGTAAAAGTGAGCTAAAAGGAGAGGTTCCGGTGGCTTTTGTGGCGTAAGCAAGCCACCACATCTTCGTGAACACTCTAAGGAAGATATTCGAGAGGCTCGGACTGCCTTGAAATGTCATCGGACCACCGGTTCAACCACTTGACCCAGCAGGAATGGAGAGTAGCTCCTACGCCGGTGAAGGAGTCGGGAAGAAGATAATGCCGGATCAGGGTGCTCCGGCCACAAGAGGCGTCGGCTGAATTTGCAACCGGCTAGAGGGACCTCTGAGGTAAGTTGGAACGGTGGCAGTTCGCCGAAAGGAGGCTAATGAGTGGCTGGACTGGGTGGTGGAGGATCTGATTGAGAGAGAGAGAGAGAAATCTGATTTTCAAATGACCTCCCAATTTTTGGAGGGAAAAATGAATATATAATTAATCCAAGGGCTCACGTCACTTCCTTAATGATTAAGGTGTTATTCTATTGGTTGGATCATGAGGGCATTTTAGTAATTTTAAGGTCCAAGGGGGCTGTTTGGTCGACCAAGGCTTTGGCTAGTCGGTGGTGGCTGGGAACCTGCCAAAGGTGGCCGGAAACCGGCCATCCTTGCCGGCAAGCCACTCTCACCGGTCAGATAGGTCGAGCCGATTTGGGCCAATTCAAGCCGGTCTGAACTAGTTCAGTCGGTTTGGCTAATCCCTTCACAAATTATTTTGTGCAATATGATCCATTTTATCCTTCGGATGACTAAATTGCAAAGAATTCTTGTCCAATTGACCAATATATAAGCCAAATTAGAATAATCCACTCAAATCCAGTCGATTAAACTTCGCTAAATTCATTCCCAATATCTCATTTGATCAATTTTGTCCAAATTATAACATGGGTAATGCTAATCCTATCCCAATTGATTTGTCTCGCACAAATTGGGGATTTTCATCAATTTATGCAATTTGTAGGTTTTTTGTTCTTAATTGGCGAAATTCTAATCGAACCTTATTGGTTTAAAGAACAATCAATTCGTTCAATTAGATAGGTTTAAAATCTTCCAATGTATTTAAATTGGCCTTCTCATAATGGCTTGAGCTAGACCCCAAAAGGAAATTGAAGTCTAATCATCAAATTGAAGCTCAATTCATGAAATTAAACCCTAAATTGGAATGGGTCAAAGTCGAATTGTGTCAATTAGATCAATTTAGCTTGATTTCGCAAGCCTTCGATTGGCCAAATTGATCAAATCAACTTGAATTTATGTGAATTTTTCAAAATTGATACCAAATTTGAGTTTTAGAAAAGAAAATAGACTCATTGATGGCTTAAATGCGTTACTCATGAAGAATCAATCGAAATCACTTATTAGAGCGCAAATTAGGGTTTTTACCTTTGGCTTGGAATTGCAAAATTGGCTCGGAATTGCAAAATTGGCTCTAAAATTGATGTGGAATGATTTCTAGATCAAATGTCGTGAATAAAGCTATTCTAAAAAATAACTAGAAATGAAGTAATTTCATTTTTGGCCAGTTTAAATCAAAATCTGCAAATTGGGAAAAAGTTCGTTCTAAGCCGATTTTTGAAAAATTGTTGATTCCAAAAGAAAATTGGAATGAAAATAAGATTTTTTGAGAATTTTTTTATATTTTTAAAATTTTTTTGGTCAAAGTGTTGACCAAAAGTTAACATTTTAGTAATTAAATGCTAAAATGTCAATTAAGGGGTCAAACTTTGAGTTTTTTTTTAAATGACACCGCAGAAGTGAAATTGACATTATTTTGGAATTTTTCATATGAAAAACCAAATTTTGACTTTGGGTTGACTTTAGGTCAAAATTTGACCTAAAAGTCAACTCAAAAGTCAACTCCTTGACTTTTTTAGATTAATATGTAAAAAAGCTTAGAAATGAAAGGCTAATGCTAGTAAAAATGATAAATGACTCTTTTTGTTTGAGAAATGGGTTTTTTTGCAATTAGAAACTATATTCTCAAGTTTTTTACCTTTCAAAACGCATTAGCTAAAATATCAAGTGTCAACAACGATTTTTTGTGGTATTAATTTAATTTGACGGAGGGTAAATTTATCGCAGACGTACCGGTTTAGGGTTTTTAGTGGTCAAAAAATTAGTTTTGGGTTTATGGTAAAAAACTTAGTTTTGGGTAAATTTATAATAGATATACTAATTTGAGGGTTTTTGTGATATTAACCTTTAATATAAACTGTCTTATGTGACTTGCCGATAAAATGAAGTCAGTAAAAATAGTTATGTGCACGTTCCTCTACTTCTCCTAATCGGGAGCCAAACAACAAAGCCAACACAGCGTAGAACTGTAGATCGCGACTTGGCTGCAACAAGCCAAACAACTTTCGCAGCCGCCGGAATCAGAACAACTTTCGGATCTTCCATTTCACAATTCCTGCACTCACCATTTCACAACAAAGAAGACAACGACCGCTTCAGAGATCAATCAAGAAATTGGTGTTTCTCGCCACCCATAGTCAGCGTCCCTCTTCCTGGTCCCCATCGGCCTCTGCCGCCTTCTCTACTCTTAGTCGCTCCACCTCGAGAACCCATCCTCGTGTTCGTACTTGTGCTGACTCAAGCCATGAAACTTTTCGGACTCGAAATGAAAAAACCTCAGCTCATAGAGAATCAGGTTTTTTTTTTTAGGATAAGTATATTGAAAATCTTAAAACTTGTCAGGAAAATACAATTAAGCCCTGAAACCTTTTAAAAAGTGTAATTGAGTCCTAAAAGTTATCACGAAAGTGTAATAGAATCCTAAAACTATAAAATGTAATCAAATCATAAAATAAGTCAAATTAATTGAATCAAGTCTTTCCGTTGATTATATTTTTTGAAAGTTTTAAAATTCGATTGCACTTTCGTTGCAAGTTTTAAGATTTGATTATATTTTTTGAAAGTTTTAAAAATTAATTACACTTTCGTGATAAATTTTAAAACTTGATTTCACTTTTTAAAAATTTAAAGACTTGATTATACTTTCATAACAAGTTTTAAGATTTTTAATGCGCTTATTCCCTTTCTTTTTTAGATTCTTGGTATGACGTGTTGTCGTTTTAGTCCCATTGTACACTTTGGACTTGAATTTATTTTTAAAAAGCCACATCAAATACAAAGTATTATTTACAAAAGCCATGTAGGACGAGCTGCCGAAATAGGTACTCAAGTGACAAATTTTACACCAATGTGGCACTTAAGGGATCAAAAAATTATAACTTTAAGTAGGCGCAATATGAAAATACTTGTGATTTCCTTATTCTAGAATAATTTTACTATTGTTGTAAAAACAAAATATAGCATTGGAATTCAGCATTCTTAAAAGGACAACGGGTTTAAGTGTACTAATTTCATAAACTGGTACATGATGCATAGGCTCCATATGCCATTAAAAGTACATAGTATACAGTATTTTTGAGGAAAAATAGCACAAATTATCCGCGAACTTTGACCCAAGATGTAATATGATCCCTGAACTCTTAATTCGCTCAATACAGTCCATGAACTTTAATTCAATGTGCAATGTCGTCTCTCAACTTTTAAATTGTTCAATGTAGTCCTTGGACTTTTTGTATATATTCAATTTAATCCATGAACTATATAAAAATTATCAATGTTGTCCTTAAACTTAAATTAATGGAAGGATAATATTAAACATTTTCATATAGTTCATAGACTAAATTGAACTTGTGTCAAAAGTTCAAAAACTATATTGAACATGTATCAAAAATTAATGAATAATATTGAACAAATTAAAAGTTTAGGGACTACATTGAACAATGAGATAAAATTCAGTAATTATATTAAACAAATTAAAAATTTGAAGATCATATTACATATTAGATCAAAGTTTATAGACTATTTGTATCATTATCCTTATTTGTGATAAGTTAAAAGACTAAAAGCACTATAAAACATTAGAGAGGGACAAATACTAAATTCAAGTCATAATTTGATGATGAGGAGCTCGAGAGAGCGCCAGAGCTCGCAAAAGGTGACATGGAGCCCGGAGGAGGCGTCAATGAAGGCCGCGGAGCTGCGGTGTGAATAAGAGGAGATGAAGGTGGTGATGTCGAGGGAGAGGTCGGGGCAGAGGGGAATAGGTTACGCATGCTGTTGAAGGTGGAGTTGGAGCCAAAGTAACCACTTTTGCGGTTTGATTTGCAGTGGGTTGGTCACCACTGAAGATGAATCGTTACTTCCCAAGAGCTTGAGCTTTAAGCCAAGCGCTCTCTTTTTTAAGATGAGAGAGGGGGAGCAAGAGAATGAGTTTTAAGTCGGATCATCGTTCATGTTGGACTTCATATTTTATAAGAAAGCCACATAAATATGAAAATTTCATTAAAAAAAAAAGGTCATCTGGGATAAATTGCCAGAATTTATCATCGGAGATACTTAAGTAATCATTTTTTCTTCAATTTGACACTTTAAGTGATCCGGCTAAAATTTCTAGCACCAAATAAACATCATACAAAAGTTGTGGCATTTTCAACATCCGTTTCCTCTTTTTTATCTTTGTATATGATGGTTGAGTTTTACATTTAAATGGGAAAAAGTACATTAAAAAGTACCATGGCTTTCATATTCGTTGGATCACTTCAATACCACATTGGAGAAAAAACGAATACTTAAGTACATCCATCAACAAATAACAACAAAAAGTTTTTCATGGCTTTTTAAAATCTTAATTCCTCCTTGACTTCTTTATAATAATAGAACAAATCTAACGTGGAAGATGATATGGCCATTAATGACAAAAATGATCAATTCAGTTCCACATTAGAGAAAAAATGATTATTTAAGTGCCTCTTGCGATATATTTCGACAAAAAATTTCTAAATGGCTTTCTTAAAATGTTAATTCTTACGTGGCTTCTTTATAATAATAATAATAAAAAAAAACAAGTCCAAAGCGAACGATGAGATGGCCATTCATGACAAAATGGCACCGCAATCTTCAAATTTAATCTCCCCCTCAAATTAGGCAAAACTCTCTGTTATTGCCTATTTTGACTTGAACTCTCTTTCTCGTCCACTATTCGCACTCGTTTGCTCACGAGCTCTCTCTTTCTTATTAATAGTATGCTGCAAAACCTTTTAACAATTTATCAATGTAATTGTTGATGTTAATTTGTTTGGAAATAATTGACATGGATGCTAGTCATCCTACATGACAAGGCAGGTAATGAAGTAGGATGATTTTTCAAATTTTTCTAAATTTTCTGATTTTTTTATTCTTCTTTTCCTTTCCTTTCTTTTCGTTTTTTTCTTTGAGTTGATACCATGAAAACTCCAAACTGGTACGCTTGTAACAAATTTGCCCCAAACTAATTTTTTAATCACGAAAAACCCCAAACTGATACACCTATGATAATTTTACCCTCTATTTGTTTCCATTAAATTTTACCATCAAATTTCTAAATTAGATGGCACGTGATAGTTGACGGATGTACCATTTTGAGGTTTTACTCTCCATTTGTTACATGTGTATTATTTTGTGACATTAATTTAATTTAATTGAGGGTAAATTTGTCACAAATGTATCAGTTTGGGGTTTTTGATAATCAAAAAATTAGTTTGAGGTAAATCTATCGCATGTGTACCAGTTTGGGGTTTTTTATTGTCAAAAAATTAGTTTTAGGTAAATTTGTCACGAGTATATCGATTTGAGATTTTTCATGATATTAAGTATTAACCCTTTTCTTTTTTCGCTAATTCCCTCACCATGCAACATTCAAATTCAAGTTCATACAATTCACAGTTAAAATGTCATATCAACATATGTGGATTAATAGTATAACGATTAGTATATTGGTATCACAAATAAAAGCTTGTGCAAATTTTTAAATTTTTGGTAATTAGGAAAGCAGAGATACTGTTTTATGTATTTTATTTTTTTAGGATTTGGCCTCGATTTTCCGCCTAACGTCCAGGATTTTACTTGCACTTTAATTTAGCATCTTTACACGATCAGTGCCGATCTCGATACCTCACTCCAGTTCAGTGATCGAGAAACGAAGATGGAGTATGCAACGGTGGGCACCTTTGGTCACTCGTGCTTGCTTCCCAGACGAGCCTCTCTGACACAAAAGAGCAAGTCTTCACGTCTTCCCACCGATGCCGCCGCCGCTTACAGCTTGAACTCTCCCTCTCGCAGAATCAAGGCTGTGGACACAAACTCCCAGAACTTGAATGTCCACTTGGAGGCAAGTAATATCTCTGGTATTGTGGGTGCCTGTTCGTACTTATTGTGCACCCTGTTGAATGCCAATTGGCCTCTCAAACGTGGGCTCTGTGCTTCTTTCTTTCTGGGTTCTTGGTGGAAACTAATTTGGCTTATTGCTTCTTCAATTCGATAGTTGGTAATGTTGGAGCTATCTGCTTGTTGTTATTGAAGTTTGACATACAATGATGGAAGCACTGAGTTAGTTTCGCAATGACTGCGAATGATGGGTAGTTCGAACGGAAAGTGTGCGATTGGTCTGAGAATAGTGAACAATCGTCACCTGGGATATGATCAGGAGGAACTTAGCCAAAAAAAAAGTTAGCTCCAAGGAGACGTAGATTACTGCCAGTTGTTGGTCAATGGAAGGTCTGATCTTCTACTCAAATTCAATAGGGAAAAGGAGTAGTCTTCTGTGCAGAACTAACTGTGATAGATGCTGTAAGGTCTTGTTTGCTGCAAAAGATGCTGACCTGTCATAAATTTTTTTTTTTTAATTTGTTGTGGAATGCAGGCACGAGCTGAAAGTGCGGTGGATACTATCAATCCTGCATCGAAAGCCTTGGTCTGGCCTTCCCCTAGTGATGAAACTCCATTTTGGAAGAAAGAATTCCCTACTTGGGATGTCAGCGTTGAGCTTCCTGCTGATGTGGAGAATGATTCCGATCTCATGCACATCATCCATGTTACTGCTGAGATGGCTCCTATAGCCAAAGTTGGAGGTCTCGGTGATGTTGTGACTGGACTTGCTCGCGCATGCCTGTCACGTGGTCATACAGTTGATGTCATGCTTCCTTTCTACGAATGCATCGAGAAGCAACACATAACCGATCTCACGTTGGTAACTACATATAATTCATTCCATGATGGAAAATGGATACCGACTAACGCATATCGTGGGGAAGTTTCTGGCATTCCCGTCATATTCATTGAACCGTCTAATCAATTCTTTAAAGGGAAATATGTATATGGGGGTTCATACAATGAGCTGGAAGCGTATATATTCTTCAGCCGTGCTTGCCTTGAGTGGATGCAGGTATGTCACCATAACATTGTTTTCCAAGTTCTTTTGTTATCATCTATGAATAACTTTCGTTAGTGGGAACTGGTTTTATCTGCACTTTATTAAGATAGGAACAACTAACTACTCAGCCTGGCTCATCATGTGTGGTATAGCGGAGAATTTACATTTATGAATTACATATAAATGTCAAGAATGCAAGCTTACAGCCGTTTGGTCAAATTATCTTTCATTTCTATGAAATGCTAGATAAGCTACATGTATAATGTCCAGTGCATAACGTGTCTGTGTGTTTGTGTGTACCCAAGTCCGAATGAAGAGTGATGGAGTTACCCAAGTCCAAATGAAGAGTGATGGAGGTTTCTACGCACTATAGAAAGTTGAGATGGATCAACAAATTTTCAGTTTGGGTACTCTTCTTGGGGCTTGCACCTTGTGGTTGTGGTCTTGGGGCTGCGGTTGTTGCAAATGGAATCAGAATAATGGGTCCTTGCAGTGTGGATGCTATGGAAACCATGCATACCTTATCCACCATCTCCTGTTGTGGCTTCTGATGAAGCCAACTAATGTGTTGGTCCCATTGTCCTATGGCTTCCCGCTCTTGGTGGTACATGTCATGCATTAGCTGGTGTGCCAATGTTAATGGGAACCTCGCATTCGGTTAGTTAGAACAACGTCAAATGACAACCTTGAGAGTTTCTTTTGGCGGTTTTTAATGCACTAGGTCTTGCCTTGGTTCGTTATAAAATCATCTCTATGATTGTACAATAATCTGTACATAAGCATGTTCTGGATTGTTTTTGAGAATGGAGCAATGCAGGAGTTTCGTTACCTATCTGTTTATCTATTAAAGCTTCAAAGGGTTTTGTTACTTAAGCCAGTACCAATTTTTTCCCTCTGGCCAACAACGATGTTTGGATCTTGCTACTTGTGATGACATTGCAGTATCTATATTCAAGAACATATCTAAATCACGGCAGGTGACTGGAGTGCAGCCTGATATTATTCACGTCCACGAATGGCAAACAAGTGCTTTGGCGCTTCTTTACTGGGATATGTACCATCATCTCTCACTTAAGGTACTTTCTCTGCCTCTCTGCTTGGCTGAACTGGAGTTGGATTGAAGATATTTCTGCTATCTTTCTATATAGCATAGCTGTTGGTGACTCTTGTCTACAAGTAGTTCTTTCTTCTCATTTATGCTCATAACAGATGTACATTATAGATTGTTGAGTTTTATTGACACAGAATTTTTATGTCCAGAGACCAAGAATAACATTGACAATCCACAATATGGAGCATTATGGTGAATGCAGGTCGGTCAAAACTGTGTTCTGCATCGTATCTGAGTTAAAGATAATTTCTGCATTATGATGACTACCTGACAATTATTAACAAGGCTATGAGTAAATTTGTAGTTGTGTGGCCTTCATGAGTCTGTTGATAGAGCTGTAGATATGATCTGATTATTGGATCTTTGATTTATATTTCTGCTGATGCTCGATGTTCCATTCAATTAAAGTTCTGTAAAGAATTCAGAATATTTCATAGTCTCCATTTGATTCATAATTGCACTCACTGTCCGTTGGCTTCTTTGCCAGCTGACCAGCCTTCATCCATGTTAGAAAGAAATATCCAGTCATAGGAACAAAGGGTGCACCAAGTCAACCCTTGTGCAGAAGTCACTAACAGATGAGATTTGTCTAGGGCAGTTTATATCTTATCGAATTGTCAATAAACCCGATAAATATCGGTCATTTAGGAATTGAAAGTTTGTAATCTTCCCATGAAAGGCTGTGTGTGTGTGTACTCATTGTGATAAAAGTTGTTGAGTAATCGATCAATAGGTAATATTAGTGCTCCGGAGCAATACTAGTGTGGAATATTATGACTTTTAGGCATTCACTGGGCTGAAGCTTCTCGTTGGGAAACAATTCTGGGCTTGGAAAGATAATTGCTTTGTCAATAACTCTGAGAAAAGATCATTACTTGCTGTTATCCTTCCGTCAATGTTTTTTGGGAGAGAACCTTAACAGCTTTTGATGTAAATAACAAAAAAAGGCTACAAATTTTGAGTTTTTGGATTACCGTGAAACCAAACTTTCCAATTTGGATCATTTGTTTGAATTTGTCTTAGTGTAACTCTTGTGCAGGGGTGGTTCCCCCTTCATGCCTTCTTACATAAAATCTCCTTTTGCTTTGAAAAATACATCTACTAAATTTCCTACTTAACCAAAACATCTATCCAATACTGACCAAAGGAAAGTTTTCGCCACTGGCACACATAATTGATTTTGATACTTTTTTGTAGCCTCCCACGGATTTATTAATGATAATCTTGTAGGAATTGAAATAAGTAGAAGTACTCACTCTTGGTATGGATTTCTTTTTTCTTTGCAAATACTTATAGCATCAAATACCTGGCTGAAAAGAAGGAAAATTTGATTTTCTTTTCATAATAGATGTCCTTCACACTGAACTGAAGAACATGACTCAAATTAAAAATAAGATGACGAGACTCAAAGAGGCATCGCTTTCTCAGTGGGCAAAATTTCATGTCATTCAGTAAATAGAGTAGAATTTCCGTTGACCAAGATCAAGCCATATCAGTTGATGAAGAAAAGATCAATATTTTTGTAAGATGGAAACTCAGAATGCTTTGGATGGAAATGAGGGAATGTATTCAATACATGGTTTCAATTTTGGAGTTTTCTTTTCGAATAAAAAAGCTAAGTGATATTTGGAATGGCGGCTCTTGACTTGATGAACTAGGGAATAGGATTGAATTAGCTGCCTAGCTTTCCTCAAGCTTGAGAATTTAGCTTAAATGTCTTCACATTTCAAAAAATATGCTAATAGTTCCTTTCTCTGTATATGATTGCGATTTGGCTTGATGTGGCTGTGTTAAATTGGCAGACAAGAGCAACTCAGTAAATGTGGTCTTGATGGTGCAATTTATGCGACAACTGATAAGGTAAGCTTTAAGTGCGTTACATAAGCTAATTTTATATGGGCATGGCTGACCTCTAATTGTGCGTACTATACATCATCAGTATGCTGTGTGGCTACTTTTAATGCTCCCTTACATTAACCTTTTCAATTTGAATATCTGTGAAAGGATTAATGTTATTGTTTCCTAGTGGAATGTAGAGTCATGTTGAATCTACCATAGAATTCTGGAGAACGTTGGTATATGAATTCATTAATCAGATTCATAAGGTCCATGAGTTCTGACTTAGTAGTGCTAAGGTGGCCAAAAATATGAGGATTTGGAGATCAAGTTCTTTTGGAACTGAGTTTCAAGGACAAAAGACGAAATACAGAAATTGGATGAAGGAAAGTGCCCTGGGCAGATTCATTGGCTCTGAATATGGATTACTGAGGCTAGATTTGGAAAAGTTCTGGGCAGACTCATTGACATAGATTGTACTCTGTGCCAAGTACATGGACCGGTATGCCCAGTCTACTTATGTCGGTTAATACTGTAAACAGGAGTACAATCTATGTCAGAACCAACATAATTAGACCGGGCAGACCGGTCCATGTACTTGGCCCGTTCTGCAGTTATTTGAACTTTAGCTATGACTTTTACCTCCTTAATTTAGGGTCAATGGGCATTTTCTACCAGTAATCAACTGTATAAATGAATAAAAATGTAACTAAACAAATTATATCTACAATTGCTATAGCAAGCTACTGTTGGAAGTCACTCATAAAACCCGTCGACAATATCCTAGATTGAGGTCTGACAAGGACTTGATTTTAGATTCACATATAGCACTGGATTCTAATGATGTGGAAGCCCATCTAAATGGGCAAACCCTGGGCCATTAAGTTCCTCACGAATCTCAAGGATCAGATAAGATGCAGATCAAAGCTTGGGCGGGTGGCCCAACGATGAGATTGTTTTTCCTTGGTGGAGAGCCTAACACAACATAAATTTCCGCTTCTTAACCATTAATCACCTCATGTGTTGAAAGGAGAAATCAACTAATGGAAGGCGCTTTTATTCTGCCTAACATTCCTTGTACAACATGTCTTAGCTTCATTGTTGCTTGTCACCAATTAAATATGATTCCTACATGGGAATATATCTATGATTACATGGTTCCTCTATCTGCAGTACTTTGATTCATCCTTATTTAGTTGCTGTCATCAGGAATTGCACTTCTGCTATAGAAACACATGTCTACCTATTTACAAAGGATGTTGAAAATGGTGCCACTTGGACCTGATTTTCTAGGCAAAAAGGGTTGAAGAGCAATAATTTGACTTTTTTTTTCTGATCAGTACATCCTTTTTAACCATGTTATCATTGCTTCTTTGCTACTAAATAGTTGTGTTAGCATGGATTTAAAGACACTGAGCTTCATCTGACTTGGCGTTAAAGAGATATGGGAAAACTCTCCATATATCCAATACTATTGAAATGTCGGGTGGATTTCCTGGTATTTTTGTTGTAGTTAAGGCTAGTTGCTTATTTATACAAAACTGATGAGAAATTTTTTTTCCTCATAATGTTGGTTAAACGTCTCCTTCAAAAATTAATCTTCATTTCGTCAAAGTCTCCGTTCTTTTTTAGCTTTCAATCACCATTTATTTCCCATTTAATGTTAGGTTTTTGTACTTTATGATCAAATCATTGTCTCTTTCTTACCATCATGGCAGGCAGTAGATGATCGAACAATTGGTCATAATCCTGAGAGATTGAGCTTGCTAAAAGGAGGAATTGTTTACAGTAATGCAGTAATGTAAGTTATCCTGATTGGGGGGAGTTACTTAAATTTTAGCATCTATCTACGGAATCCTTCTGAAAATACTTGGGAAATGGCCTAAGCCCATAATTACAGACTACTTCCAGCTGCATTTTTATGGAGACAGTTTACAATTGAGGCCTTGACCAATCATTTACAGATTACTCTCATTTTCCTTCTGCTTGAGTCTCGTTGGGCAAGTTCACTTTTTTAAGTTCTTCAAGGAAAGATATTACATTTAATTTAATAAAAACACCATTGATATGAATGTGTCAAATTTTTTGTGGCTTCATTGCCATGGTGAATTTTTCAGAATCCTAGTTGAGAAATATACTGAGCTATATCTAGTGCCTATCTTACAAGTTCAAAGAACCAAACATGAATCTCCAGTGCTTGAGTGTGTAATTGAGCACATGGCCTTGGTTTCACAGCTTTGAGAGTTGACTAGTCTTCTGGAGTTGTTTTCAAACTCTTTCTTTTATGTTTGCTTTATAATAAAAAAGCCTATGTTGCTCAAAACAATCAGCCACTGAAGCCTCCTCATCCTAATAGAGTAAGAAAAGCGAAGTTTCTGATGGAAGTTCACCAAAGACATAAATGCTTTCCTGCGACCCCTCTAATACTTTATACATGTGCCTGAGCCTTACCATCTTTAGGGAAGACTGGTGTTTGAACTATCCTGGAAATATTTTGTGATGTTTTTGAGGGAGATACTTTCCACTCCTGTTGTCGAAAGCTAAGTTTTATTGGAATTATGACAGCGCACTCAAGGAGTTGTGGATTATCGCTTTTGTTGTCGCACCCTCTTCATTAAGTCCTTCTCTGTACTGCTCCTACTCATAAGATCATGTGTCACTTGTCCTCCTGTCGTTTGGAAGAAGTTGGTTATTCTGTCTACCCCTTGAGCCACAAAAGTGTTGGTTTTTGCATCCAAGAAATTACCTCCTGGTAATACCCTTGGTCTGTTTTCTTGCTATTCACTCTTTTGGGGAAGCACCTATCTGTTCCTTATGTCATCAAGATATTTAATCTCTTTTACCAAAGAAAACTTGCAAATCCTCATGTCTCCCATTCTTTCTGCATTCCATTTCCTTTTGAGCCCCTTCAAGAGTTCCAAACTGTATGTGGGCTTGATGCTAGCCCCTATTTGCAAGAACAACGGTATCAAAACTGACACATCAAGGGAGATAAGAATTTGCTCTCCTTAATGCTTTTCAGCTCCCAACTTTTCAGAACTGCAATGTCTAGGATCAAACTGTTTGAAGGAGTGATGCAACAATTTGCGTATCCATTCCTTGATTGTTTGTGGAACCCATTTAAAGTTGAACTGCCTCAACAAGACTCCAAACTGGGATGATCATGAATGCTGCTCATTAGCCTTCTTTTTAGCTGGATCTTAGAAATTGCTTCTTAGCCCCTGGAAAGTATTCAATATCATGGTTGCATATGGGAACTTCGAACTTTTTTTTCCTATTAGAGCTATGGGAAATCATGAATTATTTTATTCTTGCACTATCAGAAGTTGTGTGTGATGCTATGTACAGATTGAAAATATTAGAACGTGCATTGTCTCAAAAATATGCTATGCAAGAGATGTGAGCTAAAATTGAACCGGTGGATAGGATTTGGATTTTATGATTGCTGATAAATGTCACTTCATTCGTAGAACTTCATAAATAGAAAATCCATTTCTTATACTTAACAATTCACTCTCCTTGATTTTCAGGACAGTCTCCCCAACATATCTTGAGGAAACACTTTGCTCAGGATGGCTTTCTAGCACATTGATAAGAAACAGAGATAAGTAAGGATCTGGCAGTATAGTGAACATTCTTTTTCTGGTCCAGCTATCCTTTTAGTCTCACCTTTCAAATGCTCTGTCTGGGCTTTATTAGCTTTATGAAGTATTGATTAGTGTAGACACCGTCAACCTTCTCTCTTACTCAGATCCATGTAACAGTGGGAAGTCTGATATGTCATTAAACATTATTGTGGAATTGATAGCTAATTATAATGAAGTACATCGTTTCACTGTTGTTTTTTTATCTTTTTACATGGTTCATATTCCAACATGCACATTGACTTACTGTATACTGAAAGACTTCTTAGAGCTTTAAGTTCATTTCATATGTTAGCTTCTTGAAGTTTTTTGGGCCAGAAAAATCTGTAGGGGTTTATTTGCATGACATTCTTTGACTTTTTGCGAAATCTTGTTGGTTATCGTTTAGACATCGTCATGCCATGATATCTTTACAATGCCTTATTTTTGGACTGTTGCAACATAATTTAACTGTTACTGTGTTATAGAATGACCTAGGTATTATGCTTAAATAAACAAAGTTGTAGATTGGTGAGATCAGCAACTCCTTGGTTCTCTTTGGAGATCAAATGATCAAGTCATGTTCTCAAAGTTAGCAAATGCAAGCTTCAGCATATAAATGAGCCTTCAGTTTTGTGCTTGTGGGAGGGGATACTATTGAGCAATTTTGTTTAAGTAGCATCAGAGAAGCAATGGCTGGGAAGAAGCTACTGTTTCTATTAAAAAATGACATTTATTTCTAACCATAAATGACCATTGCTTGATTAGCCCCTAAAATATCTCTAAATTTAGTTGAACCCTCGACATAATCATGGATTAAATTCATGTCAAAGATGGAAAGAGCTGTTTACATGTTCAGAAATTACTTGTGTAGTGGGGAAGTGATTGCGGGCTTAGAGTTAACTAGATGTGTTTTGGTAGCTAAATTGGCTAACGTTCACTGATGCAAACAAGCTTCAGGGAACAATGACTGCCTATTTTTATTAATTTGATTCGGCCAATCTAAGCAAATAAACTTATCTAGAACTGCCAATGTTTTTCAAATCCAAAGTCTATATCCACAGTGCTTTAAGTGTACTGGCTTCACCATACAAGCAAAAGTATTACCAGCTAAGCAAGAAATTCCCCACCTCTACTAGCGATTGAAGTGGAGATGTGATAAAGAAAAAAGATGCATGAATGATTGAAACCGTTCTATGATACTATGTTAGAATGTCTAAGCCAAAAGCTTAAGCTACTAGAGGTGGAGGAGCTTAACATGCATGAAAGGCGTAGACAAACCCCATAGACAGGTGAAGCTGGATTCTGTACATCTATTGTTTGAGTGAGTTGGGACTTGCAGTTCTTCCTATTCCAGGGCTGTAGACCCTTAATGCTTTTTTGCGGAACCCTATAGAGGAGCTTTGAAGTTTCAGCTCTGAGTTAATTCCTTAAGCTAACGTAGCAACTTGAGAAAATTCTGTCTAATCCTTGGCTTTCAGCCATGCACTTTTACAGTGCTACTTCTGTAAACTCTGCTAGGCATCTTTCTGCCGAGCTGAAAAGATAGTTGAAAGAATTGATCCTTCATGCTATGTTTGGGAAATTAGGTAAGTGGAGGTGAAGAAAATTTGGGTGGAAAGTTTTGAAAAATTCCAAATTTTTGTGAGTAGGGAGAGGAGGGAAAATTTGAATTAGTGGACATTTTTCTCTCATTTTCCTCCTCCATCTTGCTTCCAAACACAGCCTCAGGGAAAATGTTCCTTTCCTAGGTCATACCCGGGGTCGAGACATATAAGCTGACTTTCAACTATTGAAACTTTTTGTTCCCTGACAGTGTTGAACTACTTATGGTTCTTTTACATGAAAGTGTGAGTCTGGAGGGAAACAGTTTGGCTTTGGTATGTAAGAACCTTGAGGTATAGAAATCCATGCTCTATTGACATAAATCTGTTGCATTTCTGTTTTCGTTATCATATTTTGCCTCTCTTTACTGTTAGAGGAAAAGTACTTTTATTTGGTTCTTAAATGCTGCATAGAAGCTGTTCCGTTGCATCTAATAATGCCAATTGAATTTCTCAGGTATTTTGGCATACTGAATGGGATAGACACTGCAATCTGGAATCCTGCCACGGATATCTTCTTGCCTGTTAAATATAATGGTGATGCTCTACCCTTTCCCAAGGTTACCATTAATTTGTGTTATCCTCCAGACATATCCACAAGTGTTTTTCTCAACTTTTTGCAACTGTTGCTCTTGTATTGGTCTAAGAGTGCACAGCCAATTGGCCAAAACTACGATTATGATTTTTTTATATCACTTGATCTTCGACTCAAGATTCTTATAGTTCTAGTTTGGTCTTGCTTTTGGATTAAGTGGTGTAAAATATGGAGGTGAACTAAACCGAAAAGTGGTCCCTTACTCATGTGCGGGAGTTAAAGTTCATTGCTTCACTATAGGACGCTGATCTTTTGCTAGGTCGTATAAATAGGCTAATTGGCTTTTTCTTTGGGATTGAACTTAATCTGTGTGGTGGTATCAAATTGAATCTGACTCTATTTCCACTGCCACATCAATTACCTTGGTCATGCCATGCATTTCAAGAGTGGAGATTGCTGGTTAAGACCTTGCATCTGGTGAATGCCTAATCCAACCAAGAGTCTAAGCAGATGAAATAGGCAGTATGATAATGACGATCTTCATCAATTTGGGTGGACAAGAGTGTTAGCATTTACTTCATGAGATGAATATTGTCTTCCGCTAGACAGCACAGTGGTAAACCTACCTAATACTACTGTTTTTTCGGATGTCCAGGAGTAAAACTGGACAGTCAATTTCTTAATCTCCTTCTTATATCACATGATTCTAGTAGTATAACTGGAGGGTCTTCTTTTTTTTTTTTTTGGGGGGGGGGGGGGGGGGGGCGGGGCGGTGTGTGGGGGTGGTGTCTTTGATTTACCTATATGACTTCTACTTCTTTTGACACAAGCTATTAGCAGTCATAAGCTAGATAAGAAGCTTACGATTTTGGCCCCCTAACTTATAGCTACTCTACCGATCTTTTCGCATTTATAAAATGATTAAGGGGTTTTAAAGCATTCTAAATAAACCTATCTTGAGGTTTTTGAACATAGGAACTGGTCAATATTGGGATTGTTACAATATGCCGTGGCCATGTGTTAAAAGACTAATCCCTATATTATGATCTTAACAAAAGCTATAGACGAAACATCAAGTTGAAAGCCAGAAACACCATACGGTTCCCTTAAGTCTATGTCGCTAATTATGTAAACTGCTGAGATATGTCCTAGTTTGCTATTGAACATTTTCATCAATGAGTCATATAGTTACAAGAGAAGCTGGAGTTACATTAAGGAGTAGGTTTACAATCGTGTGAACGTGCCAATGAAATAGATTAAAATTCTAATAGATGTAGAGAGGACTTTTTTTGTGAGATTCAATTTAATGTCTGTGCAGTTGTTTGACAATCCTACAGTGTGGTAATACCTTTTAGTCAAGTTTGAGTCTTGAGAACTTAAAATTGCCTAAAATTAGAACATAATCTGCCTCAGTGAAATGAGTATGTACACAGTGTTATATATACTTAAAATGAAACATCTGTGATCCCCATGCTCATTATTTCACCTTTCTCACTGCCTAACCAGCATTTTCCGAGAAGATCAAAGACAAAGCCTTCACAACATTCCCATTCTAAGCGATATGGAATGTAGGCACACATACATGTATCTAATTGTCCCTTCATTCTTGAGGAAATGCTACAATAGCACAGATGTGACACATCTACACTCTTCTTTCTTTTTCTTTTTTTGCCTCTGCATTCACAGAGAAGTGTCTCACAAAAAACCTGTATTGTCACAATCAACTTTTTAGCTGTTATAAATATTTACCAAGCATTTGAATTTGTCTTGTTCAAAGCAATGGTTAGCTGTTGATTGTCAATATTCATTGACAAGATGGATTAATCAAACATGCTCACAAATTAGTCAATTTGCATGAGACCAGCTGAGGCATGGGTATTCACCTTACCAAAAAAAAAAACTGAGGCATGGGTATTTGAAATATTTTGTTTAACAGAAAAAAAAAAAGAAAATTCACACAATGCTTCTTGCGCAAATAGTTTTGTAATTATGGAAGAAGGATAAGGACCCAATTGAGGAGAATAACTGACATACCATAAAAAATAAAGATGTAAAAGTTTTTTCTGGAGATATTTCTGCTGCCAAAATGCAAAGCAAAAGTTCCATCTGATGCTGGTAGTCACAATTAGTCTGATGAGGCAATCCCTGTGGTGATAAATGAAATAAACACGATGTATTGAGCTTGTTTAAAAATGCCAATCTCCTAGGATATTCTTCTGTATGCTACAATTTGGGAGCTCATTCTGTAAATTAATGCTCAAAAGAAGCGTTACACAATACTGACATGTCATTGAATTAGTAACTCTACTTGCAACATGAGTCACCTTAATTGTGTGAGAAAGGAATCATTTGATCTTCCTCAAGAAGTGGTCAACATGAAAGGCGACTGCATAATTGCTATGCCATTTTTCTAGGAAAGAAAGTGGATCAAAATCAAAGTATACCTTAACTTTTTCTGAACTTGGATTGAGTGGTTTTCAATGTTAATAAGTACTGCTTATTCTCTCTCTCACCTCTCTCTTTGTTTTTCCCTAGCTCAAAAACTGGAAGGCAAAAAGTTCTGCAAAGATTATGTCCAGAAGGGGCTTGGCTTGCCTGTAGAAAGTGCAGGGATAGCAGAGGGCAAAGATGTGGTAAATGGAACACAGCGAAAGGTGCCCTTGGTTGTCTGTATTACTAGATTGGTTGCTCAAAAGGGGCTTCATTTGATCATTCATGCAATTAAGCACATTGAGGAACTTGTAGGTTTTTCATCTCTCTCTCTCTCTCTCTCTCTCTCTCTCTTGTCACCAATGCACATCGGAAAGCAATTGAAGAGAAAATGTCAGGACATTTGCAGTTGCTGAACTAATATATGGTTTAGCAATATGTATGTTCCTGTGCATCTTTTCTTAGATCAAAATGTAGTCTCTAAAATGCTGGATGGTTAGACACTTACAGATATGGTAGTGAAAGGCATAGGTTATGATTTTCTGAATACTCCACAGCTTCAAGCAATTATATAGGTTGTTCAGTTAAATTCTGATATATTGGAGTCACTCCTTAGATGTAACGCTAGATTTGAAGTCAAATCGGTGGCATTTTACTTTGATGTAGCTGTCTCAGAACTCTTTTGCCGAAGACTAGCTTTATGTTCTTTAGAACTTGAGTGAGCAATCTTCTGTCATCACTTTGACTTCTTTGTTTTTCGTAATTTTTCGAGTAATTTCTGGACAACATCTATTTCTCTTGCAAAGAAGGTTGTTAGGATCTTTTGAAGTAAATAAGGATTGGATCATTAGGATCAGATTGAGGATTGTATGTCCTAATGATTCAGAAATTGAGGCCTAAGTTTTAAAATGTTAGCTTTGTCTCATACTATTACTTTCCTATCGATTATTTATCACAAAAAAGAGGGAATGAAACTCTATAAAATGTCAAAACCATAGAGACTCCAGAAGTTTTCGTAGAACATAACTCATTAAAGATAAAAAGCACGCATGTGAGTCTTGTGCCTTGCTTGATGAGAAGTGCCCAATTTTTTTGAGAGAAAATGGAGCCTAGAAGTGAAGTGCCTTGCTATCTGTCTAGGATTTCCCACAGGCTCTCCATCATAAAGATATCCATCTTCCCGTTCCTTATACTATCCAGTTATAATGGAACCTTTTCTATATTATCTAAAACTCTTATGTAATCTAGCATTCGTGGTGGGACTGTAGACAGTCAGCTACTTGATATACTTTTATTTCTCTGTTAGATAACCCTGTCAACAGCAATATATGATTCTTGGAAGCCTTCAGCTCTAGAAAATCGAAGTTCAAATATTGCCATACCAGTCTAAAAAATGACAGGAACTTTAGTTATAAGTTAACAGTTGATCATGCTTGCGTCGCATTTTACCAGGCCAATTCAAATTAGCAGAAAAATTTAGAAACCGCAAGTAATGCTCTCTGTTCTGGTTGCACCCCTTGATATTTAACTATCGCTTGACAAATCCCCATTATCAACAATGTTTTCCTGGAAAAGAATAAGTTGTAATAGTTCAGCATACTTTGAGCTAATTTCCTATTTTCGAGGGAAAAAACAGTTAGCAAAGACAGAGTCACTTTGAGAAACATGTATCTACTCTAGTTTGCAAACAGCAGATTTTATGCTGTCATTTTAGTTTCGTGTATGCTTTCTCTGCTTAGCACATTTCTTGACTAAATTTCATCAGCATTAATGCTGTAGTGCCTTGACAAGTTTTTCTTGCTCTGTGAACTTCCAGGGTGGACAGATGGTTGTATTAGGAAAAGCTCCTGATGGTCGGGTAGAAAGAGAGTTCAAAGATCTCGCAGACTTGGTAAACAATCTTGTGTTTTATAAAGGATCTTGTCAACGATTACCTCTGAGCAGTTAATGCATTGAGGATCTTGTTACGCGTACATGTTAAATTTCAATTATGAAACATTGATTACACAATTCACATAAGCAGTTAATGCATTGAAAACTGTAATATTTCCTTAACAAGTTGTTTAATAGGTGCTCATGAGGCACTCATTAACAAATTCCAGTTTATAATTACCAGAACTTGTCATCTCTCTTTACCGTGTGAACGAAGTCATTTCTTGATATAAAGTATCATCCTTGTTCTCTTTCCCTTGTATTCTTTTTCCTAAGGTTATCCCTTGCTATTTTTCCCTAGAAGAGTCAATGAGATGTTATTGATTCTTCATTAGCAAATCATTGGACAATTTATGGTCAAGGTGAACAGTATTTGATGGCATTGTCAACGGCAATTTCACTAGGTTCAGTTGTAGCTTCTTTGTAACCTGTACTCATCATGTTGGAAGAATGGACAGATGGACAAACACTTCTATTTTGTTCCTTCTGTGCTCTTTTTTCTTAGGGCATGCTAAAGTATTAAATTCTTGCAATGAGTCATGAGGCTTTTGGCTAAATTAGCTGGTCCCTTACTCCTTCAACACAATAAAACTTTAGGGAGAGTTTTCATAGTTTTACTGAGACCACCCCATATGTTCAAGTGATCTACTGAGCAAATGTGCATTTCGGAATCAGTTGTGCCTATTAGCAATTCTCTCTGTCACAAGAGCAAGGCTTCTTTCATGTTTAAGGAATTAGTTTTTATATTTTCTGAACAATGGCTTTCAGTACGTGTCATTTGCTCTATAATTTTTGTTTATTTGTGCCATTTTTCAAATCAAGTCTACATTGTCTTATGTTATGGTTGTTGCATAGACAACTATGTTGATTTTGCAAATTCTGCTGGTTGCATGTGCTTTGCAGAAATCACTTACAAAAAGTTCTCTCCCTAAGACAAGTCCCACAACACAGTAAATGAAAATTGAGTAGTATATGGGAAACATCATCTCCCTTGCCCTTTGATAGGGGCTACAGATTGGCTGATTATTTGCTACTCCAGATTGAGCATCATTCACTTTTGTTTTCCTCCAGCAAATGTGTTTCTTGTTCAGAGCTATGAATTTTTTTATCTTGTCCTCCTATTTTGTTGAGCTGCTCCTAAACCTTTTTGTCTCTAGGGAGTAAGAACCCTTTGAAATTACAATTATAGATAAGAAGGAATATGGTTGCTGGATGTAAACTGAAACAAATGTATCCACTTAAAAAGCTTTTGATTAGTTAAGTTATTGACGTGACAATTTGCTAGTTTATCTTTATGAGTGTCACGATATAGGATCCTCTAACATATGTTTCTCCATCCCCTATTTTGTAGTACAATGAAGGTCCTGCAATCCGTATTCTTCTCATGTACAGGTAATTACCTTACCGAAAGTAATGGTCTCCTAGCCAAGACTTCACCTGTTATTCAGCTCCTAAGAGAAAATCTTCTCTGCATAATCATCTAGTAAATCCCTTCTTTAATGTGTGTACTTGAGCAGTAAGAAGTAATTAAAAAGAGGTCCATATCATAAGCTTCATCATGCAGGATGACTTGTTTTGGGCAAAAGATATGTTTTCCTGCTTGCTAATGTTTTCCTCATCTGTCTCTCTGCAACATCTCCTACATACTACCTATTGCAACAGCTGATTTCATGGGTAGTAGTCATCTTGGATTAAATAGTGCCATTGCCCGCCTTGTCTGCACTGTGAATGGCCAATTACAGTGATTTCATATAAAATCACATATCAAGATCTGAGGTTGTAACTTAACCTAAACTACAATTTGAACTAAACTACAAGGGACTAGCCAGTCTACTGAAGCTAAATAAAACTTGTAACACGAGAATGTAGAGTCAGGTTACAGTAGACATATTCGAAGAAACCTCAAATTAAGATCATACGCTGAAGTTAAGGTTGACACGAGAATCTTGAATCGGCAGTTAAGACCAAAAAAGCAAAAGGACAATTACCTTTGGTATTGAGGGAAAGAGGAGACCGCAGCTAATAACTAAGTTGATGACGAAGTCAACATTGGAAGTACGATTGAAATGATGTTATGTAGTTACTGTTGGAGTTATGTTATCTTTGTTTTCAATTTGCAATAAAAGATTTTCCCTGTGCTGCACAGGCTCTATTGCTAGCGATATTCAATATTAGATCATGCGCTCTTTTCTTCTTTTTGCAGTGAAGAGCTGTCCCACATGCTCTATGCTGCAGCTGACATGGTGTTAGCCCCTTCCTTGTATGAACCTTGTGGACTTGCCCAAATGATTGGAATGAGATATGGCGCAGTATGTATCTCCCTCAATATAAATTGTTCTTAACAATTCGTTTATGATTAGGTGGTCACCAGAGTACCTGTGATAGGAATTATTAACCCCCTCCTATGTACACAAGTTTTAGGACAAACTATTTGCTTAGGTGCTTGTATTTTTATTTTTCATATAAGTTAGTGACTTATAGAAGTTTCAATATTTATGAATGCTGAACTGGACATTTTGATGTGGCTAATGCATACAATTACTTCTTTGTTCCTCTATCAGTTTAGAGGGTACTTATTAATTGTGCAGAAAACTAATTATGTGCGATCAGTTTTTAATCTGATTTCTACTTACATGTCTAGGTGCCAATAGTGAGGAGAACTGGTGGTCTGGCTGACACGGTCTTTGACATTGATGATCACTCAAACAGCCATATGGCAAATGGGTATTCTGTTTAGACTCATTGAATTTAAGTTTGTTTCAAAAGAGGTGGAATTTGCACCACCATCCTTTGGCTGCATGAGAACTTTCTGTGCATTTATAAAATATTCGGAAAAATCTCCAGAGTCAGATGGATATGGTTTTCTCTACATTCTTTATATTAATTGTTGGTCATTCAACATGTAGTGCTATCCCGACTCTTATTGCATGAGGAAAACTACAGGCCATTGTCACTGAGGATTGTAGTGTGGAAATTTGATTCTGTACCTGATTTTGATGTAGTACATGATGTTACTGAAGATTTTCTCGTGTTTCCTAGGTACGTCTTCGAAGGAATTGATGAAGGGTCCTTGAACTCAGCTTTAGACCGTGCCTTTTCTCTTTATAAAAACAGTAAGTTCTGCTCTCTTTTTTTTTTATCTCCTCCCATTAATTACTCTGAACAGTAGCTTCTAGGTTTAAGCTCGAATCTTTGCTACTCGTTGCTACACTTTTCTTGTAACTTCATAACATATAAGTCTGGAGCTGATCACTTTTGTGTAGAATCTGTCCAATCCACATGGTTAAAAGAGAATAAATATCAAGAATATGCTTTTCGCGGGGCTACTGATATCTGCAACCACTCGGTGGAAGTTTGTAAATGGGAAAACTTTTTTGCTGAATGGAAGTTCTTGGCAACTGTCATTTCAATGGCTGAAGGAACCAGAGGACATAGTGTAACAACTAGACCTGTCAAAATGGGTCGTAAACCCATTTTTTAATCCATACATCAGTAAATGGGTCATAAATGGGTCGGTTATATTTAGTAAATGGATCATAAATGGATATAAACATAATATGGGTGTTAAATGAGTCATAAATAGGTCGTAAATGGGTCATAAATAGGTTTACAACTTATTTAAACTCAACTCATCTCTTTCACCCTCACTTAATCTTGCGCTTATTCACTCCATACTCTCATCTCAATTTGGGTATGAGTTTTCCTAGATTGACTTAAATATAATAGTGTTTTAGCAATATGGATCAGGTCGGGTATGGGTCGGGATGGGTATGGGTATGGGTTATTATATTTGCATTACGTGAAAATGGGTCAAAATGGGTCTAAACCCGATCTGACCCAAACCCGATCCGACCCATCTATTTGACAGATCTATCAACAACCTAAGAATCAGCAACACTAGTTAATTTTTTTTTCTAAGGCCCCTCTACACGTCTACCTCTCCCCAGTGATTGGTGCTTTACATCATCTTATATTAATTCCTCCAGCTGTAGGACTGAGATCTAAACTCTTGCTGATCGAGGGCTGCCATCACCTTTTTCTATATAGTCGTTAAGTTCTGTGAAGAGAATATTCAGATGGAAAACATTGACTGATGAAAGTTGTCTAAGAACTTGTTTATGCAATGGCGGCTTCATTCTCTTTTAATGAAATTCGTAAAAGACTATTCCACTTAACAGAATTGCAAGAAGACACAGAGAACAGAAAGAAGCTGTGGTGGTTTGGACTAGGACAAGATATCATTTATTACTGTCTTTCTTGTTATGTGACTTACTTTATAACTGCTGTTGCAGAGCCAGATGAATGGACCGGCCTTGTGCGGAAGGCGATGGAGAGAGACAACAGCTGGAACAACACTGCAGGGAACTACATTGAAGTCTATAATTCTGTACGAGTGCGATGATAGCTCGTGAGCAGCTGATGCTTAAATCCATCAGCATACATGTATTGCCCTCTCGTAATCTCGTCGCATGCACAAGTCATTGTTATCGTGATAGATAGTAATTCTCTTCCTTGAGGAAAATAGCGTGTATAATCTTTTCTTGCTTTACACATTTCGATGCTGATTACTTTGAGAAAGAGTGTTAAGACATCTTTCTACCTTACTGGCTATTTGGTTAAGCTAAGTATATATTCAATAGAAGATTCACTTTGTAATAATGTAGTTCTCTAACCTCACCCAAATAGTCTTGAGCAGAATCTATTCTTTTGGTAATTTGGCAAGTTAATGCAGCGAATGAGAAATTAGACAGATGAAGGGCTACAAATTATATTAGAGAGGTCATATAAATCTGCTAAATCTCTGCCATCTGCTTCCAATCATGAAATATTTAATCGCTTGAAACTTTGGTAAATTTTTCGCTTGAGATTAGTAAGGCGTTGTTTCATGTAAACTACCATTCCTCTCGCTTTCGGTACTGTTGTAAAATCAACAGGTCCTTTTGGTTTCCTTTTTGTCCATTGTGATCATCAATATAAAGACATGCAGAGAAAGGATGAAGGACTATCTGGGAAAAAAGATGTACTCGTGAAGTCATTTTCAGTTTTTCTTTACCATTAGGGTTAATAGTACGAAAAACTTCAAACTAGTACATTTATGACAAATTTATTCAAAATTAATTTTTTTACCATGAAAAATCCAAAATCGATACATCTATGACAAATTTATCCCAAATTAATTTTTTGACCACTAAAAACCCCAAATTATTATATTTGTGACAAATTTATCCTCCGTTAAATGAAAAAAGAAATACCACGAAAAATCACAAACTGGTATAGATATGACTAACAGAAGATAAAGCTCCAAATTGGTACACCAGTCAACAGCCACGTGTTATCTAACTCAGAAATTTGATAATAAAATTTAATGAAAACTAATAAAGGGTAAAATTGTCGCAGGTCTACCATTTTGGGGTTTTTTCTGGTTAAAAAATTAATTTTAGATAAATTTATTACAAGTGTACTAGTTTAGAGTTTTTCGTGTTATTAACCCTTACCATTATCCTCTATTTCTTCCTTGACTATATATGCTAGTTGTTTACCTCACATTATGCATATTATCACAAAAAAGTATAATTAAAAGGAAGCATGAACCTAGTATATATACACTATTTTTTTTACATTCATTAGTTGTAAAGGGTACCACCAAACTAAATTATCGAAATTAGAAGGCAGCTAATTAGTTTTAAAAAGATGCACAAACATAAGGTAGAACTTTTAAATAGTATATTATATTGGAAATGCAGATGAACAAAGCTTTTGTCTATTAACTGATATGGAAAAAAAATTAAATTATGTTTGCGGTTTTCAAAGAAGAAAAATTGTTTCTTCTAGTTTTTATTACTTCTCATACTTACAAAGAACATAACATTTAAAATAGGGCTACGACAACTGAAAAAAGCAAGAAATAAAAACAGATTTCCTACTTCTTAATTCAAGCGATTTACTTCCTATTCAAGAAGATTCAGAAATAAAAGAAAATAAAATAAATAGAAACAAAATAATTTTTTATCTCGAGATTTTCATCTTATTCATTGACAAATTTTCCTTGAGACATCTGAGATTTTTTTCTAATTCTTCAACACCCCCTCTCAAGTTGGTGCATAAATGTCTATCATGCCCAACTTGCTGATGAGAGACTCGAAGTTAGGTCTAAACAACATTTGTAAGAAGGTATTCTATTTGTTGTGTTGTTGGCACAAATGGTATACAAATAGCTCTTGCACCAATCTTCTCATTGATAAAGTGTATGTCGATCTCAACATGCTTAGTTATTGTTGCACTTGATTATGTGCAATGTTGATTACAGCCTTGTTGTCATAGTACTTCAAAGGTATTTTCACTAATACTCGAAGTTCTTCTAATACTCGTGTTAGCCACAACATCTCACGGATCCTGTGGGCCATTGCTTAGTTTTCCATTTATGCATTGCTTCGTGCCACCACATTTTGCTTTTACCTTTGCCAAGTAACCAAGTTCCCCCATACATATGTATAATATTTTGAAGTCGACCATCTATCAATAATTGACCCTATCCAGTCTGCATCCGTGTATGCTTCAATCTCTCGTTAAGTAAATTTTTTGAATAACAGACATTTTCCAAGTGTGCTCGATATCTTAGGTTCCAGTACATAGCCTTAAGATGTTTTTCATATGGAAAGTGCATAAATTGGCTTACCATACTCACTGGAAAGGTAATATATGGTCGAGTATGCAACAAATAGATCAGTTTCCCTACTAGCTTATGGTCTCTCGATGTATCAATAGAAACCCCATATTTGTCATCTCCAAGTTTTTGATTGGGATCTATCGGAGTTTCTACTGGTCTACAATCACTCATTTCGGCTTCCTTTAGAAGATATAGGACATATTTCCTTTGTAAGTCTCTAATTCCCTTTTTCGATCGAGCTACTTCATTCCAAGGAAATACCTTAAGAGTTCCCAAATCCTTGATCTCAAACTCAGAAGAGAGACATTCTTTCAACATGTTCATCTCGGCAATATCATTCCCAATGCAAATGATGTCCTTCACATACACTCAGAGTTGCAACCTTCCCATCACAATAATGCTTTACAAACATGGTTGATCAGCTTGTCCTTGAACATACCTTGTTTCTTCACAGAATGAGTGAACTTCTCAAACCAGGCCCTCGGCAATTATTTCAGTCCATATAGTGATTTTTTCAATCTACATATCTTTGATCCAAACCTTCTATCAAAGCCCAAGGGGAAATCCTTGTATACTTCCTCCAAATCTCCATTCAAAAATACATTCTTCTCATTTAGTTATTGCATAGGCTAGTCAAGGTTGAATGCAAGTGGTCAAAGCGTTCTTACAGCGTTTAGTTTTGCAATTGGAGCAAAGGTGTTGGAAACGGATTCAAAATCTCGGACAGTCAAGAAATAGTTCCTAAAACCAAGACTTGAACAAACGAGAAACATACCCGAGAAATACTACAAACGCTAATCGAATATGTGACATTCTGAAATCTGACCCACTTGGGATTTACGAAATGAATAGTTTATGAATATGCTTGTAGTTAGATCTCACCTGGAATTGATCACTTTGGGAATACCAACATTTAGGGAAAGGCTAATTAGAAATTTAAATTCGCGCAACCAAAGAACTCGATCGCGAACCGACTTTCGACCACGAAAAATGTTGAGGTGACATTTTGAGCCAATGAAGGCCGATCCAAGGATAGTCATGGATCAGTTCGCCACTATCATATTAGTGGATCGCGGGTGATTCCACTCGACCACGAAATGAATTGACGAATGACCCTAAACCTATGCCGAATGATCGTGCCCGTCGGAACTAGCGATCGATCCTCGCAATTAAGTGACAACCGAAGTCGTCCCGACCCGAGTGAATTTGTACGTGGCATGATTCAGTATCGGCCACTGTCAAATGTGCGAATTACCCCGAAAGCCATCCGTTAGTATGAGATATACTCAAGTTACGTTAATTAGATTTATTCCTTCATTAATGATCGAGATTAGGCCTCTGAAATTATGAATGTCACGACAAGATAGTTGGACGACATTGTCATTGGCTCAGTTAGCCTCGGATTTGTCTGAATCCTTCAGAAAGATTGAAATTCGGCGAGAAATGGAAAATGACCATTTTACCCCTGAAGATTTGTCAAGGCCAATGTAATTTGGGAAGAGCATTTTGGTAATTTCGCCCTAGCCTTAGATATTTTTGAGAAATTCCCAAATTACCCTTGGATATTTTGGAAAATATTCGATCCGGACCGTCGATTTCAAAATAAGATCGAATCTTGGCCGTGGATTTAGAATGTGAGAGAGGGGCATGATGGTCATTTGTCGCCTCAATAATTGCCTTGGATTATTTAAACCCATTTCTCTCTCTCCCTCCTCATTCTCTCTCTCACCTCTCTGCTCCCTCTCCTCCTGATCAAATCGGCCGCCCCTCCCCTCACCGTGACCGTCGCCACCCGCCAAGGCCGGCAGCCGTCGCCGCCCTCCCGTCCAACTGGAGGAGCCGCCCGCCGGAGCTGCCGCTTGCCCCAACGCTGCTCACCTCACCAATCCTCTCTCTCTTTTGTTCCGCCCCACCAAACACCACCACCAGCCCCTCCTGTTGTCCTGTTCAGCTATGGAAAGCTAGCCAATCGCCAACCACTGCCATTCGTCATACACCGCCGCCGATCTGCTGCCCTTATTCCACTCTGGCCGAGTCAGCCTAGAGTTCGTGTAAGTTGCGCTCTAAACCCTGTTTAGGATGTCGAGTATCGATAGACGCGATTAGGGGTGGAATCGGACTTCATTAGATGCAGTTTTGGCTAAATTAGAGGCTGTTTAGGGATTAAATTATTGGACTGATTTAGATATCGATATTGACTGATTTGAGGCCAATTTGGTGATGAGTCAAGGCTGAATTGAGACTAAGTTGAGGGCTGGATATTGCGAATTGAATCGATGAGCATACGGTCCGATTTAAGGGCAAACGGTATCGGTTTAGTGCGTTGATTTATGGCTGAATTGTGGTGACAATTCGGGCTAAAAATGGATGAGGAAATGTCGAATTTTGTGCCCATGTAGTGGCTATGTTTGTGGGTCCGTTAGTGGCTTTGTATGTTTGTTGTATCGTGACTTGATTGATTAAAATGTGTTTCGTTATGTGCACGCTTGGGCCGAATTGAAATTGACTGTCAATTGGCCATGTTAGGTGTTTATTGAGCTTGAGAAATGCGTGGTTTGATGCGTGCACGAGCTAAGTGTGATTGGCCAATATGTTGGCATGTGGGTGTTGAATGTGTGAACGAATGAAAAAGCGAGTGTGGTGAGATACATGTGATAATGGAAACCCCTAAAGCGGTACCATTATGCGGGAAATTGATCCGTCCTGAGGCGGTACGACTACGCGGGACAGTGCCCGGTATTATCGGAAGACGGCCAACCTGATGCGGTACCATTACGCCGATTGTGTCGTAGGTGGTGGGCGTTGAGCTTGAGGCGGTAGCACTATGCGGGGAAGATACACGGCCTGAGGCGGTACCATTACGTAGGCCCTGAAGTGTTGTTATAAATTACTAGCAATAAACCTGAGGAGGTACTACTACGCAGGTCACTGGCGCGTTAAGTTTGAGTTAGTTGCAGTAAGCCTAAGGCGGTACCATTACGCAGGTCACTGGCGAGTTGTGCGGAAATAACGTGATGAGGTGGGAACATGTGCATGAAATGTACTTAGAATGTGCATATGATTAGAAATTATACCACCGTGGCTAACGTGCAGGTTGCACACAGGAAAGGCTCAAGTAAATATAAATTGTGTGCCTACGATGTGATGGCTGAGCGTGATTGTGATTGTGATTGTGATTGTGATTGTGATTGTGATTGTGATTGTCTAGAGGTACGTGATAGCCTAAGTGGGGTTTAGGGTGTGTGCTTACTAAGATTTATTCTCACGTTTGTTTCAACCAATAATTTCAGAACCCCGGCCTAAGTAATGAACTTTCCGCCACCGCCGCCGCAGCATTTTGGGATTCCTATGCACACCGTTCACGTTGTTGTAGAGTATCCCTTAGACGATGATAGGACCTGGATCAAGCATACTTCGGTAGTTTGGGTAGATATAGGATTACTCCTCTAGCAAGCCCACACATATACAGCTTGGATGTTCAGCGATAGGATAGACATGTTTGGCCCCGTCCGAGGTTTTGACGTCCCATTTGATGGAGTTGGGGATTGGGATCCAACTGCTGTACCCCCTCTTGATGGCGAGATGACTAGTTTGGAGACTAGTCTGGCTCATTCTGGACTTCATCCTGTGCCTGCAGCACCTGAACTTTCGGGGGCCGAGCATGAACCGGAGCCGGACGAGTCCCAGGTAGGGTACGATCCCATGGATGTGGACCTCGAGGTAATTCTAAAAGAGGAACCCGAAGAAGAAGAAGACCCTGAGAAGGGACCTGAAGAGGCCCCAGAAGAAGAGCTCGAGGATGAGCCTGATGATGAGCCCGAAGGAGAGCCAGAGGACGCACCCGCGGACGAGCCAGAGTATGAAGCAGAGAACGTTCCTTGGTACGACCCCGAGTTTATGCCAGAGGACGAGTCGGACGAGGAGCCAGTTGAGGAGGAGCAAGTTGAGATTCCAACGGAGTCAGGTGATATAAACAACCCAATCGAGATTGAGGCTGAGCCGAAGTCCTCAAAGGTGCAGACAGTCCAGGGGGATTCAGATTTAGATGCAAAAAAATCAGACTCTGAGTGGACACCATTTAAAGGGCATAGGGATTAGAGTAGGGGTTGGGTATAGGCTTTTGAAGGCTACCATTTTTGGAGATAGGGTATACCAGGCTGCTTATCCTTTCTGAAGTCGGTGGTTTGTAGTGTAGAAGTTCGGTGTGCTTGTATATATTGTGGTTTTGCAAGTTGTGGATATTATATAAGTTTGAATCAATAATGGATGTGTTTATTCTCCCTATTTACCCCAGTTATTATTGTTCGGGTATTTGTGGCTTTCGCTGATTGATATAAATCTCTAATAAGTTGAATTGGGTCGGCAATACCCTGGGATGGCGCATTATTCGACCAGAAAAGTGTGTCGCGTGCTCGATTGGGTTTGGGGCGTGATAGAATAGGTTTATCACATAATGAACACACCTTGTTTTCACAGATTAAACATCGTCAATTACAAGCTCAAGAGTTCCTCGGATTGTTCGTTGGGATGAAGAGCAAAAAGCAAAAACGTCGTGTTTTTCAGAACCTCAGGACATCATTCTCCTTTTTGTGTTTCTTTTTATCTATTGATAACTGCTCTATCTCTTTCACAATACCATATCCCCTTTTTTTTAATTGAACTACTAAGAGCAGTTGCATGATCCATAAGTAATCGCCAAAACAGTTACTCGATATTGGCCGTCATGATGGGTCATGGGTTTGGTTAGCCCAATATGGGCGGCCTACCCAAAAAACCCAATATCCATCGTCTCCCACTTGCCCATGATGGACTAAGCTTATCTCTCTCATCTTTGCAAAGTTCGTATCAGCAAATAATCCGTATGACCAATATATATCGAGAGCTCGTTGCCATACAACTGTTAGGAATATATAACAGCTCAAATTAGATATTATGGATCAGAGTAGATGTAGTATGCAGTACCCTAGATCAATTAGTCACATTTATATCTCTCTTGATCTCTTTAAGTATGTTATATATAATATATATATTGTATTCACAATTACGATTAAACATAAATAATCATAATTAGTCGACCTGAGAATACAAAAATAGAATGTGACATCAATAACAAATTGATCTTCCTTTTCCCTTAAATCTTTCAATCCCTATTCAATTTGCTTTTCAAGTAATGTCCCGTTCGATCGAATCATTTATGATCATTGGCAACATTCTAAGATAGCCAACACTAAATACAAATTTCGAGAATAAGTAAGAGTTATAAGGGTACACAATTGATGAACACTTATCCTCAAGAGTCTCACATAGCTTAAAAAGTTGAGATTAAAACTTTTGTCATCTCTTATTAGTCGTTTCATGCATACGTGATATGAATTACATATTACGGTATTTTCTTCTTTCCACGGAGCGTATATCTTTACACTTAATACCATATAAATGATAGTTCAGAATTCCCAATATCTAGCTTGAATTAACAAATATACTCATTTTAAAGAATCTATTAAAACTCGCATCTGGTATCAAAGACAGATAAAGTAAAATATATGGGTTATTTCACTTTCGAACATAATAAATATTAAAGCGACATCTATATTTTAAGCTTAAGTTCTCAATTATCTATTTTCACGCAGTAAATAGAGGCAATTACCAATGTGAGTGAACTAATCTCTCATTTGTCCAACATACTTTATTAATATAACGCACTAAGCATTAATATGCATAAATGCCAAATAAGGCTACGAAAGATAGCCATTTTGTTTCTCTATTTCCGTTCCAGAAATAAGTTTAGAATAGAAATCCATGTGGTAACGCAATTTTAATTTCTATTTCTAGAACAAAAAATTTATTCCAAAAATAGATTTGTAACAGAAATCAGAAGTTAAAATTTTTTGCTTCTCTATTTCTGGAACAGAAATGAGAAATAAAAATTCTTCTCATCGGTCATCCTCGCTACTAGTCAATCGTCCATCCGCCACCCACTTGGTGGCGACCACCGCCCGCCGTCACCTGCCGACAGCCACCGCCTACCTCCCATCACCGCCCACTATCCAACGGCCACTATCTCCCGCCGCTGCCCAAATCCCTCCGTCGCTTGCCTCCCACCGCCAGCCATAGTATCCCGTCACTCGCATCCCACCACCAGCCACCATGGGCCGCCACCCACCATCCACCAGCCACCGTCTCCCGTTACTGACCGTCCTCCCCCCGCCACCCACCTCTCACTGCTATCCACCGTTTTCCGCCGCCGGCCTCCCTCCTCTTGCCGCCGCCCACCTTCATCCGTTGCCCACCTCCTATCGCCAGCTACCCTGGGCCACCGACCGTCGTCCAATTGGCCACCACTCCCACCTCCAGCCACCCTCCTCTAGCTGCCGCCCACCTCCCACCGCCAGCCACCGAGGGCCGCCGCCTGTCAACCACTAGCCACTGTCTCCTGCCACCGGCAACCCTCCTTCCACCGTCCGCCGCCTCCCCCCGCCGTCCGCCGCTTGCCGTCCATTCACTGGCCACTTGAAAGGAAGAAATTTTGTGCCGTTATCAAACAAATTTCTATTTCTGGAACAGAAATTTTGTGTTGTTATCAAATGTGTTTTTTTGCTCAGAAACGCCTCTAGAAACAAAAATAGAAAAATCAATTTCTAGCCGGAAATTGATTTCTAAAATAGAATGGTTGTCATTCGCAACCTAAGCTCACAAGCATTAATAATGATAGAAAATATCCTTAAATGTGAACTTATAAGGAAATACAAATGACGAGTACATCAACTTGTACACAGTCCTAGAGATTTTACATGATCAAGAAAACATCTCTAGGAATTAGCTTTGTCATAAGATCTGCTATCATTCTATGCATAGATATGTACTACAAGTTCACATCTCTTCGTGCAACTATATCCTTGACAAAGTTATACTTTGTATCTATATGTTTAGTCTTACAATGAAATTTGGGATCCTTGGTGTCAGCTATCGTTGCTTGGCTATCATAATTAACCAACAATGAGTTTGCAGCATTCTCAGCAATACCTAAGTGATCCAAAAATCTCTTAAGTCAAACACTCTCTTGTACTATTGCTAATCATGCCATGAATTCCGCTTTGATCGTGAATAAGGCTATAGATGTTTTTTTCTTATTGCTCCAAGATATAAAGCTATTATTGAGTAAGAACACAAATTCAGAAGTAGATTTCCTTTCATTTAAATCTCCTTCCCAGTCAGCATCTAAATAGTCTTCAAGCCACAGATCCCTTTCTTGATAACTCAGCGAATAATCAGTAATACCCTTTAGATACCTCAAGATTCTTTTGACGGCTGTCCAATGTGCTTGACCTGAATTGGATTGGTATCTACTTATCTTTCTTACTGCAAAACATATGTCAAGTCTTGTACACATCATAGCGTATATTAAGCTTCCAACAACACTAGCATAAGGAAGATGTTTCATTTGTTCCTGTTCTTATGAAGTTTTAGGACATAGTCTATGACTCAATCCTTTACCTTTTACAATCTTGCATACAAATCGTTCAAGGATTTTGTTTGCATACGTCTCTTGAGAAAAAGACGATGATCTCTTTGAAAGATCTCTTGAAATCTTAAGTCCAAAATATATGCGAATTCTCCCATATTTTTCATTTCAAAATTGGAAGATAACCAATAGTAAATCGTATTAACAAACTCCATATTCCTACCGGCAATTAGTATATTATCCACATATAATAATAAGATCACAAATTGATCTTTGGATCTTTTGATATATACACAATAATCTTGATTGATCATATCAAAATCATATGCCATTATGGCATTATGAAAACGTACATACCATCGTCTCGAAAACAGCTTAAGGTCATATATCAATCTTAAAAGTCGACACACATTTTATTCTTATCCTATTGTAATGAAACCAACGGATTATTCCATATAAATTTCTTTTTCTAATTCTCCATTGAGAAAAGCAGTATTTACATCCATTTGATGTAATTCAAGATCAATACTTGTCACTATTGCTAGAATAAAGCGAATTGAGATAAATCTCATTACAGGAGAAAAAGTTTATTCATAATCAATCCTTTCATTTTGATTACAGCCTTTTACGACAAGGTAAGCCTTATACCTTTCAATTGAGGCATCAACTTTATGCTTTATTTTGAAAATCCACTTATTCCCAATGGCTCTACTTCCTTTTGGGAGATCAACCAATTCCCAAACTCATTTGGATTCAATTGACTTCATTTCTTCTTCCATTACTTGCATCCACTTTTCTTTATCAAGGCTTGTTAGAGCCTTATTTGCATTCCTCGGCTCATCCTTTTCTTGCGAAGCGACCATGAAAGTTTCCCCTTCAATGTCAAAACGTCAATGGGAAATGCTTTTGCAACTTGTTCGCCGTATGGGAGACTATACTATTGGTACATCATGCTTCATTACGCTCCCACTTGGATTAGATAATAAGGATATCATCCCATCATGTGGTTGTAATTGAGACTAGTTCGAATTTAATTCCCCACTTCTCACATTGCTCCCACTTGGATGAACTCCATTAAGTTCATTATCACGATTCAAGGTTTCAAATAGAGAGTAGTCATCACCTATTTTGCCCTTCTTAGAAAATCCATTCTTTAAGAATGTGACATCTTATGATTCAAATTCAATTACACTTCTCCTTTCTTACTTATCTATAAACATGTACCCTTTTGAATGCTTTGAGTATCTTATGAAAATACTCTTTTTGCCTATTGGACCCAATTTTCCGTATTTATGAGAGGGCTTGTAAATATGGGCAGCACAACCCCAAGATTTAAGAAAACTCAAGTCAGGTTTTATACCTATCCATAACTCATATGGAGTATAAGCAACTAATTTAGAAGGTACACGATTAATTATATAGGTAGCAGTTAACAAAGCATCACTCCAAAAGGTGATTAGTAAGTTAGCTAGTACAATTATAGACCTAACCATTTTCAGTAGGATTCTGTTTTTCCTTTTTGCAACTTCTTTTTGTTGAGCAGTATGTGAAATACACAATTGTCTTTTTATTCATTTTTCATCACATAAATTTATGAACTCATCATATATCTCAACCTCGATCGGATCTTATTGCTTTTATTTTCTTATCTAATTGATTTTATACCAAGCTCGTAAATTTCTTAAAGCAACTTAATGTCTCAGATTTATGAAAGGTCAAATAGATATGTCTAAATTGAGTATCATCATCTATAAACCTTGCTCTTACATTTATTGGACCACAGATGTCTGAATGGATCAATTGCAAAGGAAACTCATCTATTCTTCATTTTCCAAATGGTTTCCGTGTCATTTTTTCCTCTAGGCAATGCAAGTAAATAGGCAAATTAACTTTTTCAGAATTGGCCATTAAACCCTCTTTGGCTAATGTATTCATTCGTTGTTAGCCAATATGACCAAGTCTAGCATGCCATATATTCACATCATTATCATAAGAGATGAAAGATGTAAATAGTGAATAACATTAAACCACTGCAGTCAATATTCAGTACAATTAAACCATCTAGAAAATATCCAGAACCATAATAACTTGTTCCCAAAACTAAGTCAACAACATTGTTATGAAAGCTTAATTTAAAACCAAGCTCCCAAAACTAAGTCAACAACATTGTTATGAAAGCTTAATTTAAAACCAAGCTTAACTAAAACAAACACAAAAACTAAATGCCGATGAATCTCCGGAGCATATAACACATCATATAGGAACAAAGTGCATCTACCACTCATAATCAATTGGTAGGTGCCAATTCATTTGACTTCCACTTTGGAATTGTTCCCCACATATATCCACTTTGCTCCAAGTGGAACTCGTTGGAATGCAACGAATGCATCTCCATCCTTCGCTACATGGTTTGTGGCTCCCGAGTTTATAGTCCATAAAGGATTAGATTTACTTAGAAAAACTGAGCATTGATACATAAGTAATACTCTCAAGAATACAAACGGTGTATACCTTCTTTGGCTCGCCACAGTCGCGAGCGAAGTGACCCTTCTTAATATAGCTAAAACACTGCACCTTTGAAATGTTCTTCTTGAAAGGACTTTTTCTTTTCTCATGTTGGTTGAGCTTCGGTTTTTTTATCTAAAGAATTCACTCACTTGCCATCCCACATATTGAACCCACCCAAGCGCTAGCGCTTGGAGCCCAAAGCCCCATCTGAGCCAAAACTAGCAAAATAAGTGTCTGTTTCTAGTTTAGCCGCCAAGAGGCAGTTCTCTTCTAGTTCGAGATGGCACATAGCATCCTCAAAGGTCTTTATGTTTTCATTGTGGGTCATATGCTCCCAACTTTAAGGCAACGAACAGATTACTGCTTGCACTTGCTCTTTGTCAATCAATATGTGACCAACATCCTTCAACTCACTGATCATGTTGACATACGCCTCAAGTGTTGTTTCATGATTTGTCCATGAGGCTTCTTATAAGAGTCAAATCTTATAGTGAGTTGTTTTAGTTTGGTGACAAATATTTGACCAAACCTTGCTACGAATGCTGCCCACATATCTTTGGCATTGTCAAAATGCCTTAACTCCTACATGATATTATTTTCCATACTACTTAGCAACATAATGCGAGCCATAGAATTCTTTTTCTTCCACACACCACATGCATTTTTATCCCTTTTGTGTTGTGCAGTATTTCCATCTTCAAGCTCTTCCATAACCTGATTAAGAACTTCGAGTGCTTCTTGCTTTTCCATAATAATCGCCGTTTAATTTCTCTCGTTTGTTCAACTTAGCCACTATATTCTTAGATGTTGAAGCCATTCTATCTTAACATTTCAGAGATATATATATATATTTGCATGAATTATTAATGCCCAACATTTATGCATTTATTTCATACAAACCTAATACATTAATGAATAATTTCACATGAGGTTTTATATTCGAAAGGTCACTATGTTCCCAATCATCATCTAAGAATCTTAATTTGAAATTATCATTAATATAATTATTTATGTAAAATTAAGTTCTTTTAAGCTACTGAAACTTTGCAAAACTTCTCACTCACATATATCATGCAATCAATATAAGAACAATGCCATTGAATATTCAAAACTAAATATTCCATAAACGATGCATAAGTCTTACATGAAAAAAAAATATCAACAAGTCCTAAAGAAATGACAAATATCAACATGAAAAAAATATTTATAAGTGATGACTAAACATAAAGACATAACCTCAGCGACTCACATGCTTCTTATAAACCGGGAAAGACTCATAAATTTCCTTTGAAAATTTTATGGTCCTATTTGGTAGCCAAGGGAAGACCCTCAGACATCCCTTAGGTTTCAGCCGTGGCGTATTCATTTTGCGCTATGATGCATTCATCCCAATGGTCGACGTCTTCCTTGCTCCAACCCTTATATGTAGTCTCAAAAAAATCCTCTACACGTTTGTTATAATCCAGAACAATGTCATTTCTCGCCATTCCATTGGAAGAGTGTGCATCAGAATTCTGCTACTATAAAGCAGTTTTAAGGTGCTAATCAAAATTCGAAAGAGGGCTTGGTGGCTAAAAGGCATTCGCTTTTATAAAGGCCCAAAAAGCCGTTTGTGTGTGGGATAGCATACCTGCCACAAGCCTTATCTTCGTTTTCCCTAATTGGCATCTTAGCACCCATTTACTAATTTGGCAAAGGTAATCATTCCAAATGATATGTTGTATCATCTCATTGACCTTGACAACGTGCACAATCATGTCAACACAATCGTCCCGTTAATAAGCAGCTAACTCATTTTTAGCTTTAAAAGTTTCGACCTTTGTTCATCCGTCCTTAGGAATATAGGCATGCGTATCAAATGAACTATTGTTCTGGCAACAAATACAGAACAAAAAAGAATTACTCATAATCCATGGTACAACAAAATAGGAAACACTTATTCATATACACGTGAGCCATCAATTGTATTTTCCATAATCATAAGGAAATACAAAAGAAAATGCCACAAATACCCAAAAACACGAATATTATAGGGTTCATTATGCATTTTCACATCCTTACAAGCATCAAACACGTAACATGAATATACCAAAATGTATAGCATTCCATTACGAACACACCGGTACCAAGAACGCTCCATTCAGAGCTCCCACTTCTTCTTTTTTTGGGTCGGTCAACGGTCAACGGGTTGGTCAATGGGGTCAACGGGTTGGGTCAATCAGACTAGAGGACCTCGTGGTTGATGTTAGATACGCTACGCCGATTGGCGCACGCATGCCACACGCGCACACGCGAACCGCGTAGGCAAGCACATGGCAGTGCGTGAGGCAAGGTCGCGCATGGGGGAGCGTGTAGCTTCCCCAACGACGTGCCACCACTTGTTTTACTTGTCTCGATAAGTGCTACCATCTCGTATAATCAAAATTGATTTTTGATGGACGGAACTTTGAGAAGCGATCCCAAACAGTACAATCGGGTGGCATTTTCGTACCCGAGCGGCCATCTAAGCCGATTCTTGTTTTCCGACAAATCCGTGTTTGTATAACAACTCGTTTAACAATATATCAACCACAGCTCTGATACCAATGTTGGAAACGGATTCCAAATCTCGAATAGTCAAGAAACAATTCCTAAAATCGAGACTTAAACAACGAGAAACACGCCCAAGAAAAACTACAAACGCTAATTGAATAGATTTATCACATAACGAACATACTTTGTTTCGACGGATTAAATGTCATCAATTGTAGGCTCAAGAGTTTCTCGGATCATTCGTCAGGGTGAAGAGGAGAGAGTAAAAACGTGTGTTTTTCATAACCTCATAACATCGTTCTCTTTTCTGTATTTCTTTTTATCTATTGATAACTGCTCTATCTCTTTCACAAGATCTTATCCCATTTTTTTAATTGAACCACCAAGAGCAGTTGCATAATTCGTAAGTAGCCGCCAGAGAAGTTACTTGAGATGGGCCCTCATGATGAATCATGGGATGGGTTAGCTTAACATGGGCGGTCCACCCATAAAACCCGATATCCATCATAAGATTTCAAAGTAATTGATCCCATAAGTCTGGGTGAATCCTTTGGCAACCAACTGAGCTTTATACCTTTCAATAGATCCACCAGATCTATGCTTGGTTGCGAATATCCACTTGCATTCAACTGTGGTCTTTCCCTTGGGTAGATTCACCATATCCCAAGTTCCATTTTTTTCCCAAGCTTTCATCTCCTCAAGAATTGCTTGCTTCCACTCAGGAACCGGTAGAGCATCATCCTGCACAGTTTTTGGAATCTCTACACAAGACAATGTTGAGATAAATACAAGGAAATTGGGTGAGAGGTTTTTGTAAGACACATAACGAGACATAGGATGTTTGGTACAAGACCTAACTCCTTTTCGAATAGCAATAGGTTTGTCAAGTTCATCAGATTAAACAGATTGAGTTGGAACATTACCCGATGACTGTATGGAGTTTTGGTTATGCCCTGGTTGGGACTCATGGCACCTTAAGGGAGCAGGATACTCATTTCTTTGAGTGTTATCTCTTCTGGTGTAGACTTGAGAATAGGATGGAAGCTCTGTATTATTGGTAGTAGTTTCACACCTGTTATGCTCACAAGTAGGGTGCGATGGCAATATAGGTGGACCCGAATTTTCATTGTTTAAAACACTTGGTTCCAAATATGGTATAAGGATTACGGGAATAGGATTTTTGGAAAAAGGATTTTTAGGTTCCGTTAGACGAAAAGAATCTATGATGCTGTTGTGTGAATTTGCACTTTTTCCCCCTCTAAAGATGAGCTCTAAAAAATGGTTTTGATTCAAAAGAGGTGACATCCATGGTCACAAACATATTTTGGAAATCGGTTCAAGGCATTTATACACTTTTTGATTAGGTGCATAACCAACAAACACATATAGTTTTGCTCTGGGATCAAGTTTCCCCCGATTTCTATCATGGATGTGGACAAAGGAGGAACAACAGAATAGTTTTAAGGGTAAGGCTGAAGCAAGTCCAGAAATTGGGTAGGTCTCCTGAAGGATTCTCAAGGGTATTTGAAATCCTAACACTCTCGAAGACATTATGTTGATGAGATATGTCAAGAGCTTCACCCCAGAGGTATGTGGGAACTTTATATGTAAAGAGTAGAGGTCTAGTTACTTCTAAAAGGTGTTTATTCTTCCTTTCTATCACCCCATTTTGCTGAGGGGTGTCAGGGCAAGAACTTTGATGCACAATCCCCTTTTCCAAGAAAAATTGTCCCAAAATTCTATTGAAATATTCTTTCCCATTATCACTCCTAAAATTTTGGATTTGCACTTGGAATTGTGTTTATACTATGATGTAATTTTTTTTTTAAATAGTCTCTACTTTAGGTTTCTCATTTAACAAGTATACCCAACTCACCCTTGTAGAATAATCAATAAATGTAACAAACTATTTCTTTCGCGAGGGTGTAGGAATTCTAGATGGGCTCCAAACATCACTATGAATTAAGGAGAATGGTTTTGACAGCTTGTAGATTTGTGAAGGAAAATTGGCTCGATGATGTTTGTCTAATTCATAGAATTCACACTGAAATGAAAATGCACTTTTATTCAAAAACAACTTTGGGAATAAGAACTTTAAATATTGAAAATTTGGATGACCTAGCTTATAATGCCATAACATAATGTCATCATCCTTATTAACAGTAACAGATTCGAAATAGCTACCATAAACTTGTCTACTTGAGCTTGTTCCATCCTCAAAGAAATAGTCTTCCACTCTCTCTAGCATTGCCAATTGTCCTCCCCGAGGTCAAGTCCTAAAACTCACAATGAGATGAGAAAAAATCTGGTTGACACTTTTAATCAGAGGTTATTTTACTAATCGACAGCAAGTTAAAAGATAGCTTCGGGACATGAAGAACATTCTAAAGTGCAAGGGCAGGTGAGAGCTTGATAGATCATGATCCTGCTATAGCTAAAAGAGAACCATATGCAATTATGATTTTTTTATTTCCTACACACAGACTATAGGTAGAAAAGAGTTTTGAACAACCTATCATATGATCCGTTACTCCTGAATTGAGAATCTATGGAGCTTTTGGTGTGGATTTTCTATGAGGAAAGCAACAGAAAAATAATTACCTTTCTGGGCTAAAGAACAAGATAGATTTGAAGAAGGTTGTGGAGATTGAACAAGTTTAAGGAGTTTGTATAGGTGACTTAATTGTTCCTTTGTGAATGGAATCGAATCTAACTTGATTTGCTCTTCTTCCTTTGTTGCTTGGAAAACACTATCATCACTACTGCTCCTTCTCTTCCAACCTTCTTTCTTCCAATTCTACAGTTCTACGTGAATTTTCCAACATGTCTCTTTGGTATGCCATGGTTTCTTGCAGTGTTCGCATCATGGTTTCTTCCTCCTATCTTCTTCAAAATCAGGCCCCCGAGATACAAGTGCAGAATTTTCAGATATAGAGCTAACATTTGTTTCCAAATCACGTAGCATGATTCGCCTCCAAAATTCCTCCCTTCTAACTTCAAAGAAAACCTTGCGAATGTATGGCAAAGGTTTTTGACCAAGGATCATGCCTCTCACTTAATCCAAGCTTCGATTAAGGCAACTAAAAAACATGTATACTCTATCATTCTCTTCTCTCTTCATTTGACTCTTACAATCAGCTGGACTTTCACATGTATCACCATAGCATTGATCTAATTCTTGTCAAAAGGTCACCATTTCATTGCAGGAAATAGTAACCTCACAATCCTCTTGCTTTTAATTGCCATAGCTTTGTCTTCAATTCAAAGATCTAGGAAGAATTTTTCAAATCATAATATGTTTCTCTCACAGCGTCCCACACATCTTTAGCAGTAGGAAGGAACGGGTGCGGTTTTCCAATTGATGGTTCCATAGAATTGATTAGCCAGGCAATCACTAAAGAGTTCTCAAATCTCCAAATCTTCCAAGATGGATTGCTTTTTGTTGGTTCCTTCACCTCGCATGTCAAGTGGCCTACCTTTCCTCCGCCATCGATTTGCTAATTTCACCTATTGAGCCCACTCCGAATAATTTTGGCCATTCAGTCAGTTAACTGTTTATAGCAGGTTGGAATTCTTGGAGAATTGCTCTCCATCATTGCTCAATTGTGCAAAGAGATTAGTTGGGTTGTCTCTAGCATGACACCTAAAGGATTGGTGTCCCTACTAGCTCTGGTCATCGCTGTTTTCACCATTATAGGAGCCAGATTCTAAACCTAAGCTCTGACACCATTCAATTTTTAAAGAAGAAAATTTGTCTCTCCTATTTTTTATAAGAGGTATGTGCACTAGAAATCCTAAAACTTATCACGAAAGTGCACTTGAATCCTAAAACCTTCAAAAAGTGCAAATAAGTCCTAAAACTTATCACGAAAGTGTAAACAAGTCCTAAAACTTGTCATACAAGTGCAAACAAGTCCTAAAATTTTAAAAAAGTACAATCAATGGAAGGATTTAATTGAATCAATTAGACAAGTTTTAAGACTTGTTTACACTTTCGTGACAAGTTTTAGGACTTGTTTGCACTTTTTTAAAATTTTAGGTCTTAAGTGCACTTTCGTGATTAGTTTTAGGACTTATTTGTATTTTTTAAAAATTTTAGAACTCAATTACACTTTCGTGATAAGTTTTAGAACTTTGAATGCACTTATCCCTTTTTATTACTTCTCATACTTACAAAGAACATAACATTTAAATAGGGCCAACGACAACTAAAACAATAGAAAGAAATAAGAATAGATTTCCTACTTATGAATTCTAGCGATTTACTTCCTAATCTTGAGAATTTAGAAATAAATGGAAACAAAATAATTTTTTTATCTCAAGATTTTCATCTAATTTTTTGGCAGATTTTCCTTGAGATTTCCGAGATTTTCTTCTAAATATTCAACAATGTAATTTTGAGATAAATAAAATATTTTTTAAATACAAATGAATTACAACAGTTAGATAATGAAGAGACGCGAGAAGGGTGAGGGGCGATATTAACGGGGATATGCTTTGCTATATTTATGAGAAAACTCCAAAAAAAATTTCTTGAAACGAGGAGAGTTCTATTCTAATAATCTACAATACTCTAAGGTACACTTAAAGGTAAAACTTAGAAAAAACTTTGTTACAAGACATTTACATAGATACTTGAGAAGTAATATGAACGGATAAGAATATTTAGTCTGACCACATAATTTCATCAAGCTCTAATTATTCAATTTCCAATTGGACTTTACAACATCATATCGATTTCACGTGACACACATTATATTAGAAACAAAGTTTCTATTATCAGTACCGAAATCGACAGGGAAAATCTGAGATTATGACAATGCAACCAGTTGGGAAGAGTTGTGCAAAGATTAAGAAAATTAAGAAAATTGAAATACAAACCTAGAATTAAGAAAATCGAAAAAAAAAAAAAAAAACAAGCATGGAAAGAGGTCGAGACAAAGGCCAGAGCAGCCCCACCTTTGAAAGGGGCCGAGGGCCTCACCACCCTCAACTCGAGTTGGGGAAGGGCTGCACCGCTCTCCCTGCGGCGAAGCAAGGCTTGCCCACACTCTCGCCACCGCTTGGCAAGGGCTTGCACGCCCCTTGCCGTGGCAAAGCGAGGGGCTGCATGACCCTCTCAATCAGCTGGTGAAGGTATGCAAGATCCTCGCAATTGCAAACCCTCACCTCAGCTCGGCTGATAAAACAAAATCCTGATTAGAAACGAATAAAATGGAGGCTGCCACAAATGCTCAGTTCAACCAAATATTACGGTACATTGACAAAGTCACTGTGACAGGGCAGCTGATTTGAGTTACTTGATTTACCCATAGGGCCAACAAATATTTTGATTTAACAACTTAAACCGTCAAATAGTTGCGCCGCATAAGAGCGAGATCCAATTTCAGTATCTGCAACGGTAAGATACGTAGAATTGATAGTTGAAGCTGAATAACCAGAATGAAGCTAGTCGAATGTAGAGTTTTTTTTTTTTTTTTTGGTAAGGTAAATCGAATGTAGAGTTGGTATCCACTGACTCCACTCTTTATAAATCTCTTCCCATTGCTATGATTTTCTGGAAGTAATTAAGTGGAATTGATAGATTTTTAAAGATAGACATAGAAACTTACCGCCGTGGGACCTCGAGTGGCTGAAGCAGTCATCTCCCTCTGCCATTGTAGACCAAGGATTCAGAAATTTGGCCAATTTGCCGAACTTCTCCAGAAGCATTTTCTGAAGAATTCGTAGGTCATTTCTATTGCAGTAAGGGGAAAAAGAAGAGTCAGAGATTTGAACCTGACTCATGCCCTGTGGTAAGGAAGAATTTATTAGACTGAAAATATCGTTCATTATTAGGACTCTTTATTACAACAAATCAACTAACTGATGGATGAATCAGTACGTGGGAGCTGGGACAACCGGTCACCCAGAAACCACACTTATCGAATGGTACCTATACTTACAAAAGAAAGAAAAGCCTCTACCAAGAATGGTTCAGCAAAACTGTGGAGGGAAAATGAATGTAGTAATGGAGATGAGGGCTGCTTTAATTTTCTCAGAACAGCATCGGATGTCCCAATGAATAACTCCACTCAATGTCGCTTCATTTCCCGGAATATGTTTGATACCTTTGGTGACAATCTAGGGAGGAACTTGAATAACTGTTCAAACGAGCAAAAGCATTATTTAACCAAATGAGACGTCAAAAAAATGAAGAACCAATTCAGATGTGAGAGAGAGAGAGAGAGAGAGAGAGAGAGAGAGAGAGAGAGAGAGCATATTAGTTGCAGTGAGCATGTCAAGAGTACACTCGAAATTACTTCTAAAAGCCAAATATTAAAACCCATCATTATGAATGTATCCAATCAAAGATCTCAGCTAAAAAAATTGCTAATTGGGAGAAAGAGATTGGAGCTCTCTTGTTTTTCCACAACGCCTTCAAAGGAGGGCAAATTAAGAACACAAACTTCCATGCATGTATGCAAAACCAAGGATCACGGTACAAGACAGGAAACAACAAGGAATGAGTTCCAAATAGATGAAAACAGAGTTGTGCTGGTGAGCAAAAGGTCGTTTACAAATAACAGACTAACCGCCTCTTTGATATTTTATTGATGTGAGACCAGATTCAAGAAAAAAATAATCTCAGAAATACATTCTTATTTCTAAATAAGTTACTCCAACAAGAAAGACAGTGAGTATTGCAGACTTGCAATTAAATCAAAATCACAGCACTTATCAACTACAAAGGCAGTATCCTCATTAAGGTGCTTCCACTTACAAGTGTTCATCCCCTTGCTTTCTAGTTTTGTAAGGTTGGGCACCTCTTGCTATTTCATGAATGAATCAGATAGATGTAATGTTGTCGTGCATGGTGAAAGCAAGAATCAAACAAAAGGGCCAGAAAAATCTATCCAGACACTTTGTATCTATAGGAGATATTTCTTGATCAGAAATTCACCACAAAAAGTTTGATGAAGTGCATACCCAAAGCTTCACACAAGCATCAATGATGACGGGAATCAGGCATACGAAAAAAGTAATAGCAGACTGATCAACTTCCACTCCATAATGCTCAACAATTACTTCTAACAAAGTCTGCCAACCAGATTCAGAATGATACCTGCATGTAACCAATTGAAAAGGTGCACAAGCCATAAAAAGACAAGACATGAGTCAAAAAGAAATTGAGTAACTTCAAAGAAATTACATTCTACTTTCCAAAAGCCTACACATGATTTCATACAGAGTAGTAACAAAATTATTGCATGAATCAACAAACAACCTTTTATCGAAGTAAACCAATGGCCTAAAGCACGACCAGTAAAGAAAGACAAAACATAATGATGAGCATGTAGCATTAAAACTGCCAAATTACAAATTTGAGGTTGAGGGGAATACGTAAGAGGAAGAAATGAGCAAATTTAATATCCAAACTGAGAAATATTATCTTCTTCAAATGCAGCCCCCGCAAATTGTTTCATTTACATCAATTGGCATAAGAACAACGACCAGTTCCTATTAAGTGCACTCTAACTGAAAATGATGGGAGTATCGTGTCATAGCATGGCAGAGAAATGTTACCCTAGGAAAATATCTGTGATGAGGATAATAAGAAATGCCTTCCCAGTATCCGATATGTTATTTATAATTTTGTAACCTGTAAATTTCAGCAATGCTACCTGCAAATGACCACAAGGTTAGAAAATTTGACAGGCAAGACAACAACCAAAAAGGAAGAGACACACCTGCGTATTCCTATGAAATTTATATGATTTAGGTCACTTATGGAGAACTGATGGTCTTGTTGCATTTATGGAGTATATGGCATACATTCAGATGAACAACCAAAAACAAAATTACAAACTTACAGCAATCTCCAGAGATATTCTTTAGGGTACACTTCTAAAATTGAGTAAGACAATATAGTGTATGACTAACTTCCTTTTCCTGCATTGTTTCATCTCAAAATGCATCCAAACAAGTGAAGGTAATTACAGTTCCCAGTCTTTTTCTTCCTTCAATACTTTTCGTTTCTTTTCCATTTACTTCACCCTAACCTGATAGCCTTACATAGAGTTAGACCTACCTGGAATATTTTCTGTCGTAATAAGCACAAGCTACACAACTATGACATCTACTTCATCATTAACTCCCTATGTTATGGTATCATTTCTATGTTGCAGTGATTAAGCAACAACTTATAAATGAAGACATCATAAGAATCTATCATCTCACAATTAATAAAGAATACTACAACAAGACCGAAAAGGGTGGCAGACAAGGACTCACCTTACTTTGATTGAAATACAAAATCAGAAAGAGTGAAATGCCAAATACCATATCGGACCATATGTTGGCAAATGCTCTACGATTTTCTAGTCTCCACTCATCTCGCAACTCCAAGCTGTTCGAGCAACAAGAAAGGAAACATATATTACAAAATTTACATTATTCCTTCTATTGTGAGAATTCTCAAGCTAGAACTTATAACATGTTCAAAGAGAGAGGAATGCTATCACTTAACAAACAAACGTAACGTTTAGAGTGGGTAAATTTCATCTGTGGTCACTGAAGTTTAGTGGATTTTGCAGTCAGATAACTAAACTTTGATTTCAATAACACAGTGCACTACTTTGAATATTTTGCAATTGATGTACTTGGACTGCAATCCAGCTAATTTTCCAATGAACCATTGACGAGGCCAACGTGTGGAGCATTTAATGAAAGCCACGTTATTGCTACATGGGCACAAACACAATATCATTTATCTGACAAAATTGGCCACATTCTGGTCACAATGTATCGATTGCAAAAATTTGAAAGTTGAGATCATTGTTTATCTCCCCATCTTATTTAATTCAGGTGTTTCGGACGCATGTTTCAGGGTGTATTCCTGATTAGAGGTTCTTAGCATAGGTATTTCAGTTGGCTAGCTTGCCCCTCTTTTCCGTTATTTAAGTACAACATCTCTTGGTACGAAGGTGGAAAAAAGAAATGATAATGAAAGAAATTTGCAATCTCGTACAACTAACATCTACATCAACTAAGGTTCGAAAGAAAAGGCGATCTTACGCTTTATGCCGTAATTCCAACCAGGCCTCTTCGTCGGATAGTGGTGGAGATTTACCAATCTCTTCCTCAAACCTATATCTTGCCTTTTCAACTTTCAATTCTTTAACCATTTCCAGTTTTTGGTTCCTTCTCACATCAAGCATCTTGGCTGCAAGTGGAACAGTCTTTACATACCTGTCCAAACCAAAGTGTGTGATTTGATCAGTTGGGGAAAATTTCCAATGACATTGATTAGGACAAAAGAGTAAACAACTGAATTTGATGCAAGAACTGAATGCCATTTCATAAGCTTATGGGAAAGCTCCATTAAACAACAATAAGGCCCGCAGTGCTTCATGACATGGAATGCTGGGCAGTTAAACACCAGCATGCACAAAAAGATGAGTGGCAAAGATGAGAATGATTCATTGGATGTGTCAGCCCAAGAAAAGGTAGGAATTGAAATGAAGTCATTCAAGAAAGGTAGGTGTGGCACCAAGAAAGGACCATATAAAACAAAGGCCTCTAGATACTCTAGTGAGGAGATGCATTTACGAGATAAAGAGTCCCAAGGACAAATTTTAAGGGGGGAGCCAGGGGAGCCCAGATATGAATTTCAAATTTGAGAAGAAAATTTGGCATGCTGTGCTTTAACATTATGACAGATTACTACTTTGATAACACTACTTATATATTGAGAAGGTTGCACTCTACTTAGATTTAGGAGACCCTTAAGGAAATAAATTTCATATATAATCTGTATAGTTATAATTATTAAGTTGGATACTCTTAATGTCTGTTCTTGTATTGATAAAGGATCTCCGTAATCATAATCCTTTTGCATACATTTCACTGATTGTATATAATGGAGTTTATCATCACTTTATAATTCTTTATGATAAATTTAAGATTTTTACTGTAGATCCGTACCATGAAGAGTCAGATTCAAAGGGGTAGAGGAAGACCAAAAGACATAGAAGCAGATGAGAAAAAGGATATGGAGTGGGTAGATCTTTCAAAGAATTTGGTACAGAATTGAGTGCAATGGCATAAAAAAGATTTATATAGCCAACCATCTCCTCTATTGAATGATTAACGTGAACTCTCTATGCCATACAGTCTTTTGTTACAATGACCACAATCAAACAATTTTGCAGCCCCAACCATTTCCTCTAATGAAAGAGAAGTCAATAGAAAGAAACGGATTTGGTGGTCCTGTGTGCCCTCAAATGTACTACAAATTAGTTAGTGAGATGCAAATGCTAATCTTGCAACAGGAGACAAGACTTTTCCGTGGCCATCGTCTGACATTAAAACACTTGGCAACAGTAAGATGCTCAGGAATAGCATCAAGCACCACAAGATGCAGTCATGCAGGAAGGACAAAACAAGTTAAATTGGCTAACCTATCAAAAAACTTTTGGTTGCAGAGACTAGAACAACAACTACGACTGGCTGTAAACAGTAAAGGGAAGATATCTGGTCACTCTTCCTAATTTTAATGAAGTATCAAGTCTCATAGATATGTTCTTTTCCCCTGTTGGACATTTTCTCTGAGAAAACATAGAACCCCATTGATATTCCTTTTAACAGAGCAAAAATCAACCAGTCAGAGCTTAAGAGAAACACCACCAGCTCATAGTAGTTTTATCACACTCTACATGTTTAAAAGTAATAAAAATGAAAAAGACAAATCACGGAGATCTTGATGTTTACCTGTCCAGAAAAGGCATAAGAACATAGTCATGAACCATGAAGTCCAAGGCGCAGGGTATTATTATTAGAATCGCCAGAAACTTAGCCTACAAGTCAAATTTCATTTATTCAGCAAGTAATTCTCACATAGTTGCATTCGGAAAACATAACACCTAAACAGCAGAAGTAACAGTATGAGCTAACAATGAGCATCAACAATGCAACAATGTAAACTTCAACCACCGCAACAAATAGTCAGCTATCTCATCAAGCATTCTTAAGACATGTACTCTGTCAAATGGCATAACCGGCCAGATTTGAGCATGGAAAATGGAGATTTATTTAGAAAGCCCTGTCCCCAAAATACAATTGCTTAAATGAATAGCCCATCCATCTTACTAAGCTCGCAATGCAAGCCTCAGTCATATTTCTTTCATCAGCTACTTAAGCAAGCTTTCGCAAACCCATCATAAATCACAGCCCTTCAGAAAAAACTACTGTCCGAGTAGTTCTAAATCCAATAACAGTAAATATTCAGAATGTATATTCTAAACCCCTAGCAATTGTTCTGTAGCAGATCTTAGCATTAAATAGAAGCAGAAAAGTGCTAGAGCAGGTAATATCTTTTCACTTTTATGGGTTAAGATGTGGGTAGTGAGAGTTGGAGAAGAAAGGAGAGACATTTGATGAGAATTGAACAAAGAAGTTGCACTTGAAGCAACAGTATGATTGGGAAAAAGCATAGAACTGACTTAGCTGTTTAGGCAACAGAGCCAGAAGTCCCCTTTTCTGTCACCCAGCTTTAAAAAAGACACGAGAAAGTCATCAATTTAGAGGCTCTGATGCAACAGAGCCATAAGAAGTCCCCTTTCTGTCACCCAGCTTTAAATAAGATACAAGAGAGATAATCATCAATTTAGAACCTACAGTCTCTCTATTAAGTGTTTGTCAAGGGGAAAACTACATTTTTCCAGTAACAACCTTGAGCTTCTATATTATCATGCTCGAGTAGCAATCAACTCACTGTTAAGGAGAAACAAAGGAATCTCCTCGAAATTAGAAAGGCATAAAGATTAGTCCAAAACCCTATTGCGACCTTGTTTGAGAAAATCTCATAATTTGTCCAAGTGTACCAAGGCTAAAACCCCATTTTGACCTTATTTGGTGAATTTTCAAGGTTTGTCCATGCGTTGATTCTATTGTGTAGATGGATTTATTGCTCAGTGTCGTCAATGAATTTCAAATCAACATAACTAGTGCAAGTAAAAGAAGATCCCTGAGTCAAATGCTTCTCGATACTATACATATTAGATAGCTAAAAACATGTACAGCTACCTATCAGACATTCATAGCAGTCTCATATCTATTTCAGTGCTCTTATAAAGAAACAAGTGATCGAATCATAAAACAAGTGTAGCTTATTGATGACATATTCCATTCACCTAGCTCCTACTAGGCATCTAACCAGGAATGAGTGACGACAACATAAATGTTTGAGGATTATTTTAATCATCAATCATGTTTTACATGTTCCACGAGAAGTATTTCGGTCTGTTCAAATAAACTTTTTTCATCTCTTGAATCTTCGGAGGAGCCTGCAAAAACAATGCCAACGATAGTTCAAACAACAAGATCGGACAATAAAATTTCTAGTCCTGAATCTTGGGCAAAGCAGACAATTCCTAACCTTGAAATAGATAATCCTAAGTTTCTTTTTCTTTCTATACATGCCAGGTGAAGGACAAAATGAAAGATGACAACCGAAATCGCATCATCTTTCTATTCAACAGGTCAAGTGAAGAAGAGAGCACCCCGCCATCCATCTTTTGATATATACTCAAAAGTCAAGTTGTATCTAACAATCCAAAATAATGCCGCTGACTTCATCAAGGCATCCCCCCGTAATCAAAACACGGATAGAGAAAAACACACTAGAAAAAAAAACAAAAGCAACCACCTTTGAGTAAACAGACAGCAAGCAATTCACAAGCTGAATCGTAGCAAAAGCTGGTACGACCAAATAGAAGCTACGTTTGTAGTTCAAGACGCAGCATGAATGCACCCACCGAATTCTGCGAGGCATACCGAAAGACACGATCCTCATACAGCATATCGTCGTCTTCTCTTCCTAAAATCATATCACTCACTGATTTAACAATACCTCTTTCACCGGAATCCAACACCAACTCCTCCCCCGAATTCCCAGCTCCGCCATTCCCATCATCCCACGATGCCGCGGCGCCGTCGTCGACGAGCCAATCCTCCCACATCCGAGACTCCTCGTTCCTCGAGTCCTGCTGCGCTTCCCTCAGCTCCACGATGGCCTCCGCCCTTCTCTTCCAAGCCTCGAACTTGTCGCCCCCGCCCGGCGGCGACCCCTCGCCACCCCCCGAATGCTCCTCCACTTCGTCCTCCAGCATGTCGTCCTCCTTCAGCCCCAACCAGTTCCCATCGTCCTCGAGGAAGAACCTCTTCCACCAGCTCGTCCGCCCGCCGCCGCCGCCGCCCTTCCTCTTCCCCTTCGAATTGGGAACCAGGACGTCGAACCGCGCCGCCCTCGCGGCGACGCGCGGCGACGCGGAGAACTTCTTCACGGACCCGCGCGTCGGCCTAAGACGGGCATTGGCGTCGAAGAAGACGAGGCCGCTGGTCGCAACGACGGAAGCGATCATCTACCACCTTATCCGGAGCCAGCATGGTTCGGAGCCGCCCCCGGGAGACCGCTCAGCCGGCCCGGTGATCGCCCATCGCCGGCGGAGGCGGCGGCGCGGCGGCGGCCGGAGCGGAGGAGCGCCGATGGCGGGCGGGTGGCGGCGGCCGGGGGGTGGGGGGGGAAGATCGTTCGATGGGAAAGCGGCGCGACGCTCGATGGCGCGAGAGGAGGAGGAGGGGACTGCGTATCTGTTGCTTGCCGTACTTTGGTTTAGCCAGCGAATGGATAACGGATGACCGGGGGGGTCGTCACCAGCTTTTCCCGTTTTAAGGAAGGATGAACCATTAGGGGGGATGGGATGGCTAACTCCACACCCAAACAAAAACTGCTGCCTTCCACACCCCTTCCGTGGCGAGGCGAGGCCACCACCGCTATTATGGGCCGTCTGAATTTCTAGTCAGGGTAGAACTCAGATAAGAAACGCTTTGTTTGACGAAATTACGGTAGTAAAGTCAAATACTTTGACATCCTACCATATCCATAAATTTGGTAGGAAATGCATACCGGTGGTGTAAATGAATCTTGAAAATGCACAGAGGGAGATATGGTAAGAATCTCTCGCGAACACGAACAGGTGCCGAAAGAAATCGCGGATGTGCAGATGGAGACAGCCTCGAGCAATCGATCCGTGATCATGGCACGACCTGAATCTTAAATAGCAACCGAGTTCGTTACAATATTTCGGATCTGCGTGCTCAACCGTGACAAGAAATGTAAATTGGTTACAGTCGCATCGATGAGGTAGATCGGCTAACAATGTCAAATCTAGTAAGAGGGAGAAAGCATGATCATTCACATTTGCTTCGAAAGTATGATCATTCATATTTGCTTCGGCTCTCTCACCTCTCTTGCGAAGCTTCAGTGTGAACCAAAGAGTTATGGAGGAGGAGTTTCCACTCTATGGCCGCTTTTGTGGAGTTTCGACATGAACTAAAGAGTTACGGAGAAATTGGAGTTACGGAGGAGTTGCAAAAACTTCAATGCCCAGTGGGCGTGCATGATAACATTTCTACTCCCGGGCAAAATTTCTGGCCAGAAATTGAAAAATCAATCTCTTCTCCAGGGATGATTTTTTGATTTGAGAAAGGCGTTTGATAACAGTATGAAATTTCTATTCCCGGAATAGAAATTCGTTTGTTAAAGTGTAAAAATTCTTTCTCCCGGGATAAAAAATTCGTTTGAGAAAAACTATAATTTTTTTGTCAATTTTCCACGATAGATTTGAAGAGTTATATAATTTTTGTTACAAAAAGTGGCTGAATTTCTTAGATTGGAGAATGGTGTGAGGTGTTCAAGTTTATTGTAAAGGCGGAGACAAAGAAAGATGATCCTTTCCTTTACCTCTCCTTGTATGATCATCATGAGCTGTTCCTTGTATGATCATCATGAGACAAAGAAAAATTATTTCCTTTACCACCGTAAAAATCATCATGAGTTAATTCTGTCCTAATATAACTTGCTTGCTTTGTAGTTCTTTCGCTAGAGAAAAACCAAACGCGATGTTCAGCGTCAACTTGCTTGTTTTTGTCGAACATGTGGGAAAACATAGATCATTGAATCATTGGAAACCTCAAATATCATATTGCAACAATGAAAATTTGAAATTCTCGAATATAACTAACAAAGTACATTATGAATATTAAAAAAACAAAGTCATGGAATCTCGGCCATATGACGATCCCTCGCCATTTTGTTGGCAATAGTTTTCCTAAGCACGTTCATCTCGACTCCTTCCTCGGTCGACGTATCATCCATAGTGTCATTGTCTGATGGTTCATATGGATGCTCTGGATCTCCAAAAAGCTCAAAGTTCTTATCTCTTTTGTCTTCATCACGTATATAGTTATGAATAGTACAACATGCAATGACTATACGTGCTTGCTTCTTAATTGTAAATGAAGGCATATGTCTCAAAATGAAGAAGCGATTTTTGAGTACTGCAAATGATCTCTCAATAATGTTCCTTAGTGAAGAATGTTTATGGTTGAACAATTCTCTAGCCGTTCTTGGTTGCCTATCACCACCTCTATAGTCCTTCAGATGATATCGCTCACCTTTAAAAGGAGTTAGAAATCCCGGAGCAGATGCATAACCAGAGTCTACCACGTAATATTTTCCTACAAGACAATTTATGAATTGGTCATGATATTCAACTAACATTAGCTGAATTATTTTCCTATAAGACAATTTAATCGTCAATAACATTACTTTTTTTTCATTAAACACATAAGTACCTGGCGGTGGTCGAGGAAATTGCAAGCGAGGATTTGCCATTGCTGCTGAGAGCACCCGACAATCATTAGCCGATCCTTCCCAACCAGCATATACAAATGTAAATCTCATATCAAATGAACAAATACACAGCACGTTTTGAGTGGTAGTTCCTTTTCTGCCTCTAAAAGGGATTTGCTTTGATACAGGTACGGAAGCATGAACATGAGTACCATCAATAGCCCCCACGCAGCCCTGTCATTTAAAAAGTAACTATTTCATAAGTTCATCAATAAAAATAACAACAACAATGTAAAGGAATATATGAGTAGTGTCATACAAGTTTATTCTACCTTAAAGTAAGGTTCAAGCTTAGGATTTATGAGAATCTCCTCTGGAACAACATCAAAAGAAGGCGGTGTGATAATCTCTTGTCCCAACTTGAGAACTGCTTTCAACACTAAATTGAAGTATTTGCTGATAGTTTGTCCTGAATGTTGGAATCTCTCACACAAAACTCTATTGATGTTCTTGTGACAAATCATTGATAAAAAAATCCCAACTTGTTCATCAACTCTAATATATCGACTATCTTCCAACCAACCTCTTGCCTTCAACAAATCACACAAGTTGATAAAGACATGTCTCTGCATTCTAAATGCTTCATACACCCTATCTGAATGTCCATAAAGAATTTCTCTCATCCATTCAGGTCCTGATAATATACTGTCCCTAATAGGTTCTCTTGTACGCATAGACATATCTATCGTAGCAATAAACCACCATGCTATTAATATTTCAAAATCAAGCTCAGTAAAGTCATATTCAACTGATTCAACTGATTCAACTGACGCCACCTGACTATTATTCTCACTACTTTGACCGTCTTCCATATTACCTATACAACACATGAAAGAAGAATATAAGAACAACAAACAAAGCACGAGTCTCATAATCATATAAAATTGCCACAGTAACAATGTGGTCATAATTTATAGTTTAAAGGAAACATCATTGGTCATGAAATTTAAACAAACAGCAGTTCATAACAATACACATTGCCATCTATTTAAAGAGACTCAATAAGACAAAGTCTCAGTTCCGGGGGGGATAAGATGAATCCGGCATGCATGATTCACAGCTTTGCTATAAAGATTCGGATTCATGCCAGGCATCTCTTTTAAAACGCCAATAACAACTGCTATGGAGTATGGGTCACTAGGTGATGAGCCACGTGAAGTCACAGAGCTACTTGTAAGTAGGTCCGCCCTGAACTTCATTACATCCCGAATGGCTTCACAGGTATCACTAACACTGCATGAGTTGCTCTTTCTTCTCTTGGCATTTGGAGTCCTATTCAAGTTATGCTTCTCACGCACTGGGGTAGGCTCAGGTTCATTGATTTCTTCAGCTTGTCTCACGTTGCTAAAGGCTCCAGCACTGAGAGGGCTTTCATTATAGTTGTCATAGAAACCAGCTTGCTCCAAATCAGCAAAGTCGAAGTTACCAGTGTTGTCATTGACACCTTCATTGACACCTTCATTGACACCTCCATCTGATTCCGCATCTTCTTTATTTCCAGCTGTAAAATCCCCAGTAGCACATGTATCACCAAACACGATGCATAGTTCACGATACTGAGGAAACCCATCAACCCTGAATTTAGCCCATTCTTTATTTTCCTGTGAATAAAAAAAATATGTTAGTACATTTATAAAAGTCACATCCACATATGAACAAACGGACCCAAGTAAAGTGATACCTGAATGTGAGAATCCCATATACTTGGATCCTCCACAAGAACTGTGTTTTTGATTTCATCCCACCCAAATCCAGACTGTCCAAGTAGCTTTTTGAAACTACTAAATTGCGTCTTCAGTTTGTTTACCTTGTTCTTCAATTGAACAACATTGTAGTCTAGCCCTGTCTTTTTGACAAATTCGGAATGAATGTTATTCCATCCTGTTTTGTTGTAGGTAGTTGTGGTCCTATTACCCTTTTTTACCTCTTCAACCAATAAACTTACAAAAATATTGGTTAAAGGCTCGGTCCACTTTGCCACAAATGTCCCTTTATGAGATGCCATCAAACCTTAATAGGTTGAGTATCAAATAAGCAATATCATTAACACATGATGGGCAAAGAATGCAGTAAAGCAAATAGGAAAGATCTGAAAAAAAAATTGTACCTTAGAAACCTAAAACATAACCAAGACCTATGAATCTATAAACTAGAATTGAAGATAACATGTCGAACATAGCAAGCCATATATGGCTTACATCCATTTACCTGCTCACTAGTGCTTATACTTTTATGGTCAGGAGAAGATGGCTTCAAATATCACCTTTCTGTACCTGCAAAGTGATAACCAAACCCAGATGTAAAGAGCCTAGAGCATGAACTGTGAAAGAACATAAAACCCTACAGGGCACCGAGATCAGATTGAGGACTCTATGTCATGAGCTTCATTCAGGCAACTACAAATAGGGGAGGGACGCAAGAGGCAAACAGAATATATGCAAAGCACATATGAGGTCAAATGTTTCAAAGATCCAAACGATTTGCAAACAGGACACTCCATGGGCTAAATTCACAGTTAGTCACTGTTATGTACCGTCGATTTTCATTGAATTCACTATACTTTCACTCTTAGTCATCATCAGAAGAACAACGTTTCGCTTCTCCTCCTCCAAGCTCGATCAAGTAAGTGAAAATCACCAGCAAGATAAAAGCGATCACTTGCCAAATTAAACTGTGCTTTCGTTTCTTCTTATCATTCTTCCAGCAATGTGCAAGTAATCTACGTCGGAAAAAGGATAATAATTTGCGTTTTCAGGGGGGCAATTTGTAGTAAAATACACATCACGGGATCAACATTCGGACAAAAGAAGAAATCTCCTTTCGGCAAAAACGTGTTCACCCAACAAAAAAAAAACACAGTTGGTGAATCGACCGCAGAAACCCAATTTCTGGCGAGCGAATCTGGGTTTCTGGCGAGCAAATGCCACTGCTTGGCGACCGCAGAAACATTTCTACTCCCGGAAGGAATCGACCGCAGCAGCAAAACCTAGAGACAGTATTGGCGCAAAGAAGACGAACTCGAGCAGAAAATCGTCACCTGGATCGAATGCGTTTGAGCGGCGAGCGTAGGGAAAAATCGTCAGATGAAGACAGTGGTTGGTCCTCTTCTCTTGCTCATTTTCTATTGCAATCCTGCTCTGCCTCCGTGAACAGCTTCTGGCGTGGGAGAGAGAACAGTCGGGCGTGGGTTTGCAGAACATTCGGGCGTGGGAGAGAGCAGGAGAGAGAAAAGCACACCGAGCTTATTTCTGCTAGAATAGAAAAGTAGATATTTCTAACTTCTCATTCTGACTTCAAATTTCTCCCGGAAATAAAAAACTATGCCAGGAATAGAAATATAAATAAATGTTATCATGCAAATTTCTACTCCAAACCTACTCCCGGGAGTAGAAAAATAGAAAAATAGTTAGCTGGGAGTGTTATCATGCACCCCCTAAAATTCTGGAGGAGAAGAAGAAGGAAAGCGTTTTCTTAAAAATCTCACCGCTCCTCGTTTTTCAAGAATTATAAAGTTCCTTTTCAAACTTAATTAGTTAATATGGAGTTTAATTTCTTCTACTTCATTTTTATTTACTTATTTTTTCAATATTTTTCTCCTGTTGTTTTATTTTTTTTATTCCCTTCCACCATTCCTTAATTAAAATTTTATTAAATAATAAACCATACTACTATATCTAAAACATTTAATAAATACAAGCGCAAGCACAAGCACGACTTCACAAGATGGACCATTCGTGCCCGCTTAGCAATTTATCAAACTCTCTTGAAGATTTCACCTCGGGAGGGTCACGACATTTTTTTTTATTTTTTTTAGTTTTTTTTTCTGTTATCTTTAATTAATGTCAAATCTTGCATACGAAAAGTGAAGATGCCCCGAGATAAGAAAAGCTTATGTGGGCGGGAAGAAGTAAGAACGTTTCAGGCTACTACTCATCCGCGCATAAGAAAAGTAAGTGAAGACACTCCAAGCTACCGAAAGCTCATCTGCCCGGACCGAACTGGACCAGCTAGTTATGGGCAATTCTCAAGAGCATCGGTCCGGTTCCTGATTCCATATATTCGAAGCCGGTGATTTTCGATCTAGTTCCCGATTTCGGAGGTGGAACCGCCCATCTCAATTGCCTGGAACGAACCGATTATTTTTTTTGCTTTTGTTTCATTTCTTAAAAATCTTTAAACCCCAATAGCTCTTTCCCCTCTCACACCTCTCAAGCTTGCTCTTTCACTCTCTGCTCTTTCCCTCTCAGCTCTTGCCCTAATCGCTCACACTTAGCTCATAAGAGTAATCCTTCTTCATTTGCTTCCGGTCAGTCTGCCTCTGTCTTTCTCTTTCTTGAGCTTCGTCGTTGCAAAGCTTCCATGTCTCTAAGCTCCTTTCTGGTTTTGCTTGTCATGAGCGCTATATGTTTGTTTTTCATGAGTCTTGATTTATCTATCTGGTCATTTGAGGTGAGATTGGATCGTTTTGTGTGTCGGATCTCGTTGTGGTCTTCACCATTTGTGGTATGATTTGTTGTTTTCGCTGTTGAGGAGCTTGTAAAATGGATGTGCTGATTGTAATTGGATCTATTGTCCTTCTTTCCTGTTTTGTTTACTCAGATGCTCGGTTGAATCGTAATCAGTTGATCTGTCGATGGTTCTGCGAATGGATCTAGCTATTTGGATCTAAAAAGCTTCACCTGCATTGGCTTTCAGGAATTTTCACAAACACCTCAAGGGTTCCAAAAATTGTATTGAAGCCCTTAAGAACCGGACTAGACCAAGAACTAATCACCCCTGCTCCGGACGAGGGCCAAACTAGTATTAGAATTTGACATGGCACCTTCGGCGTTCTTCCAACTGTGGGCCTAACATCTTCGGAGTTCTTCCAGCTAGGCACCTAACTTTCGTGAGGATTTGAGATGGGGCATTTGGAGTTCGTTCCACAAGGCAAAGTTTCTAAGGAGTTGTTCATCTGGAGTACCTGCAAACTGATAAGACAAAATAATTGCCCTAGGAGTTCTACCAATAAGGTAAAGCTGCGAAGAGCTGTTCCTACAGAGCATCAAAATTTAAACAATCCTTCGAAACTCTTCAGATTGAGATATAAATACTCGTCATAAAGAAAACCAAGATGGGTTGGAATCTCCAAATGGAGGTCCAACATGCAACTCGCATTTACTAGCTAGGAAGGAAAGCACCTTTGGACAAAGCAAGGATTCATTAGGAACATCATGTTTCAATTTGAAGAAAAATGCAGCATGCATTAATCAAGTGTTTGTGCACGAACAATCACCTTTTACAAGCTTACTACAGCTAGTCGTCATGCATAATTTGAATGCCTTACAAAGAAAAAAGTCATCGACACAGGATTTACCTCTAATGCTGAACAAATTGTCAGTTAAAAAGGACTTTGTCGGGTATTCTTATAAATAGGGCTTTTATCTCATCCACTGACGTGAGATGAAAACTACTCAACTTACTCAATATTATGCATCCTACGTCTAACGATCTGGTTCGATGAGGATGGTGAGCAACCACGTAGGATAGAGTGACCGGACAAAGAGCGGTTTTCAACAAGCTTCTAACATGGTGAAAGGGGCAAAAATGAATCGAATTGCGCACCAAATAATGTAAGAGCATTCTTTTAGTATATATGTGAAACTAGAATTAACTCACAAGATGCGCATTTTGATGTAACGTTAACTTTTAGCATTAAAACTTCAATATTAAGCATACCCAAGTGAAAACACTAGTAGGATGAATAACCTTTTAGGAAAGTGTCTACCTGTACGCTAAAGGGGAAAACCATGAGATTCGATATAAGATGGGTCAAAGTGAACAATATGTTGAATGAGTTAATTTAAGTGTGTCGCACGACTAACTGGATTCGCTTGAGAACGATACAAACTTTGAGCAGGATTTTTCTGCATGTGACACTCCGATGCTAGCTTAGATATCCCAATTTGAAGAGACTTAATGTAATGTGACATAAGCTAGTTGAACAGGGTAAGAAACAAAAAGAATTCCTAAGATACAAAATTCATCATTAAGGTTTTTAAGTTGACGATCATCTTGGCAATATGATTAGCTTTGCGTTCATTTGAAATGCGCTCTTCATTTTGGGGCACTTCATTGGTCTCGAGAGTTCGAACTTAAATTCAAGTTCACTTGGAGCTGCTTCATTTCCATCGTTGAATCAACTTTGATACTTTTTATTTGTTTTTCACTTTACTTTACAGGCTCCTCCAACTTCCAAACATTTCGACATTTTTGAACTCTCGAAACCCTTCTCTTCATTTATGCTAGGGATTGTGATACCCTCTTCGGGAAGTTACTTGCCTTGCCCCAGTGTTGGGATTGTCATTAACTGGGTTTATAAATAAATCAACATGCTCAACTTGGTTAATATCGCGACCGTCCTGGGCAGTTAAAAAAATGTGTGTCAATAGCTAATTTATACCAGTGTATAAATTAGCCAAAAGTTGGTCTTTTTTTTGTATCAATCGTGCTCTAAAAGTTTCCAATACTTACTTGCGCACCGCTTGGGTTCAAAAGGTAGTTTAAAACATAATTACAGCTGAATTATAAAATTTTGTATTCATTATGGCACAACATAATTATAGCTGATTTAGAAAGCTATTTAGTGAAAGTAATTTGCATAGAAATATAGTTGACAAATTGGAAATCACCATAGCTATAAATTGATACTAATTATGTTATTCAAAGCTACAAATTATAGTTCAATTTCTAAACAAATAGCAATAATATCCATACAAACTCTATTTTATCCATTGACTTATTCAATTTAATATCCACTAGATTCTTTCAATTCCAATATTTTTTTCCAAACCAATTCGAGTATCTAAGTTCTCTTGCCTCTGAATAATTGCTATTTTCTCCTTTTTATGAGATCAAGAGCAAAATCATATTTTCACACACATTTTAATTCGAAACGAAAATTTTTGAAAGACATTTTTTCTATTTTCAATATGCAATTGTTAAAATTGACAAAGCAAAAAAAAATTTAAGCTCTATTTGTTAAGCAGAAAAAATAATGTTTTCCAAGAAGTCATTTATTTTTTGATGTTTAACTGAAACCTAAAAATAAACTAGAGAATATTTTTCACCGTTTAGTAGGGAAAATATAAAAATTATCCAAAAATTCAAAGTTTTAATTTCTTTTCTTTCTTTTTCTTTTTCCTTCTCCCTTGGCTAAGCCTTGCTAGGTTAGTGAGCTCGTCCCTTGCTTGTGGTTGGTCATTGGCTGCCGCCGTGGCTAGCCACCGGCCGAGGAAGAAGGACAAAGAAAAATAAAGAGAAAAAATTAAAAATTCAAATTTAAAAAATTATTAAATTATTAAATATTTTTATAAGAACAAACATTTTGTTAATCAAGGACTTGAGTCTAAGCACTGAGAACCCTGCGCATGATCTTTTTGGACCAGAGATTGATCATCGAGGACCCAAGCACAGCCTTTATGGGCCTAGGCTCAAGTGCCAGGGAATCAGGCATGGGTACCATGGGTTTAGGCTCGGCCTCGATGGACCCGAGCCTGACCTTAATGGGCTCAAGCTCAGGTGCCGAGGAATTAGGCCCAGGTACCATGAGTTTAAGCTCGGCTTCAGTAGACCCGTGCATTGGCACTGAGGGCTCAAGCTCGGCCTCAATGGACCCGAGCTCAATCGCCGGTGACTTGGTCCTGAACATCAGTCCCATTTTGCAACATTAGGATTTTCATGCCCAAACGTAAAGTTTCAAGTCCAGGCAACGATAATTAGTCATGTTTTAGAAAATGTTTTTCAACTTTATAAAAGAGAAAATCATTTTCCTTAACGTAAGCAAAGGTTTTTTCATTTAACTACGAAAATATCTTCCATTAACTCATTTCCCCAAGCTATTTTCCCGACGCGAAATTACAATTTTGGACAAGTGGCCGGGCGAAATCACGATTTTGGACACGATCTCTGAATAAAGGATGGAGGAGCAGGGGTGCTTAGGGTTTATCACACACACACACAGTGGAGGGAGGAGAGATGAAGGGGGTGGTGGGGATGGTGGTGTCGAACAAGATGCAGAAGTCGGTGGTGGTGGCGGTGGACCGCCTCTTCCACCACAAGCTCTACAACCGCTTCGTCAAGCGCACCTCCAAGTTCATGGCCCACGACGAGCTCGACCGCTGCAACGTCGGCGACCGCGTCCGCCTCGACCCCTCCCGCCCCCTCAGCAAGCGCAAGCGCTGGGTCGTCGCCGACATCCTCAAGCGCGCCCAGATCTACCGCCCCCCGCCCCCGCCCCCCAAGCCCACGAAGGCCGGCTAACCAGGTAGCCTCCTCCTCTTCCCTCGCCTCGTTCTGCTCCTTCCTCCCCCATCCCTCCGGTTTGAATCGTTGGCCGGAGCTATGTTAGAAGGTACAAGCTCTCAATGGCTTTAGAATGGTAGAAGGTATAAGCTCTTTCGGTTCCGAAACCAGTTCGGCATGTGGGTTTGTTCGTTATGGTATCTGGGACAAAGTTTGGGAGTGATCAGTCCTGTCACGGGCTCCGGAGCAACCCAATCGAGGACAAGGAGGACCTTTGCTTGATTTCGAACCGTCGGCTTTTCTTTGTCGGGTCGGTTCTTTTTTTTTTTTTTGTCTTCTTCTATGGCTGCGCATTTCAAATGTTGGAGATTTATAAGGGGAAGTCACGGTCGAGATAACTTCGTTGATGGAGAAGCATGAGAAATAATGCAACAGAGATTAAGTTGGCGCAAATCTTCTTATAGGGAATTAACAAGGGTTATTTAGTATATGTTGTTGCTTCGGGATGGGTTTCGGCTGTTTTCGCTGACGGTGAAAATTTCCTTCAGGGGTTTACTTTTTAATAACATCTGAATAATGTCACAGCTGCATGTTCAATTTGTTGCACAAGAGGGAAGGAGGGAGGGAGGGAGATACTTTCAGTGGCTTTACATTGTTTAGCACTTACTGTCAGCTCACACAATTTTCATGCAGACTTCTGGTTCACTTTAAAATTTTAAGTGACAGCACTGGCTATCGGGTTCTCGATCTGTTGGCTTCAGATAAATTTATGAAGTGGGTTGTGAAGACTTCGGTAGGAGTGAGGTGCAATTTGCAGGTGGAGCATCTCTTGAGTCCTGACGGACTCAGCAGTTTGAACTCGGGAATGCTCAGGTCAAAACCAAGGCCAACCATAGACGAAAATCTTGCCTAATGCAAAACAAAATTTCAGTCTGGACCATTTTACACTTGAATTTGCATTGGCCTTGATCTTAACAGTTTAACATTTGTGGTCGCCAAGCCAGGATTCTGGGCCCAGCATAAACAAAGTTCGAAGCCGAAATAAAAAAGGATTAGACTTCAAATGAAGATAGCCATAACAACCAATTAGACAGTTTTGTAAGTCCACGCATGAGAGAGCTACGAGCCAAAGATATAAGGGCTCTATAAAACTTTTGGTTATGAGCCTAAGAAATTTGTGGGTCAAAAGAAGCTGGGAAGGGAATATTGGATAATGTAAAGAATATACAGTGAAATTAAAAATGGATATTCTATATTTTCAATTTAATTGTGTTTCCTCCGCCTCCTTTCATGTGGAAACGTTCTGCTTCAGTCATCTAAGACTAAAAGAATGCTATCAGAAAGAAATCTTATGTTGCCTCTACTTTTCTTGCAGGAAAAAGCTTGAACATAGAGAATTAAAAGCTGCGAGGCTGAATATAGCGGCTTTCTAAGATCGGCATAGTTTGTACTGGCTTTTGCTTTGGTGTTCGATAAGATGACCCTGCATCTGCACTGTTGAGAATTGTCTGGACTAATTTGTTGGAGAGGAGGTATTGATAACCAACTTCATGGAAAAACTCATGTATTTGGGTGATCTTTTCCGGTGAATTGATGGTTCATAAGTTACCCTTTCTTTGTAATCGGTCTGATGTCGTTTCCCTCATAGAACATCGGAAGCTGTTCTTTGGCTAATGTTTTAGGATTCAATTTCTTGCTTTGATCATATGTTAGAGATGCTACATGGCAGTTACTCTGTAGAAGCTGAAAGGGTCACAATTGCAGCGCCTCGTTGTCTCGACTAATAAATGAGACCAAATGTTTGTCTGTGGCATGGATATTCAGAAGCTGCACACATTGTTGCCACTTAAGTCTATAATGTTCATTCCTCAAAGTCATGCGGCTTATTTGTTCTTCTTTTGCTGTGATTTCCCTGACTTTTACACTGTTGATGGTAATGTCAATCATTAGAAAAGTTTCCAACTTCACAGGCATAGCCATACACTATGAACCCAAGTCAGGAATCTGATGCCAATAATTTAGATTGGTTCAGTCCACAATGGCTTTGATTTGGTGTTTCGGGGGTAGACTCAAGAGTCTGCGGCTTTAATTGTTGGGGTACGCTCTGATCCAACCATTGATGCTGCTTATACTGTTTACTTCTCATTTAGTGGTCCTCGTTTTTGCCATTCCCGTTTTGGTTCGATCGCATCATCACAGGTGGTAAAGGTCGACCGTGGATCTTTCTATGGCTATATACTTCTTGCTTTCTGCTCATTGTTCGATCTACGTTTAGTAAGAATTCGGAGGACGTTGAAAGAATCAAAATGAAGGCAAATCGGTCTCCTTTTACTTTTCCAGTCGAGGCATGCATAGGTCTCTATATCCATAACTTAATTGTTTTCCGGATGTGCTTTCGATCGAGGTCAATGTCATCACTACTCCAATCAAAACTAGTGGTAAGTTTTGAGAATTTTGATTAACCATTTGACAGGACAATAGTCCCATAGAAAGGAAGCCTAATATCCAAGCACTGTCTTCTAGATTTACCCAATAAACTCGGCTTAACTTGGTGGCATGACGAAGGCTGAGAGGTAGCATTTTTTCCCATATTTCGGATAGCGGAAAAATTATCCAAAAGGTCCTAAACCTATTTTATTTTTGCCAATTCAGTCCTAAAACTTTTAATTTTATCAATTCATGTCTAAACTTTTTCAATTCTTGCCGATTAAGTCCATCCGGTCATTTGGCTAGTTAGCGCTATCATGGGCACCGACCGTTCGACCAACATTGACTTTTTAAATATATTATATTATTTGAATTTTTTCTTTTTTCTTTTTCTTTCCTTTTTTCTACCTTCTTCCGTATGGTCGGTCCAATGATCAACTAGAGGCGACGGTTGGCCCAGCCATTGTTGAGGGCAAGCCTTGCCCACCCCTGGCTCAGTGAGGGTGACCTCACTGGGCTGGGCAAGGGAGAACCCAACGACTCCCTCACCCAACTAGGGGTGGGCACGGCTCGCCCCCACCAATGGCTCTGCCAAAGGTCGGCAAGGACAAGGGACAAAGGGTAGGAAAAAAATAAGAAAGAAAAAAAAAGAAAACAAAATTGAAAAATTAATAATAATAAATGGAAACAAATATTAAAATATTAAAAAAAATTATCTGGTCAGCGTTGACTAAATGGCCAACGTCCGCATCAGTGTTGGTTGGCCAAATTGGCCGAATGGGCTAAATTGACAAAAATATAATAGGTTTAGGATTTTTTGGACAATTTTTCCTTCGGATAGCTTTTACAATCACCCTTTGTTCAACATAGCCCAAGACTGTCAATTTACTAGCTATCAAATCCATTTCCCCGCGGGTAAGCCCCAAAGAAAAATTAATGAAGGCATATTAGAATCAACCAAGAAAGGCTTAGGAAAAAGTAGGAAGAAAAATTACGAGCACGTCCTGTTGGAAACAGATGCGAAATACGAAAAGACAGAACACCAGAAATTTACGTGGTTCGATCACAAAGTGATCTACGTCCACGGGCGAGGCAAGACAAAGTTTCACTATAATCAAAAGAGAGTACAAATTTCAGAAGTCGAAACAACGACAAAACCTCACGGCTCACGAAAACTCTCTGAAACAAAATTCTCTCTATACAACAATGAGAAAACCTAGCCACGGTACAAATAGGGTTCCCGAAAATTTGTTCGCTTGCTGCGGGTTGGGCCTATCGGCCCAACCTTTCGCGTCACGAACCAAATCTCAATTTTCTTTCCACTTTCGGGTCGCACAAAAATATGTCGGGTCGGGTCATGAACCGGATCAAGTACATAAAATTCAAGACATATTTAACACGTCCATGGCGATTCCCCCTTCTACAAATCAAAGAACGGAAGAGCCGTAAGCATTTCTTTTCTAGGATGCCAGGTGAATTTGTGTGAAATTGCCCTGCCTTTCACTTCTCATGGATTCAAGTCAAGCCGAAATATATGGATCGTACTTAACAGGAAACATGTCAGCAATAAGGGTGTTCAAAAGAACCGGGAACCATCCAGACCGCCAGGGATCGATCGGAACCGGTGGTTCCTAAGGGGACCAGTCCGGTTCCCAGTTCCAATTTTTGGGAGCAGGTGGTATCAGTCCCGTTTCTGGTTCCAAGTGTGGAACCGCTCACTTGCCCACCCGGACTGAACCGATAATATAATAATAAATATAATATATTTATTTAATTTTTATTTAAAAAATCATAAATCCCTAAACTACACCTAAATCGCTCGACGTTCACAGTCTCACATTGAGCCGAGAAACACCTTTTTTCGCTTTCACATCACGCTTACTCTCACTTTCTCATTCTTCTCAGTCGATGCTTACCTCACTGTCTCCGACTCTCCATCTTCGTCTCCGTCTCCATCTCCATCTTTCTGTCTCTGGGACCGGTTCCATGGACTCATCCGGAAATCGTACCGAGCCGGAAATCCAGTTCTCAGGTGAATCTATGAAACCAACGAACAATTCCCCATTTCAATTTTTCGAAATCCATCCTTAGTAGGCGGTTCCCGATTCTAGGGTGGAAACTGCCCATCCGGACCATGCTCACCCATAATCGTCAATGTATGTTGAACATGCATCTTTTACTCTCCTTATTAGGCCTAATTCCCTAAAAAATCCTCAACTTTAGATCAAGTCTCAAATCTGTCTCAAACTTTTTTTTATGTTGGAAAAAACCCTCAAACTTTAGGTCTAGTCCCAAAATTTGCCCTGAACTTTTTTTTGTCTCGGAAAAAACTCCAAACTTTAGGTCCAATCCCAAATTTGACCCAAATTTTGTTTTATGTAAAAAAAATCACTAGAATTCAATTTATTTTCAAAAATATGCCCCCGTGATTGAGTTCCAACTTAATGTGGCACTTATACACGTTGATAACAAATTCACATCAACAAAGGTAATTGGGTTTTTTTTTAGACAAAGAAAAGTTTGGAGCAAATTTGGATTGAACCTAAAAATTAGGTTTTTTAAATTAAAATAAAAAATTTGGGGTGGATTTATTATCGTCCCTAACTTTCATATCCTAGAATCGTTTTATTTTAGAGAATTTCAATAATTTTTATTTGGTTTGATTTGTTGTCGAAGTGGAAATGCGACGTCGGTATGTACATATCGCCTCACTTTGCTAATGTGGATTTGTTATCAACGTAGAAGTGCCACTTAAAGTTGGGACTAAATCACAGGTATATATTTTTAAAATAAATTGAAATTTGCTAATATGTTTTTACATAAAACAAAATTTGGGACAAATTTGAGACTGAACTTAAAGTTTTGAATATTTTTTAAGACAGAAAAAAGTTCGGGGCAAATTTGGGACTAGACCTAAAGTTTGGGGTTTCGTAGGGAATTCACTCCTTATTGTGTGTAGAATAGGTCGGCTAAAGACCTTACATGTGAAACATAAAAACATCTATGACATATCGAGCCGCTCGGGGAAAAAGGGGACCGACAGGCATAATGACGAGAAGATCAGAGCGTCGAGAAATGAGTTGCATACCTATGATTTTGCACAGGGCCTGCAACGTCTTTCTCACAGGCCTTGCAGTGCATACGCACCTTTGGCTCAATAACCTGTACCAAGTGTTCGGCCAAAACGAAGATAGGACATAAAACATTGGTAGGTCATAGAACAGGTGCTTTTAGTGAAGGAAAATGAAGCTGAAGGAGGCCCTTACACATAAACCTCCACAGCTGTGGATGCTGAATGGCCCCGTCTTGTCTTGGGCTATATCTTGGGATGTGGTTCATACTCTCTATTGACATGAAGACACATGAGCCCCGCTCCCCAGTAAGCGGGTGGGGGTCCAGGAGCCGCCCTAGCAGGGGTTGTAGGGGACAGTGCTCCCACGATGCCAGAAGGCTTTTATAGTTTGAGCTCATATTTTATTGATAGTTTGGGCTTGGGCTCATGAGTAACTACTAAATACCTTAGAGAAGTGAGATGTGCTAAGTAGCAAGATGTAGCCCTAGTTTAAGGGTGAACCAAGATAAAATATTATGTCTCGATTTTTCTTTCTCATTTTTACTCTTTATTTCGTTATGTTAGTGTCCCCAATCCTAACACTATAGATTGCAAATGACAGGGCGTCGTCGGTGAAGTTCGGAGGGAGAAGAAGATGATGATGATGATGCCTGTTGTTGTGATGATAAACTGTGGAGTTGTGTTGGTGACGATAACTGTATGAATGGGACAAGGGCATGGGTGTCGCCATACTTTTGCCCATAAATTGGCATCACTGTCTTCCGATGTTAATGGCTAGTTGAAGTTGACATTACTCCTAAATGGTAGCAGAAGCAACATAACTAACAGCATCTTTCTGTCGTCCTAAGTTATAGATTCTACTACCGTCTGCATCATGAGATTTTCGAAAACCTGCTGTTTGCAACTTGTGAGTATGGGAATCAATACCTAATAAAGGGTGTGCAGCTCGTGGGCATTAGCTCTTTTTGACACCTCAACTCGAAGATTATAGGCGCTTTACAAATTTGAGGGTGCGAACTGTAAAGTATAGAAGTCATAATTCAAGAATGCAAAATAAAATTGAGATGGAAAGTGTGAGTTGTACAAGAAAAATTCCATGTAGGCTAGTTAATAAATCATAATTGATCTATGACTTATTGGCTTAAGTTTCTTTGATAAAGGTAAATTCAACTGAATATATTGAAGGGTTCAGACTTGGACTTTCTTTTGGCGATCTCCATGGATAAATGCTTCATGCTCCCAACAAATGATATCAGAGCCAATAATTGATTAGTAACCCACTTCCAATGTATATTGATGTATGATAAATGTATCAAAGAAGAAATCTAACCAACATGGGGAAAAGTATCCAAAAAGTGCTAAATATATTGCATTGATACTAATTCAGTCATATACCTTTCAATTTGATCAATTTAATCATAAACATTTTTAAATTAGTATCAATTCAGTCCATATGGACAATTTAGACCAAAAATCATTGATGTAAACATTAACCATCCTATGTGGCACAACCAAACTGATGTAGTCATCTTTTAGTAATTTTTATATATTTTTTTATTTTTTTCCTCTCTTTTCTTTTTTTTTGTTCCTTCCTCTTCCCTCCACCAGTTGCTAGCCTCCATGATAACCGATGAAGGCTGCTAGTGCCACCCCTCACTGGCCTCTTGCTAGAGCTGGGTGAGGGTCCACTTGCTAGATCTGGCAAGGGATGGCCTCGCCTAGATGGCAAGGGGCCTCGTCAGCTCTCGCGATGGTGAGGCTGTGTGGGCATCCCGACCTTCTCTAACCTCTAGTGAGGGCTAGGCAAGTGTCCCTTCACCGGATGTGGTGAGGGGTGGCCTCGTCTAACCCTCACCAGCCCTCGCCGATCGCTAACGGCCTTCACCGGTCATCGTGGAGGCTAGCGACTAGCGAAGGGAAGAGGAAGGAAAGGGAAAAAAGAGAGAGAGAGAAGTAAAGAGAAGAAAAAAATAAAAGGAAATATAAAAGAAAAATTCGAAAAAAATATTAAAATTTATAAAAATATATATATCCATGTCAACGTTGATATACCACGTAAAATGCCCAGCGTCCATATTAGCAATTTCCTGAATGAATTGAATTAATACCAATATAAAAAGGATTAGGACTAAACTAATCCAATTCAAAAGTTTAGAACTAAATTGATATTAATACAATAGATTTAAGTTTTTTTTTTTTAACCTCTCCCAACCAACATGATTTCCAAACAGCCATCGTAACCCTGTCTGGCGAAGACTTGGCATTTTCAACTGCACTTAACAAGAGCCTTCAGACAAGACAACACCCCTCCAGCAGGAGGATCTATCAATGCCTCATTATCTACCTTTGAAGTCCAAAACATCCTTCTGATTTTCTTGTTTTTTGGCTTAGAGATCTTATTCTCATTTGCCCTTATTGGGAAGTACGCTAAAATGTTTCCGAACTGGGTGCTCAATCCATGGGAGCGCATCTCCTAAAGAGCCGGCACCCAGTTGGTACAGAATGTACACACAACACAGAAGCACAGCACAGTAAAAGGCGAAGGATTTGCCAATTCAAGAGACTGCAAAAAAGGCTCGTGAGACAGAAAACAATTGGTGCGTAAACGAGGGCGAGCCGAGGCAAGAGCATTGTCGCTTCCATAAGGAAAGGCATTTCACCAAAGCCTAAATGACCTTTAGCAAGATAAGTAGGCAGATTGCTGGTGCTCAAAAACAATACTGATCCTAAAAGATCACAGATAAATGTTCTTAATTGGCAAAGCTCAATCCGTGAACTCATCCACTGTTTGTCCCACATCAACAACACGTCGCCTCTTGCTAGGCAAACCTAACGTGAGCGCGGAAGAGCATGAACAGAGCACAACTGAACACCACCACCCAGAAACAAAACCCTGCTACCCAAGAAATAGGATACGCAGATATTGTGCGCACTTGTGTACACATTCGCCGTGCACACACTAAAAGAAGAGCAAGGAAGACAGTTCATGTTGTTCCTTTTTCCCCAAGACAACATATTTCCAAGTAACCCCCTCATCGTCTCATAAATGCATGCGGGCGACCATGATCTTGCCTCATCCACTGACCAATTTGCCAACCAAAACAGAGAATCAAGCGTTGATGCCATCCTTGTTTCTATGCAATGGCCTTCACCTGAATCCTGCTTGGTTAAGATTAGTGCTGCCAAAGTTATGCACAAACACGGTCAAATACCAATCGGACACTGAAGTAAACCCGTTCCTGCATTGCAAAATTTTTGGTACAACTACACCACCAATTTAGCACACGACTCCCGCTATCCTAGGAACAGAGAAAATATAGTTTAGGGAAAAAAATCAGTACCTTATGAACTTAGAAATAAAGTGTCACAGAATCATCAGTAACAAAACAATCAGGCTGAGTGACAACCCAAATATGTTTCCAAGATAGCCACGTAGCCTTCCCGCACTCCCATAATAGGGTTGGATCATGATGTTGAATTTGCAAGTGCCAACTGAAGGATCTGTCCTAGTGATCGTCCCCAAGCCTGAAAACTTGCAAGCGCTGTCAAGCTGATTATTTATCTGGTAGTAACTGTTAAATGCATACGAGATGTTCCCTTCAGCATCTAGATTCCCACAAGATGTCCCATAACCGAGACTAGTGCAATCAGCAAGTGAACATGCGTAGCTCACACTTGGCGCCACTTGATCAGCTGTGAGGTTGGCTGACATCTTCAATATACACCACTTATGCTCGAGAGAGTGCATGCCTTGAGCAGGAATCAAGCCATTGGAATTGGTGGTGCCGAGATTGAACAGGTACTTGGGCCCCCCGTCATAGCGGAAAATCCCCCAGTGGCGCTCGAAATTTCCTGGCTCGATGCTCTTAGCATCCTCATCAATCAGACTGAACAAGTAAACATCGATGGGTCCTGGTCTCATGGGGGTTCCTTTGCCACCCGATATGTGGGACATGAAGCCTTGGTTGAAGCGCTGGGCATAGACCAGGTTCGCGTTCCGGTCCCCATCAGTGGGCCACCCGATCTCTCCAACAATGATTGGCAAGTTCCCAAAGCCATTCTTCTGCAGGGCCCACACGAGCGTGTCGTAGTTAGCATCGAACATGTTATAGTACGTTGTGCTGCCATCGACAACAGGGGATGCGTTGCCATCAAAGAAGGCATATTCCACGGGAAAGTTGGGGTCAGTGTAGAGACTAATGAAGGGGTAGATATTCACAGTGAAAGAACCCCCGTTATCGCTCAGGAACTTGACAATCTGGATCATGTAGTTGTGGATGTCTGCACGAAAATCCCCACCAGATGGTAAGGTGGTCGAGCTCTCGTAGACGTCGGCATTGAGGGGGACAGTGACCTTCACTTGGCTGCTAAGGCCAGCTCTTATGAGGGCAGATTGGACGTTCTGGAGGGCAGGATAGGTTGCAGTGAGAAAACTTCCGTTGTACGTTTGCAGGAAAGGTTCATTGCCAACAGCAACATACCTGCATGTCATGAGATGGATCTCTTGGTTAAGCTCAGCACATGACCGAAAAAAAAAGTACTCTTTAAGAGGCAACCAATAAAACTGCAGCCCATGGGATCAGGAAGGGAAAGGGGCAATACACAGTCTCAACTCAAATATATATTAGACCTTACCAAGAATATTCTTACTCGGGAGCACAAGAAAAAATTTAAGGACAAAAAAAACTAAACATAGTAAGTGTCAAATAGAGTGAGTTTTAACCTTTCTGGATCAGGCGTGGGCCATCTTCACTCCGTTGAAGACAAAAATCAACCCAAATCAAAAGTAAGTATTAAACTCAAAAACCGGGAACAATCACCGTTTGGCTGAATGTCATTCAAGTTCTAATGACTGACTCACGAAGAGATAACATGCAGGCGGTTCATGAACTGACAATATGCTAGTTACTTAACCAGTTAAATGCAACAAAGAGAGCATTTGTGACTTTGGTCAGGTGAAATATAACATAACAAATTCAGAAAAGCAGAAGACGTTCGAAATCATCAGCTGATCGATTTCTGAAGAAAGTAACTCTTTATGTTGGCGACAACCTCAAGAAGCTGAACCGTATTTAAGGGTGCCGTGATACAAAGCTAGCTGTAAGCCCCTTATTCATGAAAGGACAACTTTTATCCATTTTGATCTGTCCATAAGCTGCTAGCATGAGTGATGCAGCAACTCTTATGCAGAAGAATGAAGTTAAAGAAAATGTGAGGGTATGAGCAATTGCCTAACCAACATAAGTCAGCTAAATAAAAGTAACAAAAGGAGAAAAAGAAAACAATGAGAAAACCCAATAACATTTAGCAGCTATAGCATTGATTTGCTGGACCAACTAAAAGATTTAGTTCGCTGATGTGATCCCGTCAAAAGCAGAGGATCTGATCTCATTTCTCCTTTCTATGACTGCTGCTCTTCCACTACCACCTCCCTATTGCACCTAACTGTCTTTTATAGTTGCTACAAGCGCTATCTCTCACCAGAACCTTTCCATAATTGGCAACAAAAGGAGAGGTTAAGTCAATTGAGCAGTTAAGAGCTCGTGATACGAGCATAGCAACCTTCTAATGTTTTCATGCCATTAGTTGTGGAGAATGTACATCCAACTCTCTTAAGCATTATTTGTTGCGCCATGTAAATCTCTCGGTAGCTTTTCCATATCACCACGGAAGGATACTCTACAGTTGCATTTCTTACTCCAGATGGTCACCCACGTGAGCTCCTCTTATGGAGAATAAGAAGGATGATAAGCAGAGCAAAACGCTTTCTCTATTAATGGAGGAGGTACAACTGACGCCGTTTCAATGGCTAAGGCAGAAACCACAGAACGTCTTGCTATAAAGGATAGAGGCTCTGCCTCGGAACTTCAATGTGTAAAAGGAGGCAGAAAGGGTAAGAACTTTACCTTGTATTGTTCTTGTATTATTATAATAAGCTAAAAAGTTTGAGTAATGACTTATATTGATCTAATATAGATATTGTTAAGTGCTACTCAGGCGCAAAGTTTTCATCCATCCCACCTAGCTACCGCATTGCCAATTATAATGGATTTCATTTCTTTCCTCCAAAATGATAGCCCTCTAGGTTAGGCATCTGGAAACATCAGTCTACGAAAGTGCAAAAAAATCTTTCAATACATATGGATGACAATGGAACCCAATTTTATGCTTGAATCTAGTCATACTAAAATCCTCCAATGTGAAACATCGAAGGGTAGAAGGTATATAAAATGATTGTTCTACAAAATCAAAGCAACAACTCCGTGAGTGGTTCCAAACATGAACCAGTTAGCCTGTCAAACTATTGTATCCCCTAATTGTAATTTTTAAAGAATAAATATCTATATGTGTGTGCTTTAGCTGCTACGTTTACCCCGTAGGAACTACTAGACCCTTAAAATCAAATTCGACTGAGCAAACAACTGAAATAAGATGGAAATTATGTTGTCAATCCACTATATGGTTACGCAACTAAATTCTTGTTAATTGAAAACTAAAACTTATCTAGGAAAACTTAAGACGCTTGGTTGATCATTATATCTAAATCAAGCATTAGTGATAGATTCCCTCAGTTCTGGTTCAAGCCCTACAATACAGGATCTTAAGCTGTAAAGGGGAAATCACTTCACAAATGTTCTAGGTGGGTAATTGGAAGGGAGTTTCGAAAGCTACTTCTGTTTTCAGAATGTGACAGGAGCTTTTAACAAAATCAAACCATCGTATCTACATTCTAAACATCTCTTTTGAAAAATATCAAACCATTCAGGAATATTATCCAAACCATTCCCATATAATCCAAAACCAGGATAAATGAGTACATCATTACTCATCTAGTACCAGTACTTATTACTAGTGTAAAAGATTTCAACTCCTACGCAGAAATATGTGTGAAGTGAATATTGGGTCCGTCGCCACAGTCACTCTTGCAGAGCAAATAAAACTATGTAAAATTCATATCATTCACACTTGCCATGAACTATAGACAGCTTGCACCTTCCATTTCTAGACGCATTCTATTTCAAATTCAACAATAAATTAAGACAGGCAAAAGCGGTGAGGCGCAGAGGAGTTCATACCTTATGTTGACATTATAGCTGGAGATGTGAGTGGAGACATTCTTGGACACCCATCTCTCAGCAGCTTTCACACTGCCCGCCATAGAAGCAAGCATGTCATTGGGAATCCCCACCATGACCTCAATCCCAGTCCTTCCCAGAGCCCTCAACGCCCCATAGTCCGCGTCGAAAAGCTTCACCTTTTGGAAGCCATTGTCTCTCAGCATCCTCACCACCGTTGCTGGTGGGAGAGGGTGTGTGGCCTGAGTACCCCAGTTAGCCCCTATCCCACTCACTGAGCTCACCACTGAGAGCGACAACACCCAGGCCAACCCAAGAGACACCAACCACCCCATCACAAGCGATTGATACCTCAAAATAGGAACTTGGGTCGGGGAAAACAACTTGAAATGTTGCTTAAAAAGCTCAGAAGCCACGACCTTTATTTCATGTCTGAAGACCTAGAAGCAAAACTGAGACAAAGCAGAAATCCCACCAGTATCTTGTCAGCCAAGTGAAGTGGGGAAGCTGAGCACCTCAGAAACTCTAAAGTTGATGATAACAGAGCAGAATCTTCGCTGATACTTGATGAGAAAAATGAGAGCAGAAGTGGATATCTGTTGCATTAGGCGAAATCAGCTCAAAACCCCCATCAAGATTCTTCAGAATATGAAAAGGAAGTAACTCAAAAGACGCAAATAAGAGAGAATATATTCGTTTTGCAAGATGGGTATGATGGGTTTGAGCTCGAATAAAGACAGGAAGCTAGAAACCGAAACCAAGAACCAGATTTGAAGCAGGAGCAAAAAGGAAAAACCAGATGGGAAGAGGGAAAAACGGTAAGCAGGTTCGGAAATGATGATGATTTATAAAGCAACGAAAGAAAAAATGAAAAAGGAAAAGAGGAAAGAAGAGGGGGGCCGAGGACAGCGGAGGGAAGAATGTCGAAACGAAGTTAAGGATCCTGTCCTTGGGCGACAACTTAGCTCAAGAATCTATCCAAACCCAACGCAACCCATCATCCCCACTGAAAAAAGAAACACAAAAAAATGGCAGACTCGCTCACTGTTCACAGGCTCTCTTGGGAAGGAGGGAGAGATGGTTCTTGAGTTACGATGACTTGTGTTGCGCAGTTACTGCGACTTACGGGTCATCAATGAATAGAAAAATGGGGAACAAAACAAGTGAGTTCAGGTGTCAATGCGTGTAGTGGCCTCGGTGGCATCTTGGGCAGCGCTACTGCTGTACAATGTGACAGGGCAGTGTGGGGGCGGTCGCTGCGCGCGCGGCGGCAGAAACGTCGTCGTCCCGTGCACCTTTGAAATTTTCGAAGGTAGGGAGCAAAGGAAATGAGTGAGGGCGCGAGATGATGCGGTTTGAAATTTTCAGGAGGCACCGCCGCTGCACGTTAACGGCTTTCTCGCGTTGGAGAAGTTTTTCGTTCGGTTGTGTCGTCGGCCATGTTTGGATAGGATGATTTGTAGCCTATCGAGTCAAAATGCCATGTTTGGTCGTGTCCTCGAGCGACCGTGGTTGCGAAGATCTCTCGCTAACTTGACTTTTGATCATGCACTACAAATCTGTGAAAGACTTATCGGTCGATGACTGTGACAATGGTTGCCGATCCTAAGGCTCATTGTGATGGTGATCGTTTGAGCATGAGGTTGCTTTCTCGGGTGCATCCTAAGGCTTTGTTTTACAAATCTATGGAGGATGGCATCAATCAACCACCACAAAGGTGGTCGCCAACCCCCAAACCCCCAAGGACCATCGTGACGGTGGTCGCATTGCATTCTCGCTTAACCATTTACTGAGATCATCAAGGTTGTGTCGACCGGCAAAAGTCCATCTTTTTTGCTAAGTTTGCTTTTTGTCCACGATCCTTTCAATTTTTGAATCCAGCGTTGGACTAGCATCACAAGGTGGTCACCTTAAGTGTAACTATTGTTTGGCCCCAATCTATCATGGTAGTCCGGCTTTGGTCAATGGCTATACAATGGCTTGTAGTCGTGAGCGGGAAAATTATTCAAAAAGTTATCAGCATATTATACAGCGGCTAATTCAGTCTCAAACTTTTAAATTGTCTTAAAACTTTCAATTGTAAAGATTTGCCAAATTTGTTCTTCTCTCTAATTTTGGTCGAAAGCTACTAACGTGGTGGTTTAGCTAGCACCAGTTGTTCTACTAGATAATTTTTTATAATTTTCTAGATTTTTTCTTTTTTTCTCTTTCCTTTTTAACATTCTCCCAAGCAAGGGTGGTCGTCCCTAGCCCTAGCAAGGGTTGCCCTCATCGGTGGAGGGAAAAAGGTAAAAAATTAAATTTAAATTAAAATTAAAAAGTACAAAATTGTCAACTTAAACATCATGTCACGTAAAATGGCCAGCACTAACTAGACCACTAAATCAGTGATTGCTAGCTATAAATTATTTGAAAGAACTAGATTGACAAATCATCAAAAAGTTCAAAATTAAATTGAAAATTTGTTAAGATGTTTAGGATTTTTTTTGCTAAAATTTAGCATTAAATTGACACAACTGAAATGTTTATAACTAAATTAGCAAATAATCAACTCATGCTCACTTGGATAATTTTTTGGATTTTTTTCTCTTTCTTTTTAACGTTTTCCCAAGCAAGGGTGATCGTCCCTAGCCCCAGTGAGGGTTGCCGTCGCCGGTGGCCAGCGAAGGGAAAAAGGAAAAAAATTAAAATTATAAAATTCATAAAATTAGAAAATGCAAAATTATCAATTTCAGCACCATGCCACATAGAATGGCCAGCATTGACTAGACTATCACATCAGTGATTTTTAGCTAAAATTATTTGAAAGGACTAGATTGACAAATTGTCATAAAGTTTGGAATTAAATTGAAAAATTGTTAAGATGTTTAGGTTTTTTTTAATCGAAATTTAGGATTAAATTGGCAGAATTGAAAAGTTTATAACTAAATTAGCAAATAGTCAAAAGATTTAGGATTAAATTTGAAAAGTTTAGGATTGAATTAACCATCGTACAATAAATTTATAACACTTTTGATAATTTTTCCAATTTGAGCATCCATTTTTTTATTCAAAAATGTCCTTTTTCTTTTTTACTTGATCTTGACTTTATTTTTCCTTCATTGCGATTAAAATGAACAAAACCACTTTGTCATTATGATTTTTTGTTTCCATGCTAAATATTTTTACTTTTAATTAAAGTAATGATAGCTGATTAAAGTAAACTATCAACAAATTTTAGAGGCATATGCTTAGTGTCAAGAAACATCAAACTCAAAAGAGGGAATTGGGGGAAGACACCCAACTCAAAAAGGACACATCCCCCTTCTAACTCGGGTTAGAACCCAATTGCACAAGAATAGACAGCTCTACCAATTAAAGAAATGTTACGAGTAGATAAGCTAAAGGTCATTTTGTTTGAAAGGAAAACTATTTTCGAGAAATTATTTTTCAATTTTTTGATATTTGGATGACGGAAAATTAATCTATGTGCGGACAACGCTTACTATCGATTGAAAACAAAAAGTTTAGATCAACAAAAAAAGAACTTTCCTTTATAGCAAGAAGAAAATTACTTTTCCTAAACCACCAAACAAATAAAAACCAATCATTTTCCTTTAAAATAATTTTCATGAAAAATATTTCCCTTTATCATGAAATTCTCAGTGAAACAAATGTGCACTCACCCTAAGGTTCTATTTATTTCGCTAAAAACTCACAATTTATAAAATATTTTCTTAAATATAATAGCTTGAATCGTTTAAAAAAAACAGACCATAAAAAACTTAGGTATCACGTAAATATTTTCTGTTGGTTAATTATTTCAAAAGATATAATCGATTGTTTTTAGAAGAATATTTTCTGCAAAACAGACGGACCGTAGTATTGGTTTCCAGGTCCCGAAAGTAACTTTCCGTATCCCCTTAATAGCTTCAACAACACCTGCAACATTAGATACTTAGCCCAACATGATGCCACCGTTTCAGTCGAGCTATTTGATTCTTATGCATGCGGAAACCATGAAGCAAGTAGTTTTCCTGAACAAAAAACCCAAGAACCTTTAACAACATACCGAATCTAGCACGTTCAATAGGTCACTAAAAACCTTTCGAGGGGTTAGCCTCGGCTATCTTCACAAGCTTAGCGGATCTATAGCCTAGGGTGCTAGTATGTAGCGAAGAAGGCTTATAGTCCATCCTAGTCACCTTTTATGATGGAAAATTATCAAAAAATTCATAAATTTATTGTATTTGTGCCAATTTAATCCTAAATTTTTGAATTATATTAATTCAATCATAAATTTTTTAATGATTTGCCAACGTAGTCATTCTAATCAATTTTGATAGTAAAACTCTGATGTGGCGATCCAGTTAGAGATGGCTGTCTTATGTGACATGGTCGACGCTGACGTTAATATTTTTTTATTCTTTTTTCCTTTTTTGTTTTTTTTACTTTCATTTTTGTCGGTGGCCGGTGTCAAGCGATGGCTGGAGACCAATCACGAGTGATGGCCGATGAGGGCTAATCTAGCAAGGGTCGCTCTCGCTGACCTCAATAAAGAAAAAAGATTCAAAAATAAAAAATAATTCAAAAAATTAAAAAATTACAAAAATTGTCCACATCAGCGCTGGCGGTGCTGCGTAGGACGGCCAACACCCATGTTAATGATTTTTGACCATGGTAATTTTATGGCATTGGAAAAAGAGAAAATGTTTAGGACTTAATTGGCTAAATTAAAAATTTTATAACTGAATTGACACGAATACAACAAATTTATGAATTTTTTTTGGTAATTTTCCCCCTTTCACAACCGCAGAGGAATTTTTTTCTCTTCCTCTCTTCGATGAGCCCTTTCTAGATTCCCAGTTAGCCCCTCTTCGATAGCTTTGACTTCTGTAGTGTCCACATCTTGAACACGACCAGACTTCCAATGTCATCAAATAACTTACCAAAGTTGTCTTTAACAGCTTTTGCTTTGAAGAAATTCCCTCATGGCCATATTAATTCCTAAAACACAACCTCGTTTTGCCACCTTTTCATATCCTTTGCTTCTCCACTCTTTTTCCCAACTTCTTTGACTAGGCAATTGTTGGGAAAAAGATACTCCAAGTATCATGACTTTTGTACCTATTCACTTCGATGCCTTAACTGTTTTTTTTCAATCACTTGAGTGTCACTTTAGTGAAGAATCAATCATTTTAGTGCTATTGGTGATTTATGGGGCCAAAAAATCCTAGAACATCCGATGTGGCTTGCCAGCAAAGTGAAGTCAACAAAATTAGTATTACAAGGCATTGAACATTACGTTATTTGCACCCCGAAATTAACGAATTGAAGCTAAAGCCATTGTGTTCTTCAAAACTTAATCCACAATTGAGGAATTGGGGAAAAATTAGATGCTGAAATTTGCAATGGAGAGTAGGAGCAGGTGAATGTTCCATGGATGCCTCATGAAAGTCAGAATTGATGTAGTAATTAAAGAGATCCAACAATCAGGAGACGTCGGAGAAGTGCACGATGATGGGGGACCGCGCGGCTGACGTCTTCTTGGAGATATTAAATAGCGGTCGCGAGGATTCTCCTTCAGATTGAAGCAAAAGAGCTCGTGTTCCACTTGCAGTGTTATGCACATCAATTCCACATTGTTCCCTCCTCCTCCATCACCTTATCCTATACTTAATGGCTTCATTTGTTTCGCGACAAATATTTTATCATATTTCGACATTTGGTTCGCTTAGGAAAATGAGTCAATAGAAAAAAGTTTTCCCAGTTAACGGAAAACTTATGCTTAAATTGAGGAAAGTGATTTCCCTTTGAAAAATCGGATTTTTTTTTTCAAAATATGATTAGGTATCGGCGCTTAGACTTAAAACACTACATTTGAGTAGGAAAATCCTAATGTTGGTTCTCGAGTCTCGGTGTTCAAGACTAGATATCTTGCGGCCGGGCCCGGGACCTCGATGCCTATGCTCGAGTCCATCAAGGCTAGGCCCAAAGCCTTGTACCCGTGTCCAATGTCCCGAAAATTCGACATTTTGGTAATTTTCCTTGGGAAAAAATTAAATTAGATATTACATGTCAAACAACGAAAAATATTTTTTAAATTATTTTCAGATTGCAGCCAAAAATAAAAGAGTATTATAATTTTCTTAGAAAATAACTTCCTAAAATGTTATGTTTATCGCGAAATAAACAAAATCAAAATTTCCCCCATTTTCCTTTATCCACGAAAACCCTCCTATTACAATCACGCCGACCCAAATTCTGACCTTTGAACAAAAGTTACAAGCAAAATCAAGCATGTTTCAATTTTCTTTGACGCGATGATTTTCTTGTGACAGTCTAGACAAAGCCGACAAGCCTAGCAGGAGCCATGGGGCAGAGGATGACACAAAAAGAGAGTAAATGAGAAGAGACGGTCACTTTTCCTTTAATGCAATGATGTCATTTTAGTTACAAGTGCCACGTGATCTCATTCTTTATTGTCAGGCTTTTTTTTTTAAATGTCATGTCAGATTAAAAACTTAACTTAAAAAAAGCAGCATAGAACGAATCGTACAAATATGTCAAGGAAAAATTTCGTTTTGATACTCAAAGTGGGGCCTTTTTCTTAATTTAGCACTCAAAGTGGACATTGTCTCAAATTGATATTCAAAGTGCCCATTCAGTCTCAATTTGGTATCCAAAGTGCCTATTCGGTCTCAATTTGGTACATGAGTTCTCTGGGCGATCAAATGCTCACCGTCCGGCAAGAATTTACTGTTCCGGCTACCGAAACAGTATTTTTTAAACTTTTTTTTCTTTTTTCTTGTTTCTATTTTTTTTCTTTTCGTTTTTTTTCTCTCTTCCCTCCGCCGGGGTCAGGCGAGGGCCGACCCTCATCGGATCTGGCGAGGGTCGCCCTCGCCGGCGTCGGGCGAGGGTCGCCCTCGCCTGGGCGAGCGAGGGCCAACCCTCATCGGATCGGGCGAGGGTCGCCCTCGTCGGCGTTGGGCGAGGGTCGCCCTCGTCGGCGTCGGGCGACGGTCGCCCTCGCTTGGGCGAGCGAGGGCCGACCCTCGCCGGATCTGGCGAGGGCCCTCGTCGGCGTCGAGCGAGAGCAGTCCTCGCCTAGGCTAGTGAGGGTCGCCCGACGCCGACGAGGGCGACCCTCGCCCGACGCCGGCAAGGGCGACCCTTGCCAGATCCGGCGAGGGTCGGCCCTCGCTCGCCCAGGCGAGGGCGACCCTCGCCTGACCCCAGCGGAGAGAAGAGAGAAAAAAAAAAGAAAAGGAAAAGAAAAAAAAAGAAACAGGAAAAAAGAAAAAAAAAGTTTAAAAAATACTGTTCCGATAGCCGGAACAGTAAATTCTTGCCAGCCGATGAGCATTTGACCGGCCAACGAACCCAGGTACTAAATTGAGACCAAATAGGCACTTTGGGTATCAAATTGAGACTGAATGGGCATTTTGGGTACCAATTTGAGACAATGTTCACTTTGGGTACTAAATTGAGAAAAAGGCCCCACTTTGGATACCAAAACGAAATTTTCCCATATGTCAATGAAGGCACAAAGTGACCAAATTTTCTTTGATATGATGTTCAAGTGATAGTAAAAAAAAAATATGACATTGAAGTGGTTGTCATATTATGGTATTTGTGATTTTCTTTTCCGATCAAGGCACAATGTTGTTTGTCACGAAATAATATAATTTTGGATGAATTGCCAACTTAAGGTTAAAGAAGGAGACGCATAATTTAAAGAGAAGTCCAAAGTTGCAAAAGGTAATATCTCTTCTAATAATAAGACTGTCATCATGCATGTAAGAGTTGTACACGGATTGCATGTGCACATATGATACATATGCATTGCACATGAATTGCACGCGTCATGTATGGGATAAAAGACGCCTTTATTATTGAGTTCCTCATTCCACGGTCTCTTGATAATCTAGTGCAAAAAATTTGATCCACATTTATCTTTTTTTTTTTTTTTTAAATTTCTTGCAAGTTCATATAGCTACGGAGTTTTTCCATGTCCACGGCCATCTTCAAAGAAAGTATCTCACTAAGGAAGAAAGTATTCGGTGATTTATTACTACCACATTAGTTGCCGAGGTATTATGTATTTTTTACTCAAATCCAATCGCAAATTGACATGTGTATGCTAATGTGGAATAGAATTAGAAAAAACAAGAAATCTGCTTGGAGAGATCTGTTTAGCCATGGAAGCTTCCCCTCAGTCGTGCTTGTGGTCAACTCCGTCTTCCTCCATTGTTGCCTGTGGTTGGCTCCATTGTCCCCTCGTGGTCAGCCCCGTCCATGGCTGAGCCGCCCCTCCATCATCGTATGCTAATGTGGTTGGCTTGCAGTTGCTGCCCGTGCATATCATGATTGGAGTCGTGCCTTTAGATCTGGTCTCATCCAAGGCTCGCAAGGCGGGACAACTTGTCCACAGATGTGGCGAGCGCAGCTTGTCGATTGCCATGAGCCCTGACAACAAGCTCAAGATCCCCACGGCCATGGACTGCGTGCTCAAATAGCAAAAGAAAAATACACAGGAATAAATGTCAGAGAAAACAGCGGGGGCTTGAATGTGGCCATGGACAAGCGGCCTCATGGATAGGCAGATCTTGAGATTTAGAGAATGACGAGACGGAGAAAAATAGAGGAAGATGGTCGTGGCTTGACTTAGCTGCAGTAGTGGTCGAACTAGACGACGCCTAAGTGAGTTCGTCATGACGCTGATGACAGCCATGTACGAGCGACGCCGACGATTTCGCCCATGAACGGCCAAATCTCGAGATCTGGAGAACGATGGGAAGATGAAAACAATGGAAGCCGAGCATGCACGGCTTGGATGCATTGGTTGCCAACCTAATTATCACACTGGCAACTCTGCCGGTGGCGACTGTGAGGAGGAGCGGAGGTTGGGCGGTCGTGGACGAAGGAGTAATAAGAGACAGAGCTCAGAGGTGAAAGAAAGAGAAGATTTTTTTTTTTTAAATTTTGGGTTTATATCACAAAAAATCTCAAACTGATACACCAGTAATAAATTTATCCAAAACTAATTTTTTTACCACGTAAAATCTTGAACTGATACACCCGTGATAAATTTACACACCGTTAATTTCCGTTGAATTTTACTGTCAAATTATTGCGTTGGATGACTCATGGCAGTTCATAGTTATACCAATTTGAGGTTTTATCCTTCTTTTGTCACAGATGTATTAGCTTGTGATTTTTCATGGTATCAATCCAATTTAACGAAAACTAACAGAGGATAAATTCGTCACAAATGGGGTTTTTTGATGGTCAAAAAATTAGTTTGGGGTAAATTTATCATAGGTGTACCAATTTGAGGTTTTTTCATGATAAAAAAATTAGTTCGGGGTAAATTTATCATAAATGTACTAATTTTGGATTTTTTGTGGTGTTAACCCTTTGATTTTTTAATTGTCGACATGGATTGGTGGACACATGTCAATGTGTTAGTGGATATGAGTGAAAAAATACACGCCACATATAATGCTAATGTGGTGATATCAAACCACAAAATATTTTTTGGAGTTTGGGATCTATCAACTTTTATATTGCACTTGAACTGGTGAATGTAGTACGACCAGAAAAAACAAGAACTGGTGAATGTAGTGTTGGGGTTCGTTATATAACGAGTTTTGATTGACATTTTGAAGTAGTGAAGATTTGGTAGTGGTGGTGATACAAAGTTAATCCACAAAGACAGAGTGGTGAAAAAACTTAGAGGCTCTTCAATGGTGATTTTGATTTTGCCCAACTCCTCAATTTGGGGTTAGGATTTGAAGAACACATTTAATTTAGTCTCAATTCATTAATTTATGACAAACAAATGGGCCAAACAACATCATTTACGCATGATTTTGCTGACTTCATTTCGCCAACGAGCCATAGAGACAATTTATATGAAATTAATGCCACGTTGTATTTTCCGGTCACATGAATTGCTGACTTCACTCAAATAACTATTTTTAAAATAATAACACTTAAGTGATTGTTCTAAAAGTTTTGACACTTCCATTATTACTTTACAAAATTTATGACATTTGTGATGTCATTTTCCTTAAATTCCTATTTCAATTTTTGAAGAAATTCTCTTACAGCATAATTAATTTCCATTATCCGATTTTTTTTTTTGCATTGGAGATTCATTCTGAATCACTGCCTCATTTCGCCTTTTTCATAAGTTCTAACTCAGTATAGGCTATGATTCCCTACATATCTTTTTGCCAATTGCCCTTTGCTTGACTTCATAAACTATTTACATAATCTATTAATGAATCATGATATGCTTTGCTTCTCCACTCTTATTCCCAACGTCCCTAAATAGGCAACTGTTAGCATAAATCATGGGACAACGTTAATTGTCCGGGAGTAATGTAACATTTTTTAATCGCCAATCTAAAGTTAAAGATGGAGATGCGTACTTCAGAGGGAATTCCAGAATTCCGAAAGGTAATATCCCTTCCAACAGTAGGACCGTGTCCATGCACATAAGTTGTGCGTACGATGCACATGATAAAATATATTAAATCTGCTTCTATTCCATGTAAATAAGTAAATGTCAATTTTAGAGGAAATGATTTCAAGTTCTTTTCGTACAAAATCCTTCGCTCTCTCTATAAAGCAGATGGATTTCGGCCTTCGAGCCCCTCTTTAGACAAGTATCTTTACGGTAATCCTACACCATCTTTATCCTTTTTTGAGGTTCTTACGATTGTGCCACAGCAGACTTTTGTGGCTTGTTTGGCTCTTTGTTTCTTTCGCACTATGCGTGGATCCCACCACCGCCGGCTGGTGAATTATAGTGCATGCTTTGGATACTGATCGATTCGTATCTTTCGCCCGATGTGAGGTTTGGGTCGGCAATTGGACCGTCCATCTTTCATTATTCTGCAGGAAGCGTGAGTCTGAAGACCTTATTTTTATAGAGCCGGTAGTCTTTTCTGATAATGATGTGCGTTGAAAGCTCATGCATATCCATTCATGCTTTATCGCTATCTTATTATATATTTCTCTCTAGGAGTGTGTCAACGACTGGGGTCGAGTCGGGTTACCGGTAATATATGAGTCAGCCTGAATACGAAGGATGTGTTTTTAATGTAACTCGATCCACATGGAGCCCGAACTGAAAATATGATCGGATCAGCTCGGGTTTTCATTTTTTTCTTATAGGGTAATATCTTTTATCACGTGCACATTTTGGAGGGAAGTCCGAGATTCCAAAAGGTGATATCTCTTTGGAAGGTTTCGTTCTTAAGATAACATTAGTAACTCTTGCGAGCGCAAGGATATTAAACTTCTGCAACTAAGAAGCAAGAACTCTTAGCCACAATCCTTTTCTTAATCAATTAAAAGAAGAAAAATAGGAAAGTTGCAGAGTTCATTAGAGGGAGGTCTCGACGCATTGTACACATTTCTTGGATCAATCGTCATTTATTTTGACAGAAACGCTTGTCTACGATTGACTAGCATCTTGAATTGATAATGTACATTGTATATGCTCCTATCCCTGGCTTTCAGGAAAACCATTCAGATTGTCATGCGCATAACTAGACATGAAAGACCTACTCACTAAAAACAAATGGTTTAAAGCTGTAGAAACTCTCGATATTTCCTCACAAGAAATTGATACGGTGAATATTGGCAGAAACACTGTCTATTGGCGGCCATGGAAGCTAAGGGCAATGCCAACCTCAGACAGCTTCATATTCTAGATAAGAAGGTGGGGACTCCTCGCAATAGTTAGGCCCCCCAAGTCCAGTGAGGATCTTCCAAGGTAAGGCTAATCTCCTAGCACATTAAGGATCGTCCCCCATCTTGACCTGCGTAAACACAAGCACTGAGCATGTAGAAAACTACCCTCGCTATATAGCTTCAAGCTGAACATTATTTACGGAAAGGCAAGAAGCAACCCAGAGTCGTCCGGAATGCAGGCATGTTTCACGGTAAAAAGCTTCGTTTTCCGACTGACGCGTGCCTGTAGAGATGGGTGGGTGTGAGATGGCACAAGAGTAGAGAAGAGAAGACGACGACGCAGTGGAAAAGACAATGTAGAGTTTTATTTGATACTTTGGGCTTTCACAGGCCAATCTACAACTTTATTTGACTCTCTCTTAAAATGGGCTAGTTTGAAATTCTGGAAGGCCCTAAGAAGAGATTGGGCTTCGGTGACAAGAGCAGCGACTTCCCAAATGATCGTGTGCTGATTGCTGAGAACGTGAGACTACAGATCAAATCTTGGTGGTCCTTGAATTATGTCACTTCAAAAGCAGTTGGCGTTGGACTATATAGTGCACTCTTTCCTGAGTAAAGTTTTGATTGCATGTTGTGCAGAGAGTGTTTGATAATGCAGATAAAATGTGTGGGCTTATATTTTTTTTAACATTTTTTCCCGCGCTATGTGGAGGCACAGCTAGATGTCGGAAAATTTCAAATGAAGGTCCGAAATGGGGTCAGTTTTTTTATAAAAAAAAATTGTTTTTAGGGAGCTTCACGTGCTTATAGTTTAACCCAAAAATTTGATGAATCACGGATTAGTTTATTCTTAGGTCGAAGTCATATATTTGTGTATTGTCGTTTTTGTGCGTTCTCGTCCACAAGAGCTTAGGTTCAAAGGCGTCTCTAATGGTAAGCAAAGTCACCTAATGCGGTGTGAAAGATCACGAGACCCTGAAGTGGTCACTTGAGTTCCAAAACACACCCTAACTCACTAATTAGCCGGCTCACTTGCGCGTTCAATTTTGTTCGAAATGTTCTGATTTTATCTAAATTGAAGAAGTTCCAAATTGAAGAGAGGAGCGCAACTGACTCAAGGACTCGTCACAGTGTCACGTCCGCGAACTGACAGGGAGTGGGTAATGCATTCAAGTCTTCCACAAGAACGGCAATGGCGTCCTCACTCCCAAGGATATCTCCCAGGCCCTCAGCCTCGATGTGTTGGAAAAATTAACTTCGAAAATGGGTAGAACAATGAAGCGAGACTTTGAAGCGTGAAATCACTTTCTTTAAGGAATTATTTGCCTCACGAAGTTGCTAATGGTCACCGGCAAATTTCCTCCAGGATACAACAAAGTCTCGATGAGAATACTAGATAGTAATTTTAGTATTTCTCCAGGGTCTCTCTATGAAATAATTCGAGAAGATGGCTGTGTTTTTTTTTTAGGAAAGAAAATTTCGGAAAAGAAAGAAACATTATGCCAAAAAACCGACGAGTATATATGAAGGCATTTTAACGAACGATGGCAACCTTTCGATAAACGGTTAAAATAATCAAACACAACTCTTCGGTCGATAGTTTATAATTGAAAAGGTATGCAGCCGAAAGGGTATATGAAAAGACATAAAAATTCGGAGTAAAAAAAATAATAAAAATATATATATATATTTTTTGCGAAATCTCGAATTTCATAATTTCCAAAAAAATTTCAAAATGAATGAAGACACCCTTTCGACTAATAACAGTCATAAAGAAATGGCATGATATAAAAATAAAAAAATAAAGTAGAGGATTAGGCAAATTAATTCACGAGCGCGCATGCGTGCAAAATGCTAAGTGCGCCTAATAATCGCGCAACTATTCGCGCCCCCGCACGCGGGTATTATGGGTCTAGCCCATAACTCATATGTTTCTTCTGAAAACACAAAAGAAGCCCGCACTTATAAACAAGCCCACTTCACTCCATATTTTCTATGTGGAACGTAGAAAAACCACTTTTATTTATTTTACAAACAAACTTGCAACACGATGCCGATCTCTTCGACCTCCGAGTTGATCCTTTGGTCCCACATCAGGCTGGAGAGCGACGGCCTCAGGTTCAACGACTTCATCACCCTGCAATTGTCAATCGACGAGGCCTTCATCGGAGACAACACGTCCTCGGAGGAGACGCAAGCGCACGCTGCGCACACAAATCAAAGTAAACATTTTGAAGACAAGAACGACACTCACAATAAGTTGAATGATATAGGGAATTGGTAGTTCAATAGATGATATCGGCCCCCTCACCGTAGCAGGCCAAGATTTCAAGGAATAGCCTATGGACTCGGCACGACCTGTTATGATGGCGGACCACTCATGCAATGCGCATTGTGCCCGTGCGAGGTTGGGGTTGGAGAAGAGGTGAGGAAGTTTGGAGCGCTGTGACCATGTCTTCATTAGGGCTGCTTGTCTTGGAATATTATAATTCTGCTTCATTCGTCAATTTAAGGTTGAAGATGGAGATGCATGTTTTAAAGGCAAATCCAAGATTCCAAAAGTTAACATATCTTCTAATTATAGGATTGTGTTCATGCATGCACGTGCAAATGCCTGTGAGTTGCACTGGCATTGCACGTAACATGCACAAAATAAAATATGTTATATTTATTATGTATCTTGTATAAATAAATGAATGTTAATTATAAACAAAATAACTTTAAATTTTTGTAGGGAGTTCAATAGATGATATCTGCCAACTCGTCGCCATGGCGAGCCGGGAGCTCTAGGATTTATCCATGGGACCAGGCACTAGCCAATGCGGCGGCGAAACCACTCATGGGGGTTGGGGTTGGAGAAGAGGTAAGGGAGTTGCAATGCTGCGACCATGGCTTCCTCAGGGCCTGCTGGTCCCAATTAATATAACTCTTCTTGAATTGTCAATTTAAAGTTAAAGATGGAGATGCATATTTTAGAGGGAATCCAAGTTTCCAAATGGTATTTTTTTTTTCTAATGATAGGAATATGTTCATGCATGTACGTAGTCATGGCCATGGTTCGGAACCGGCGGTTCCGATTTGTGGCCATGTGTGAACAGGAACCGGAACCGCTAGGGGCGATTCTGGTTTCGGTTCCGATTCCGGTTTCGGTTCCGAACCGAAACCCGCTAGTTCATTTTTGGTTCTGAACCGAAACCCGCCAGTTCGGTTCCGGTTCGTAATTTAAAAATAAAAAATTATAAATTATAAAAATATGAAATAATGAATTATTCAATATAAATTATAATCAAAATGAAAATTGTAAGGATGATCGGTTCCCGGTCGGAACCGGGAGCCGAACCGGTAAGACCAGTCCTTTAATTTTAGAACTAGAAACCGGACCGACAAACCATAGAACCGGGAACCGGACCATTGGTCCGATTTGGTTCTAGGTTGTTCAATGGAACTTTTTGGACTTAACTGGTAAAGGATCGTAGCCACAAAAGGCATACAACTTCACATACTCATGGCTTGGCTTGGGTTTTATAAATAATCCCTTTGATGGTCTCTTCATTCCCATTCGATGTGGGACTCTTGGCATTTGCATGAAGACAAGTCAAGAGTCTCACATTAAAGGTTTTCAAGGCAAGTCGAGAGTCCTATATCAAAGGGATTATTTATAAAATCCAAGCCAAGTCTTGTAATTAGAGTTCAATACACCCAGCCAAGCATTGTAATTGGAGATCAATCTACTTACAATGCATGGCAATTAGAGTTCAATTTGTTTTATAAAAAAAAAATAATTTGGAACCGGAATCTGGCCCGTAAGCCACGGGCCGGTTTTGGTTCTGAACCGCGGGCCCAGTCAACAGGCCGGACCCAGGTTTGACCGGGCTGGTTCCGGGCCGAAATCAGCCCGTGGCCATGACTACATGTACGTGCAATTGTATGTGAGTTGCACGCACATTACATGTGCGTTGGATGGGATTAAATATATTAAATTTATTATGTATCTTGTATAAATAAATGAATGTTAATTATAAGGAAAATACTTTTAAATTTTTGAATAAATCGTTTATTATCTATATCAAGCAAATCGATTCCGACCTCTAAGCGACTCTCAAGACAACATGGCACCATTTTTCATATAATCACAAATGAAATGATGGACAAAATGTCGGGATAATTGTCCAAAAAGTTTTAAATATGCTATACAGCGGTCAATTCAGTTCTAAATTTTTCAATTTGACCAATTTAGTTTTAAACTTTTGACAATTTTCTTATATAGTCCATCCGGCCAATTTTGATTTGAAACTGTCGATATGGATGCCATTCATTCTACGTGTAACGCCTAAGATAGCCAATGCTAAAGTGGATGATTTTTGTGATTTTTTAAAAGTTTTTAGAATTTTTTTCTTTCCTTTTTGCCTGTGGCCGGTCTCGGAGATGAGAAAAGATAAAAAGAAATGGAAAAAAAGAAGAAAATTCGAAAAATCTTTAAAAAAATTGTAAAATCATCCACATTAACGATATCTAGCTAAAATTGACTGTAATGACTATATTGGTAAATCGTCAATAGTTTTAGGACTAATTTGGCTAAATTGAAAAAGTTTAGCATTGAATTAGTTGTCATATAATAGATTTGAACTTTTTTGATAATTTTTCCCAAAATGTGTATGTGCTTGGCTTTAGAATGAAGTGCAAGATTCTTTGTCAAATTTATAGCAGTTTATTGTGACACTTGCTAGGAATATCTTAATTTTCAAAGCAAAAATCCTATGAGTTGTGCCCAACAACACCATAGAGATACATATACAGCTATGCTTTAGGCCAAGCAATCACCCCTACAAGGCTAGTTCTTGAGTAGTTATGAAGCTTCATGGTATAAAATCAGAAATCACCGATTCCTCAATTTTTTACCCAAGGGCCAAGCTAGGCCTTGTGTAAACTAGCATGGAAACGCTCAGATTTGGCCAGTTCGATTTGATTACTGAGGTGGACCAGACTTGATGCTCACTGTTGCCTTTGTAAATCACACACACACATGAAGATGGAGAAAAGAATTTAACGGGGTTCAGGCAATTAAGGAGAGGACCTTTGAAAGCATATGTCCACGATGGGAAACCCCCAATTTTGTATATCACCTTGGAGGGATTTCATTATTATCTTTAAATAAGATGGAATATACGTGATGCCCCATAACGTCACGAACGACACGTGTCCTTTCCGTTTATACTTATATTTATGATTATGCACATAGAAGCACGATATAATTTTTGCTACATCCGTTAGAAGAAAATTGCAATAGTTTAATAATATACATGTCTTCAACTTTTTACAAACACTATCAATTATTGTCACAACAACATACATAGTCTTGGGAAAAGTCAGGGTCGCCTAACACCACTACACCCATACTAATCAAACCACCATCAACCATTGGGTTATGGCCTCTAACACTATCTCGTCCCTTGCAACGCCATTTCTAGGGAACAATCCTACAAAACTGAAAAATAAGGGATGAACATAAACTCAATAAACGAAATTTCTAAATCTAAGGTAATAGATCGGCTTACCACTCAACCTAGTACCAACAAACAATATAAGATAATCATGAATAATGAGTGCATGAGTAAATGCATTATCTGTTTTATCATAATATGTCGATGAAAACTGATAACAACATTACATGATATTACTCGTTCAAATGCAAGCATATGACATATTATTTCATAATACACATATATCACGTAGTGGCTTGCCACTACGTACATGGAATATCTATTCCCTACTGGTCATAAAGTTTACCGATATATATAGATAAGTTCATACTCATCATGAAACTCACCAACACACATATATGTGAGTTCATACTGGTCATGAAGTTCATTGATAAATACGGGGCATCGCCACCACCATATCTTGGGGAATGGAATCATAACACCTCATGGGGCATTCTAAATACGCGGCATCGCCACTACCATCTCTTGGGGAATGGAATCATAATACCTCTTTACCACGCCACATAGCCCAATCATCACAGGCGTCCTTTACATCAGTGATATGAATCTGTGCGGAAGATGATCGTTCTACGAAGATTTGTGAGTTACGAATTGCTGACCTCGACTTCCAATCGAACCTGTGATTGGTAATCTCGGTATGAATGCGACCTGTTAACGAACCTGTGTCAACCAATTCACGTTATAACGCCACGAACAAGAGAATTCGCGATCTTGCTCGATAAGTTGAATTCGATCGCCATAAGGGAGCCTTGATAAGATCTAGTCCTCAAGAGAACTCAATAAGAAAACTTTTCTATATAAAATTCTGCTTCATCTTAGAAATCTATAAGTAACCTTATATAGGGTGCTAACCCTAATTCTAATCCTACTAGGATTAAAATTACTAAAATAACCTTAATTATTAAAAATTCGTCCAAAAATAGAAAAAGGCCTAAAAGTTCATCTAAATGACTCCAAATTGCTAAAAAACGTCATCAATCACCACTAAAGTAGTATGTATTGATCAACAGCCCGTTTCCAAGCGTTTATCCAAATTTGAGCCAATTCGGAGTTCATCAATTCTAAGCTCCTTCAGAATTTGCTGGACCAAAAGTAATCATGTTGCGCCAAGGAGCTTCAAAATCTTCAAGTTTTGACTCCAGATTATCTTCGTTCCAAATATCTTGAATCATGATGCCGACAGCTTGTTTGAATTCCTTCGCTTTCGCTCGAGTGATCGGGCCTAGCGGATAGGACAACGGGTCCCTAGCACTTCCTCCTTGATAGGGTTCGATGTCCATATCAATCAGTGAGGATGAATATGCCAATGTACAACTAAATGATGAACACATACTTGCCGAGCCAACTCAAGCTAGAAAGCCAACTTATATTGTGTGTAAATTGTAAGATTTTCATATCCCTTTAATCTTCTCGATAAAAAAATATAGCCCTTCAACCTTGTAGAGAACCGTATCATATGATAGAACATCTTGTTAATTCATACAAGGACATCAACTATGGCAAAGGTCTTCCTCACAAGGCATCATAACCATACATATTATGATTATGACATAACAATTGCCATATGTATCATAATAATTTGTCCTTTATCATGCAATTAATGATAAGCAAATATAACATACTCAAATTTTGTGATCTTCCTTACATCATCAATTACCAACACCCATTTATTATTTCTTGCCTAGTCATTCTCAAAATCAATATTTAGTACACGACATCATCTTTTGCAAAGCATTACTAAAAAACAATTGCCATGTCCTTTTTGCATGCAACACTTACGTAAGTAATAATAACTCACTTACATCTTTTTATTTCTCATGCAAGTAATGATAACAATCTTAAATAATCGGTAACGCGGACATTGACAACTAAAATGATTGGCAGAGTGACATCCAAAATGGTCGACAACATGAACATTGACAACCAAAATAAATGACCATGTGATATCGATAACATCAACATTGACAACCAAAATAATCAACAATGGGAACATTGACAACCCAACAATGAACATCAGGAACATCGATAGCCAAATAATCGACAACGTGATTAATCGGTAACTTATTCAAATTACAAAAATATCACTTTTTGTTTAATCTCGTCATTCACACTTTTTATTCAACCGAATCTTATAAAAATCAATTAATCACAACCTTGCCATATAGAGACTCATCGATTCAAGTTAAACAAATACAACGGTTCAACATGCAATCATTGAAACTTTCTCAACCTTATCATCAAAGTTCAAACCAAAAATAACAACCATCAAACAATCAAGTTAAGAGTCCTAAGAGTGCATTTAGTTTAGCATTTTGAAAGTCCATTGGGGAAAATATGAGTGTTTGGTGACCATTCCCCAAGGATCTTTGGGGTGAAAGCTAACCTTAGGAAGGTTGAAGCCTTTTTATTAATAAAATTTTGTTGAGTTCCTTTTTTGCCCTAAAAAACTCATTAGAAACCCAAGTTTACCCCAAATTAAAAACAAAACCCTATACAATGCTTGGCATATCTTTTGCCCCTTTCTTCATCTAGACCGTTCCCTCACGTCTCCTCCTTCTTCATATTTGCTCTCTCTCAACGACGCTCGCTCGGTCTACAGTGCTCTTTCCCTAGCTCAACTGCACTCTCTCCCTTGCTCACGTGCTCCATATCTTTTGCCCCTTTCTTGCTCTAGACTGCTCCCTCACGTCTGCTCCTTCTTCGTATTTGCTCTCTCTCAACAATGCTTGCTCGCTTCGCAGCACTCTCTCCCTAGCTCAACTGCACCCTCTCCCTTGCTCGGGTGCTCCTTTGCTCGCTCTCTCCCTTGCGATTGCTCCTCATCAAGTTCAATCTCTCATTTGCCTCGTTTTTTAGTTTTCTTTTTCGCCTTTTTTTTTTGGGTAAAGTTGCTTGCTTTTGGGTGAATATGTGAGCTTGGTCCTTTTGGGATTGTTGATTTTGCCCCCTGGATCTTGAGGCGCCTAGTAAGATATGCAGTAATCCTCTCTTGGCCACTTCGCCTCAATTTCTTTTGGTTGTTTTTGGTTAGTCTGTGATGCATGGTACTACCTTTTGTGTTGGTTTATCATTAAACTAAGTAGTGTTTTGTCTTTGTGAGAAATTTCTACGGTTGATTCTCTTGGATTAGTTTAATTCATGAAAGATGGTAAACTGGGATAATTGAAATAGGTTTTCACCCTTTTTGTGGTTCATTCCTTACTTTGAAATTTTCTTAGTGTTTTCTCGAATTGATGTAAATATGAAAAGCTTAGTTCGGTCGGTTTAATAGGGTCACCAGTTGTCAAATCTGAATTGCCAACATTAATGGAAAGAGCTACTGGTAAAAACTCAATGTTAATCATAATTCACAACTCATCTCTGGAAATTGTCTATGTTCGACCACTTTGTCACCATGTTGGCATTTCTCATGTTGTTGGCACAATGTAGCTTGTAGTATTGATCGATCAATGTGCGAGAAAGGGATAGAATCCAATTTGGCTTGCCATGTCATGTGATTCATCGACATGAGTTGCCGGTTTGTGACAAGCCTTGCTTATCTAGGACCACGAAATCTAGTAATTCGGCCTATCGATCTTGTAATGCATGACTCTTTACAACCTACTAGTCTTTAAACTTGAAAACTCTTTCTACTACATATGTAGCGAATCAGCAGAAAAATGTATGATAAGCCTTAAGGTTATACTTGATTCAAGTTCTTGATTTGTCCTTGCTCATTCTTAAAAAAAAGGTTTTCTTTTCTTGACAAATTCTTGATTTTCTTTGTTCATCTCTAAAACTTAATTCGTTCTTTCGTGCCACAAATCTCTTGGACCAAAGAAAATTTAGAGTCTTCTTCATATCTTAGTATCTTTACAATCATCTTCAACTTTAATAATTATAAGACTAGTAACATATTACCATGTTGTGTAGGCCAGAGAAGGAAATTATTTCAACTTATGTGTACTTCAGAATGATTGATGGCATGTGTACTCATCAACACTTTTAATAATGTCAAATGTACTCGTATTGATATTGATTCTAGTTGTGAATCTAGTTCAATGATTGAGCACGCAGGTGGATGATTATAACATAACATTCTATGTTTCTATTAGCTTATTTTCATCATTCGAATTTGTTCATATCACTTTACTAGTAGATGGCAATATCATCAAAGGAAAAGACATTTTGGAGTCCAGAAGATGTAGAAACCTTTAGTAAGTTGTGCATTGAACAAATTGGTAATGTCAATTGTCCTGCAAATGACAAAAGGGATGGATGGACAGTCATGATTAAGAGGTTTGAGGACCTAAGGGGCAAAAAATATGATAAAAGTCAAATGAAGAGTAAGTGGGATAATCTTAAATTGCGTTTGATCGTTTGAATTTCTAGTTAGGATAAAACTGGATATGATAGAATATGAAGTTTAAGGGATTTGCTATATCCTATCCATTATTTAGTGAATCGTAGTAATAAAGCCGGATATTTTCACATTTTGTCATGTCCATTGTTTGCTATGAACGGCCTATCAGTGTAAATAAATCTAAAATTGCATAAATGGCGATGGTAAGAATCTCTTACGACACTTTTGCCTACTTCATTTTTATTTGCTTTTTTTTTTTGATAACCAAGGGAACCCTCGCACGGCCGACAGCCGGGGAGTAAACCCTGGAGGCGATACGTGCTAGCCACCATACACGTGCCACCGGTTAAGTTATCCTGCGGCGCCCGGGATTCGAACACTCAATCTTTTGCGAGAAGAAGAGTACACGCTCCAGCAGCGCCACCCAGGCGGGTGGTACTTTTTTTTTATTTTGCCTTTTTTAAATATTTTTATTTTTTATTTCTTTTTTCCTCTTCCATTATTCTCTAATAAATTCTTTTGTTAAATAGTAAACTATATCAATATACCTAAAATATGTAATAAATATAAATACTAAATATATATTTTAATTTATGGAATTTATATCCTAAGAGAGAGAAAAATTGAATATATAAATAAAAATAGGAATAAATAAAAACGAGATTGTTGTTATTTTGAATTTTTTGTATTATAATCCAAATATTATTTATATTTTATTAATTTAAGAAGTTTTTTTTTTGAAAAAAATAATTTTTATATAATGGATATTAGAAATCCTATCCATCTTTATCCCACCTTCCCCATGGGATAATTTTATCTGAGCTATATCTCTCTTATATCTAACTGTATCATATCCTAGGCAGGGACCAAATACAAGATAGGACAAACTTTATCCAATCCTAAATTTTATCCTGACTACCATACTTAGCCTTCAAGAAAATGGAAAATATAGAGGATATTGGTTTTGAAGGAAAAACAAATTAGGTCGAGATCTAAAAAAGAATACCACTGAGGCAAGTGATGAATGGTGGGAGAGAAAAAATCAGGTTTTTTCGCTTTCTTTTGTTACTTTTTTTAAAGTTAATCTTTTATGATACAACTCACGGACATATTCATCATAACAGGAAAATCCTAAGATTAAAATTTTTAGAACAAAAGGCATACATCCGGATCTTCAAGTTTTGTTGGATAGAATGTTTGGGAGATGCAATTTCTCCTAAAAGTTTCATATGGAATCTTACACAAGGTTTATGTATTGATGAGCATATTGTGGCCACACAACTTGATTGTGTAGGATCTACCAATAATGATATAGAGTGTGATGTAGGTGAAAAGACTACTGAACAGACCCAAAGCCATAAAAGAATGGTGCAGAGTTCGGTAAGGCAATCTCCAGGAAAGAAACAAAAGTAAATGATCACAGTTGCTAAGCTAGCAACGCAAATTGAAAGAATTTGTTCAGCTATTGAAAGTAAGAGCCATGCAAGGGAGTTTGATCCTTACAAGGAAATCATAGAGACGTTGAAAGCCATATTTGAGATTAAGCAAGACGAAGAGTTATGCTTTTTGGCACTAGATCCTTTTACAAAAAAGAAAGATAATAGGCAAATCTTCATGGACATGGATGTCGATCAAGAAAAAGCCAAGTGAATCAAACATAAGTTCGCACAGCGTAATCATCGCTAGGATGTTACCTACTTATTTGAATTCTTTCATATGCTATATTATTGTAACGTGAGACCTGTTTGCACTTCTTACTTGTACTAGTTGGTGAGACATGTTTATGTTCTATTGTGAGACATGTTTCTAATTGGTGTTCCCTTTATTGAGTGAAGTTTTTATACATATGATGGTTGATCATTGTTTTGTCGATGGATGATCTAGATAATTTAACCAGTTATGGATGATTCTCCCGAAAGGAAAAACTATGAAAAAGAAGAAGAGGAATGTTTGCAACTTTGTGCGGTCGCGCATACGCTAGCTATTTGTTAGATAATATACCGTCACAAAGAACCTTCCATGATCTCATCATACACAAGAACTGCATGATTAAGAGAGTTGATGGGCATTGATGTTAATCCGATAAGATGTTTTTGAATGTTTAGAATGGATAGAACTATATTTAATAATTTAAAGCATAATTTAGAGACACGATATGGTCTCTAAAAATCTAGGAATATTGATGTTGTAGAAATGCTAGGAATGTTTTTTTTTTTTATATTTTAGGACATGGTATAGGTAACAAATTAACACAAGAACGCTTTCAGTGCTCTAGGAAAACTATATGCAGGCTATTTAGCTTAGTTTGGGATAAAGTATATGAAATGAGAGTAGATTTGATCCAATCATCTGATCGACAATTTAGGGAAGTTCCAATGAAGATAAGGAATAATTAAAGATTTTATCCACATTTTAAAGTAAGTTACAATTATACAAAAGAAAAGATCAACCAAAAATAAATTAAGTAATATTTACATTCTTGTTTTAGGATTGCATTGAAGCTATAGATGGCGCACATATCCTAGCGGCAGTACCTACGGGCGACCAACTTCGTTTTATCGGTCGAAAAGGAACACCGACGCAAAATGTATTGGCCATGTGCAATTTCACATGGAATTTATATATGTGGGGGCTGATTGTGAGGGAACAGCTCATGATATTTCTATCTTCTACGAAGCCATTAGGAGACGTGATTTACAATTTCCTCATCTTTCGAAAGGTTCGTTAATTTATGGTTTTTATACATTAGTATATGCATGTGGTATATGTTGATTAAATTTATAATAGTTTTTTACAGGTAAATACTATTTAGTAGATGCTGGATATCCAAATCATATGAGTTACTTGGGTCTATACAAAGAAGTTAGATATTATTTGCCTGAGTTCCAACGAGGTCATACACTTATAAGCTATAAAGAAGTGTTCAACCGTGCCCACTCCTCACTATGATCAGAAATTGAGCATGCCTTTGATGTATTGAAGAAGTGAAAGATTCTAAAGAGTATGCCAAGTTATCCATACAAAAAAGAAGTGAAAATTGTGATAGTAACTGTTGAGGAAAACTCCTACTGATTTTGAAGTTGACAAAACCTTCCATAATGTTTGTAAATATGATACTTATTCTGAACCTTCTCATTTCAGGAATATATGTTCTGGAAGCTTAGAATGAAGTTTTTCAGATTTTACAAGAATTATCTATGTTCTGAGATATTTTTCAGACGCAGAAATAATTCAGACTTTATAAGTTCTTGAAGACCCACAAAAGCTAAAGTTATGAGATTCAGAAAATTCAGAAGCAGATGTGTAAGTTGAAATTTTTCAGAAGCAAATGCAGAAGTTAAAATTTTTCAGAAGCAGATGCAGAAGCTGAAATTTTTTAGAAGTAGACGCAGAAGCTATAATTTTCAGAAGCAGACGAAGACGCAGTAATTCTTCAGAAGCAAAACTCAGAACGAAGAATAACAGCTAGTGATCTGGCATGGATTTCACAGAAGGAAAGTTTTGATTAGATCAATCTTAATCAAATTGATTGACAATCAAATATTAAGACAAGAATGCTTTACAACGGACAAAACTCTACTTATGGAAACCAAGATTCTGATTGTATGGGCGACCAGAATCAGCGAGATTCAGAACTTGTCATCCAACGGCTACTCAATCCTTATTATACAAATCTGTCCAAGGTGAAGATTGGAAGATGATCCTCTGCAAATTGTCCAACGGCTAGTGTGGACGTAGATGAGTATTTAAGGAGATCGCGAGCAGCAGAAGATGTACAGATTCAAGAATCAACAAGTCCAAAGTCTGAGCATACTCCATTCTGTTCTCTTGTAGTTCTGCACTTAAGATCAAAATCTTGATGATTACTTTGTAAAGAGTGATTGTGTGAGATAGAGAGCCCTATCATACACAATAGTCCTGACACTCAGAATCTGTAAATTCCTCTTGATTACATAGTGAAATCCAGCCGGTAGGCTGTAAGCGTGGGAGAGTGGACGTAGGCTTGCTATAAGCCGAACCACTATAAACTCGTGTGCAGAATTCTCTTTTCCTTATCTCTTTACATTCTGCACTTCAGAACCTCTCTTATTTAATCTAACTTGAATCTGAATTTCATTCAAACTCTGTTATTATTCGTTTTTAATTCCGCGTAAATTTCAAAGATTTGCTTAGGATCACCTATTCACCCCCCTCTAGGTGACCCGTGCTAGCCACTTCAATTGGTATCAAAGCGGGTTGCTCATTTATTGAAGTGTTTTACTTCTGAGCTAACTATCTATATGGCTAGCTATGGTGCTCCAGAGCTCATTGAAGGACAGAGCAACAACTAACCACCTTATTTCGATGGCAAAGAATATAGCATCTGGAAAAACAAGATGAAGGCATTCATCAAATCAATTGATCACATGCAATGGGATGTTGTCATTAGAGGAGTCAACCCAAAGTCTTCAGATTCAAAAGAGAAAGCAGATGCAAGAAAACCAGCAGATCTTTCTTTATCTTAAACTGAGATATCTAAAAGAGAGACTTTAGATTCAAAAGCAATTTATTCTTTCTACTGTGCTTTATCTCCTATTGAGTATAAGAAAATTGCTGCTTATGAATCAGCTAAGGAAATCTAGGATACTCTTTATATTACATATGAAGGAACAGATCGAGCCAAAGAAACTCAAATCAATATTTTGCTTGGTCAATATGAATCCTTCAAAATGAAGCTTGGAGAATTAATTGCTGATTTTTATGACAGGTTTACTGACATAGTAAATGGTCTTGCTTATCAAGAGCAACTAGTTCTAGATGCACTGAAAGTCAATAAACTTTTGAGAGGGCTGACGGAACAATGAGATAACATCAAAACATCTCTTCGAGAGACACAAAGAATCAAGCCTCTATCAGTGAATGAATTGATTGGAACTCTTCAATCATATGAAACTGAGAAACGGAATGAGCAAAACGAATCCAGAGGTAATAAGTCGATTGCATTGAAAACTAACGTTGATTCTGATGCAGATTCTGAAGATGAAGATGTTGATGATGAAGAACTAGCTCTCTTTATAAAGAAGTATAAGAAAATGAAAATCAGAGGAAGAAACCTCAAAGGAAAGAAGCCCTTTGAGAATAAGAGGTCTATCGATGAGACAGAGAGATCGAAGGATATAATATGCTTCCACTGTAGGAAACGTGAACACATCAAGCCAAACTGTCCACTTCTGAAAAAGAAGACCAAGCTCGAGAAAGCAAAGAAGGCCTTAAAGGCAGAAACCTGGAGTGACACAGAGTGTGAAGATAGTGATGAAGATATCTGTCTGATGGCAAAGTCAGATTCAGACTCAAATTCTGATTCTGATCTTAAAGTGGAAATCAAGGTAAAACCTTCTGAAATGTCTATCGAAGTGTCAAACTATATTGATGAATTGTGCTTTGAATTTAAGATTGCTCTTAAAAGAATATCTTCTTTGAAAAAGCAAAATTCTTTAATTCGGCAACAAGATGTTTCACAAAAAGAAAGGATCGATTTCCTTCAAAAAGAATTTCATAAAATCAAGGAAAGTCGAGATTTTATTTCCAAAGAAAATGATATTTTGAAAAAGGAAGTTTCAAAAATCACTTCCAACTTTTCAAAAGGTTCAGAAACCTTGAAGCATATTCTTTCCATTCAAATCCCTTACTATAACAAATTTGGTCTTGGATTTGTAAAGGAAAGTGTTAGCTTAATTGATTTTCCAAAAGTCAAGGAGAGATTAAGACAAAGACCTCCTCGGCAAGTTTATAAAAACCATTTCCAAAAGAATTTTGTAAAACCTGTTGGACGAAGTGCACTTAGGTGCTCAAAATGTGGAGATCCACAACATTTTGAGAATGAATGTCCTAAGGTCTGGAGACCTGTTCGAAGAGATTTCGTTAAGATAGCCTACACTAATACTCAAGGACTCAAGCAAATTTGGATACCAAAGAAAACTTGACATGTTATGATTTTTGCAGGTTACCACAAAGAGAAAAAGAAAGTGGTACCTAGACAGTGGATATTCTAGACATATGACAGGAGATCTAAGCCTATTTGCTAATCTACATAGTCTGAATGGTGGAAAAGTTTCCTTTGGAGGAAATACCAAAGGGCAAATCATTGGCAAAGGAATAGTTAATGTTGGAGGACTCAGAATCAATGACGTTTCGTTGGTAAAAGGACTCAACTACAATTTGATCAGCATAAGCCAGCTTTGTGATACAGGTTTCAGAATCAACTTTCAAGAAGATACATGCTCAGGAATAAGCAAAGATTCTTCTCAAACATTCACAGGAAGAAGACATGGCAATATTTATCTTCTGGATGTTAATCCAAACTCCACTCATTGCTTAATATCAATCAAAGAGGATGAAGATCTTTGGCACAGAAGGTTGGGACATATTAGTATGAAACAAATCTCAAAAATCTCAAACAAGAAACTAGTTCGAGGTTTGCCAGATTTGAAATACAAGAAGACAGAATTATGCAATGCCTGCATGCTAGGAAAACAAGTAAGAACTTCTTTCAAATCTATACATCATGTTTCTATTAATCGTGCCGTACAGCTTCTTTATATGGACCTGTTTGGACCAACCAGAACTCAGAGTATTGGTGGTAAGAAATATTGTTTAGTTATTGTTGATGACTTTACAAGATTTACATGGGTATTCTTTCTTGCACATAAAAATGAAGCATTTTCATATTTTACAAAATTTGCAAAAAGAGTTCAAAATGAAAAGGGCTATACCATTTCCTGCATTAAAACTGATCATGGGGGAGAATTTGAAAATCAAAATTTTTCAGACTTTTGTGAGGAAAATGGCTTTCAACATAATTTTTCTATTCCATACACACCAGAACAAAATGGTGTTGTGAAAAGGAAAAATCGTTCCTTGCAAGAAATGGCAAGAACCTTATTGATTGAAAGCAAAATTCCTTTTCATTTCTGGGCAGATGCAGTTTTTACAGCATGTTATATTATTAACAGAGTGTTTCTTAGACCCATTCTTGATAAAACCCCTTATGAGCTTTACAAAGGTAGAAAGCCCAGTATTTCATATTTTCGAGTATTTGGTTGTAAATGCTTTATTATCAAAAACTCAAATGATCGTCCTGGGAAGTTTGATGATAGAGCAGATGAAGGATTCTTACTTAGATATTCTACTACAAGCAAAGCATATAGAGTATACAACAAGAATTCTCAAACTGTGAAAGAAACAATGAATGTAAGGTTTGAAGAAAACATTCATACTTACAAAGATGAATCTGAATCACCTCTCCACATTCAAGTATCTTCTGAAGGTCATCTAGAATCTCAAAAGATCGAAGATTCTGTGGAAGATGGAAAAGAAGACAAAATACAGACTCAATCAGAAAATTCAGAGTCTGCAGATATTCAGAAGGAAAAATTTGACAAAAACTGGAAACATAAATCCAGTCATCCGAAAAACCTGATCATTGGAGAAATAGAAGATGGTATCAAGACCAGATCCAAACAAAATGAGAACATCAGCAACTTGGCATTGATATTTGAAATAGAACCAAAAGATATTGAAGAAGCTTTATCAGATGAAAGCTGGATAGAAGCTATGCAAAAAGAACTTCAGCAATTCAGAATCAATGAAGTATGGGAGCTTATGCCAAGACCCAAAAACCATCTATTAATTGGAACAAAATGGGTGTTCAGAAACAAACTGGATGACAAAGAAAAAGTTACAAGAAACAAGGCAAGACTGGTTACAAAAGGCTATTCTCAAGAAGAAAGCATTGATTATGATGAAACATATGCACCGGTTGCAAGGTTAGAAGCCATTCGGCTATTATTAGCTTATGCTTGTTTCCATAACTTTAAACTGTTTCAGATGGACGTGAAAAGTGCCTTCCTGAATGGATACATTAAAGAAGAAGTATACGTGGAACAACCACCTAGTTTTGAAGAACCAAGAAAAACTGATTATGTTTACAGACTCAAAAAGGCCCTTTACGGTTTGAAACAGGCACCCAGAGCTTGGTACGAAAGGTTAAGTAATTTCCTTCTGCAAAATGATTTCACAAAGGGTAAGGTAGATACAACTCTATTTGTTAAGAGAAAGAGTAAGGATTTTCTACTTGTTCAAATCTATGTTGATGATATTATCTTTGGATCTTCTAACGAATTTCTCTACAAGGAATTCTCTAAGAATATGCAGAACGAGTTCGAGATGAGCATGATGGGAGAACTAACATTCTTTCTTGGCTTACAAGTAAAACAAATGAAAGATGGTACTTTCATTTGCCAAGAAAAGTATGCCAAGGAGATAGTCAAGAAATTTGGACTGCAAAATTGCAAGAAAACAAACACTCCAATGTCTCAATCATCCAAGCTAGACAAAGATGTAAATGGTAAAAAGGTTGATCAGAAGGTATATAGAAGCATGATAGGTTCTCTATTATATCTTACTGCATTTAGACCTGACATACTTTTTAGCGTCTGTATGTGTGCGAGATTTCAGTCAGATCCAAATGAATCGCATCTTTCTGCAGTAAAGAGGATAATCAAATACATTGGAACTTATCCTATGCTAGGTCTTTGGTATTCCAAAGATTCAGATTTTACTCTTACTGGCTATTCAAATGCTGACTTAGCTGGATGTAAAGTGAATAGGAAAAGTACTACAGGTACATGCCAACTTCTTGGAAAGATGTTAGTATCCTGGTATTCAAAGAAGCAGAATACAATCGCACTATCAACAGCAGAAGCAGAATACGTAGCCTTGGGAAGTTGCTGTGCATAAATTCTATGGATGAAGTAGCAGTTGCGAGATTTTGCTATTGAAGACTCAAATGTTGCAATCAAATGTGACAATACCAGTGCCATTAATCTCACTAAGAATCCTATTCTTCACTCTCGAGCCAAGCATATTGAGATCAAACATCATTTCATTAGAGATCATGTTCAAAATGGTGATGTGAATGTTCAATTTATTGATTCTAAGAATCAATTAGCTGATATATTCACAAAACCCCTTGATAAATCTTCTTTTGAATTTATTAGAAACAAACTGTGCATTACTTATCCTTTTTGAAGTGTTTCACAGACAGGAATATTTTTCAGACTCAAGCGATCTCAGTTTGAACATTTCTTAGACTCACAAGAACGGTATGTACAAAGTTTAAATTTTGGCGGGAATATTTTTGGCAGGATATTTTCATATTTGGAAGTAAATCAGGTACGTAACCTAATTCATTTGGTTAATAGTATTTAATATATTATCTTGATTTTATACTGATCTTTTATGCTTCAAAAAATCTATTTCATTCATGTTTACTTTAGCTTATTTTACCTTTTAAAAATAACCTTTTATTCCTAAAACTCTTCCTTCACCTTTATAAACCTTTTCGTCTCTCTTCAAAACCCTCATCAGTACGAACCTCTTTCTGTGCGAACTTTTTCTTCTCTCGTTCATCACAAATACTCCAAGTTTTCTCTTTTTCTCCAAGATCTCATCTTTGTGATCTAGAATCAATCACAATGCCTTTCAAGAGACGCTCAACAAGGATTCTAAACAGAGATATCAAGTCGTCAGAGAAGCCAGAGTTCATGGAAATTTCTGATACAGACTCAAATCATGGTAATGAACCTTCTAAAGCGTCGCAACAAGCAGAGCAACCGTCGTCTCCTCCAAAAGACTTGGGTAAAACTGATTTTCGCCTCTCTAACATCAATATGTTTGGAAAGCTTACGAAAGATTGATAAAGGGTAAAGCATCTGATTCGGCTCTTCGTGGATGTTTAAAAGATAACGATTTTCAATCTGAAGAAGAGTTAATTCGCTGCTACACTAGATTGTTTCCTAACCTTGTATCTCAGTCCACGAGTACTCTCAGTAAAGGTAAAGCGAAGATTGGAGAATCATCTACTCAATCGCAAAGAAAATCAGTTCAGTCAAGCCCTAAATCGCCCACGGATTGTAAGGGTACAATCGATGAGGATTCCAGACTGTATTATAATTTCACCAAAAAGATGGGCATTGCTCATGGTGAAAAAGGGAGCGAAGGTTTGTTCTTTTCTAAAGTTCACCATGAATATTATAAACTGTTGCTGAATAGAGGAATTATGCAGCATCGAAGTGTCGATTTTGACTATCTCAATCGGGTTGGCATTCCTGTGAAACATCTTTTTGAGAATTTGGGTATGATAGAATTCTGCTTTCAATCTGCACATATATATGCAGAACTAACTGCATATTTTTACTCGAATCTCTCTTTTTTTGTCTCCCAATAAACTTCAATTCTCTGTTGGAAGCAAGACTTATGATCTCAAGGTAGAAACTCTGGCTTGGATTATTGGTGTCAAAAATTACAGATTCACTCCGTTTAACGTGAGTTTGGAAGAAGCTTCTAAGGCTGCATCAGAAAATCCAACATTGACCAGAGGTCGTAAGCGTCTGATTTCCTATTCAGACTTAACCAGGAGAACAGTGATCTTACATAAGATTATTATTAGTTGCTTGAGACCTAAAGCTGCTTCTAAAACTGACTTGTCCAAATCCGAGATCAAGCTTATTTGGGCAATTCTGAATGGACATCAATTTTCTCTTCCTCATATTATCATATTTCATATGTACAGAACAGTTTTGAAGGACAAGGGACAACTCCCTTATGGTGCTCTTATCAGTAGAATATTTCATTTCTTGAACATCACTATTCCTAATAGTTTGTACAAGACTTCTGTTCCTTTAATGCTTGTTGGAGAGAAAATGCTCATCAAGATGAATTTGAAGCAGTTTGACTATTGAAAAGAGAAAACTGCCATTGATAGTGCAGAAAAAGGAAAATCTGTTCAGAAGTCAACAGCAAAAACTGAGAGAGTAGCAGGAAAGAAAACAGAACCAGCAAAGACAAGCAAGCAGAGTGCTTCCCCAACTCCCGTCAAAGTATATTGTAAGAAGAGAAAACTTCTACGAGATGAGGATGATGAGTCTGATCATCTTGAGACTGTACATGACGATCCTGTCTCAGTTTCTGCTGCAAATCGAACAACTGAAGACTCTAATATGCTTTCGATAATTCCATACACTACTCCACCACCGAAAAATGCAGGTCAGTCTTCTCTTGAATCTGAAGAGCATGCTTCTGCAGAAAATGCACCTTTTCAAGGGGAGATTCCCGAAGAAGCACCAATGCAGTGCGATCAGATTGAGCCAGAAAATGTCCAAGAACAGTCTTCTAACAGTCAGAACATCCTCACACTTTTGCTTGAAATCAAGGACAAACAAGCTGCAATGGAACAAGAAGTAAAGAATATGCAGAAAATTGTTGAGGAAAATAACAACACTCAACGTCTTCAAGCAGCTGCAGATAAAGTAGAACTGGAGGAGGCCATTACCCAATGCTCATCCAACATGGAGAAGGCAGTGGGTCAATGCAGTTCAAAGATTAAGGAGGCTGTCTCTATCTTGGAAAACTTTCAACTGATCCGAATTCCTTCCAAAAAATAGCCTATTTAAAACTTTTTCTCCCAAGTCTTACTTTTTGATCTGTAAACTCATTAACATTATTTGTTTAGACTGGTTATTCTCTTAAAATTAATGCCTTATATTCTCTATATTTATCTTTTTGCTGATGACAAAAAGGGGGAGAATTTATATGCAGATTTAATGCAGGCTATAGACAAAGGAAGCAAAGAAGTACAGATTTCAACAGAGTTTGATCTTTCAATCTGTGATTAATGCGTTGAATATAATTGCTTACTTCCAATTTATTTCAAATTGATTTAATATGCAGGAAAGTTTTGTCACCATAAAAAAGGGGGAGATTGTTGAGGAAAACTCCTACTGATTTTGAAGTTGACAAAACCTTCCATAATATTTGTAAATCTGATACTTATTCTGAACCTTCTCATTTCAGGAATATATGTTCTGGAAGCTTAGAATGAAGTTTTTCAGATTTTACAAGAATTATCTATATTCTGAGATATTTTCGGATGCATAAATAATTCAGACTTTATAAGTTCTTGAAGACCCACTAAAGCTAAAGTTCTGAGATTCAGAAAATTCAGAAGCAGATGCGTAAGCTGAAATTTTTCAGAAGCAAATGCAGAAGTTGAAATTTTTTAGAAGCAGATGCAGAAGCTGAAATTTTTCAGAAGCAGACGCAGAAGCTGTAATTTTCAGAAGTAGACGAAGACGCAGTAATTCTTCAGAAGCAAAACTCAGAACGAAGAATAACAGCTAGTGATCTGGCATGGATTTCACAGAAGGAAAGTTTTGATTAGATCAATCTTAATCAAATTGATTGACAATCAAATATTAAGACAAGAATGCTTTACAACGGACAAAACTCTATTTATGGAAACCAAGATTCTGATTGTATGGGCGACCAGAATCAGCGAGATTCAGAACTTGTCATCCAACGGCTACTCAATCCTTATTATACAAATCTGTCCAAGGTGAAGATTGGAAGATGATCCTCTGCAAATTGTCCAACGGCTAGTGTGGACGTAGATGAGTATTTAAGGAGATCGCGAGCAGCAGAAGATGTACAGATTCAAGAATCAACAAGTCCAAAGTCTGAGCATACTCCATTCTGTTCTCTTGTAGTTCTGCACTTAAGATCAAAATCTTGATGATTACTTTGTAAAGAGTGATTGTGTGAGATAGAGAGCCCTATCATACACAATAGTCCTGACACTCAGAATCTGTAAATTCCTCTTGATTACATAGTGAAATCCAGCCGGTAGGCTGTAAGCGTGGGAGAGTGGACGTAGGCTTGCTATAAGCCGAACCACTATAAACTCGTGTGCAGAATTCTCTTTTCCTTATCTCTTTACATTCTGCACTTCAGAACCTCTCTTATATAATCTAACTTGAATCTGAATTTCATTCAAACTCTGTTATTATTCGTTTTTAATTCCGCGTAAATTTCAAAGATTTGCTTAGGATCACCTATTCACCCCCCTCTAGGTGACCCGTGCTAGCCACTTCAGTAACAATGACTTTGCACAATTATATACGAAGGAATGCCATGAATGATGCACATTTTATAGGAGTAGATTTAAATCCCAATTTATATATCGATGATGTAAATGAGGAGGGTAGTGCTTTAAATGATGGCTCTGCTTTTGACACGGTACGTTTATGTGATCAAATAGCTATAAGTTTAGGAAATATTGAAGAATGTTTGTAATTTTAAGGATAATGAATTTCTTTCATCAGAACATATTGTACCACGTTTGTGGGAATGAAAGTGTTCTGTTTTTTTTAATTGAGAAAGGGACCATTTTGATGTGAGTTTTTTCCATGTGAATTTTTTTAGCAAAATTTTTTTAATAAAATTTTTTACACGATATCTTTTAACATTGTTGTCAATATTTAAATTTACAAACATTTTTTTTAATTTTAAACTGATTAAAAATTAAAAATCTTAAATTAATCGCCCAAATGGACTTTTCAAATGTGTTTTCGCTAGATAGTTGTCTCTCAAAGTTGCTTCTCAAAACAGAATTTATCGAACAGTCTTTGCATTTCCCCAAAACCCTTTAAGCCAAACTACTTTGCATTTTTCCAAAGCCCCTTGAAAATGTTGAACCAAACATACCCTAAGTAGATCAATCTAATTTAACCCCTAGAGTTTCGCTTTCCTTGAATCAAAGACTAGACAACTCAAAGATCTAGTCACCTTCAAACAAAAATAAAAAAATTCTTGTATTTGAAATGACAAATCCCATTTGTAGAAAGTAGTGAAAATTCCATTATTCACCTCGTAACTCTTGAAAAATAGTATTTTGAAGTTTCGACAACACAATAATGGAATCTTTATTTCTACTCAATAAATTGGAAAATGATAGAAGATTTCTTTTTCTTTTAAGAACAAGTTAAAACTCTCTATTCTTCAAGCATGCATAGGTAGTTGATAGTCATATCGCTTCTAGTCTAGCAACAAGAGCATCGGTTTCATCAAAATTAATACCTTCCTCTTGTGAGTAACCTTTCGCAACTGATATTGCTTTATTGCGAGTTACATTACTTTTGTCATCAAGTTTATTTCGAAATACCCATTTTGTTCCAATGACAGGATGATCTGAGGGTTTTTGCACTAATTCCCAAACTTTATTTAGTTTGAATCGATGCAATCTTCTTGCATGGCCTCTATCAGCTTTCATCAGAGATAGCTTCTTCGATCCTTTTGGGTTCTTATTGAGATATGAGAGCCAAGGAATTCCTCTGATTTTTGAGTGAAGATCTTGTCTTGATTCCTTCATCTATCCTTCCAATGATTTGTTCCTTGGGATGCTCTATTTTGTATCTCCAATCTTTGGAAATTGTTTTCTGCTTGGAAACATTAGTATTTTGATGTCGTCGTTGTTGCTAATTGGTGGGAGAGGGTATGGGCATGATTTCATCGCAGTCATTTGCTTGTATCCCCTTTTGGTCATCTTTGAACTTCATGTTTATGGATTCTTCAACTACTTGTGAATCTTTATTGAACACCCGATAAGCTTTACTAATAGTTGAGTTTCCCCAAAAAATACATTCACTTGCATGAGCATCAAATTTTCCAATGTCATCATTCTTATTTTTGAGAATGAAACATTTGTAACCAAATACATGTGAATATGATATATTGAGTTTTTGTCCTTTGAAGACTTCGTAGGGAGTCTTTTCCATCAATGGTTTTAGTAATACTCTGTTTAATGTGTAACGGCGGTAGCAACTACTTCTACCCAGAAATATGTGGGCATACTGCTTTCAATCATCATGGTTCTGGTCATTTCTTGTAGAGAGCGATTTCTTCTCTCAGCAACTCTATTTTGTTGAGGAGTGTATGCTGTGGAGAAATAGTGTTCTATTCTATTTTCGTCGCAATAATCAACAAATATTTGATTTTCGATTTCATCTCCATGGTTTGTTCTGATTGTTGTGATGCTGTATGCTTTTTCATTTTGATCTTTCGAGCAAAATTCTCAAATGAATGAAATTCTTCATTCTTGTGAGATAGAAACATTACCCAAGTAAATCTTGAGTAATCATCAACAACCACCAACTAATACCTTCTTCCACCTAGACTCATGGTCCTTATAGGTCCAAATAGATCTATGTGCATAAGCTACAAAGACTGGTTAGTTGCAATTGTATTTAAAGATTTAAAAGATGATCGGACCTACTTTCTCAGAGTACATGTATTACATGAATCACTTTTACTGTAGTTGATTTTTAGAATACCACGAACAAGATCTTTCGATGAGATTTTAGTAATTTGCTTAGTATTGATGTGACCCAATTTCTTGTGCCACATATCACATTCATCCTTAATAGACATTAGGCATTGAACATCATCAAAATTCACATTTAGCAAGTAGATGTTACCGTACCTTTTACCTATGAATGATTGGGATTTATCTTGACTTAGATTGATACATTTACCTTCCTCAAAGCTGACTTTGTATCCTTTGTCACAGAGTTGACTTATACTTACAAGATTATGACCCAGTCCTTTGATTAGTGAAATATCTTTAGTGATCAGATTTCCTAACATAATGTTTCCTTTACTAATAATCGTTTCTTTGTCTTTTCCTCCAAAGGTGGCAGTGCCTTCGTCTATGGTGACGAGACTTATAAATTTGGAACTATCTTCTGTCATGTGTTGTGAGCATCTGTTGTCTAAATACCATTTGTTTCTTTTCGAGACTATCTCCATTGAGAGAGATGCTCATCTTTTCTTTGGTACCCACTTAAACTTGGGTCCTTTGGCATTAGATTTACAAATATCATCAAATCTTCTGTGAACCTTTTTGGGCTTCATCTGCTTATTTGGCTATTTTAACTTGAAATGACCATATTCAGTGCAAATTGAGCAATCAAAAAAAGGATGTGGTGAAGTGTTTTGCATAATGACTCTTCTAAAGATGTGCAGGAGGTTGTTTAGCCAATCTTTCCTTGAATTTTGGAAAATGATTCTTCTCATCTTTATTTTCCTTGTGTCCTAGACCACATTTATTGTAGTGAGGAATTCGAATTAAGAGAATATGCTTTAAGGTTTCTGAACCAAGAGAAAACTTTATGTTGATTTTTGAAATCTCTTCCTTGAGAGAGTCATTCTCAACTTGATAAAGCTTAACTTCCAATTTTTGGAGGTCATAATCCTTTTTCGAGTTATCAAATGCAGTCTTGCAAGTTAGTTTTTCTGTGGTAAGATCAAATACTTCCTTTTTCAAAATAGAAATTCTTTTTAAAGCTTTTTTGTGTTCTTCAAACATTTCTTTTAAAAAGTCTTGCATTTCTTCATAAGATAGTTCGGGCTGATTTACCTCCTTTTCTTCTTCATGATCTAAGTTAGCCATTAGACAAAGATTTGCTTCTTCTTTGTTGCTAGTTTCGTATTTTGATTCACTCCCTATTTCGGCTTTCAGCGCTTTCTTCTTCTTGTTATACTTTCCTTTCTTCTTTTTGAGCAATGGGCAATTTGGCTTTATGTGATCTGGTTTCCTGCATTTATAATAGACAAGATCTTTACCTTTGAATTCTTCCTTGCTTTTGTAAAGTCTTCTTTCCTTAGGGAACTTCATTTGACATTTGCCTTTGAAGTTTCCTCCCTTTTTCATGAGGTTGTTAAACCTTTGAGTGAATAGCGTCATGTCTTCGTCATCACCTTCATCTTCTGATGATAATTGATCACCTGTATCATTGTTGTTAGCTTTAAATGCTATAACTTTTTTACCTTTTGAGTTACCTTTCTCGATTTGTTGTTCTACTTCATAGGATGTGAATGTTCTAATCAATTCTTCTAATGTGATTGATTGAATCCTCGTTGTTTCTCATACTGAGGTCTTCACATTGTTCCATTCTTTCGGTAAGGCTCTTAGCAGTTTGTTCACCTTTTCTCCATTGGTGAATATTTTTCCTTGATGTCCAAGGCCAGTCACTATATCATGAACCTGTTGAACATTTGCGCTACTATTTCATCTGATTTCATCTTGAAGAGCTCATACTATCCAAGGATGATGTTTAGCTTTGTCTCCTTTACTCTATCAAGTCACTTCGAATATGAGTTCCAGTAGATTCCATATTTCTTTAGCCGTAACACATGTACAAATTTTGTTATATTCAATCATAGATAGAGAGCAATATAGAAGATGTTTAGCTTTAGCATTATGAGATGCTCTTCTTCTTTGTGTGTCCTTCGTGTTATGTGTTGCAGGAGCATTGGCATTAGCATTTTTTGCTGGAGCTTCTTAACCATCTCTTTGAGCAGCAGCAGGTGCAGGTACTTCTATGCCATGTGAGATCACATCCCATATTTCGAGATCAGTTGCCTTAATATAGGCTTGCAATCTGTTCTTATAATAGCTGTATTTGCTTCCACCAAAATAAGGTGGCTTGTTAGGAGTAATAGCATCACTAGTGATAAAACCACCAAAATTAGCCATAAGAGAAGATCTTTATACTTAGAAGAGATATACTTTCAAAGATGAGCAATAGAGCTTTGATACCAATTATTGGGACTAACCTAAAGGGGGGTGAATATGTTGCTTATGAGGTTTTGAAAACTTTTGCGGAAAATGGCATGTAACAAATAGATATCGAGTTTCACCAGATGTATGATAGGCAACGTATCACTTATATGCTAGAAATGATAAACAGAAGAATAAGTAGCTACACACAAAGATATATAGTGGTTCGACTTTGATTCCAAGCCTACGTCCACTCTCATTACTAACAGCCACAAGTTTGGCTAGATTGCACTAGTAATTTGCTGAACAAGTTACACATAGCTTACACCACTCCTATCAATTGATAGATAACACTACTAGGAGGTGAATGTAGCTATTACTTGGTGCACTTGAACTTTCAACACAATTACAATGCAGCAAGTGCGATTGACATACATGAGCTTTCTACTCAGTATATAGCAAGTAGTAGATTTTGGAATTTTACGAGCACTCTCTCTAACTTGTTGACTTCAAAGACATTCTCTTTTATAGGCATCTTCAATATAGTCGTTGATGATGTCCTGGAGAGGCAAGATAGCCGTTAGAGTCGTTGTTGCTACTGTGCTCGGAACTGATCGCCCATATAGCCTATTCTTAAACTTTTGTAGACTTTCCTGAAATATCTTCTTCTGCTACACTGTAGCTGTGGTTGTAACAATTTGTTAGACTACCTATTCTCCTTTTTGTCGAATCTTCTGCTGTACATGTTCGGTCACCAACGGCTATTATAGTGAGATAACGATTATATTAAATGATCCGTTACCTAAACATTACCATTTACTTGATCTTTTTATCTTCAACGAGACATTGTCATTTAGTTGATGTTTGTGATCGATGGTGCTATTGATACGATCCTTCAAGGACAGTCTTGTGATCTTTTCTTGAATGAATTACATCATAAGTATCACTTAGTTTCTTGAATATATTTGCACTTAGATAATATAGATATTATACTAAGGATAGTTTGGATATCATTAAAATTCATTTGGAGATGTTTCTCCAACAATCGCAATATACAGTCGACCAACTCCATGTGACCTTTAGTAGGATGATGCATGATTTGACTAACACAACTAACGACATATGTGATATCAGGTCTTATAATAGTTAAATAAATCAACTGACCCACCAATCTTTGGAACATTTCACTGTCTTTGAGGGGAATGGTGTTGGTGGCAAACTTACTCCCATAATCCATAGGTGATTCTACAGGTTTAGCTCTTAATTTTCTAGTTTCCTTCAACAAGTCTAATGTATACTTCTCTGTGAGAGAAACAATCATTTGCTTGAACTAGCAATTTCAATTCCAACAAAGTAACATAACCTCCCAAAGTTTTTGATGTCACACTTTTCATCCAAGTATTTTTTGAGAATTTTAATCTCTTGAAATTATCACTAGTGATGGCAATGTCATAAACATAAACCAAAATGACGATAGCCTATTGGAGTTCTTCTTAACAAAGAGAGAGTGATCTGACTCACCAGTTTTGAAGCCAAAATTCACAAGAGCAGTACTGAGCTTGCCATACCAAGCTCGTGGAGATTGCTCAAGATCATAAATTGCTTTATTTAGTTTGTACACAAATCCATATCCTTCCAAGGAATGTCCTTGACCAAGGTCCATGTACACTTCTTCTTCAAGGTTGTCTTGTAAGAAGATGTTCTTAGAATCATTTGAAAAAGTGACCATCTGTAATTAACTGCAACTGACATGAGAATTCTAATTGTGTTCATCTTCACTACAAGGGCAAATGTTTCTTAGTAATCCACCCCAAACATTTGAGTATAATCTTTCGTCGCAAGTCTTGCTTTGTGCCTCTCAATAGATGCATTGTCACGTTCTGAACCCCAACGAGCCCGCGACACCCCACGGCAGTCATATCGAATGTGACATCCTAAGACTCGTTGTTGACCTTACAATACACCGGAGATAATGTGCCAGCGAAAGCACTTAAAACACCCAAACAAAATTTAAAGAGAGGGGTACTGGGAGATCAATATAAACATAATCCACAACTTACATTATCCATTGATTACAAGCATACCAATTACTTGGGTTAGCAACCATCAAAAGATAACTTCCCAAAAGACTCGAACCCCAAATGGAAGGAATGCCTTGTTCGGTATTTTGTGAGCAAAAAACTGCCCTTTAAGCTCATTGAGACTGCAATGAAGAATGTATGGGGAAACAACCTTGTCGATGTAATGGCAAATGGGGATGGTTTCTACTTCTTCCACATCCTCGATGAGATTTTTCGGCGGAAAATCCTTGATGGTGGTCCCATCACTATCTTGCGTGTGCCTATGATTTTAAAACAATGGCAACCCAATCTCAAGCTCATCAAGGACCAGCATCAATCCATTCCAATATGGGTGAAACTTAGGGACATCCCCTATGCCTTATGGTCGGCCTCTGGAATTAGTGCAATTGCTAGTGCACTTGGCAAACCACTTCATATGGATACTCAAACTAAGAAAATGAGAATGCTCTCTTATGCCAGAGTTTGCATAGAAATCAAGGCCACCCAAGACATGTTAGACTCGATTGATGTCAAACTCAATGATGAAATATGGATTGTCAAGGTTGAATATGAATGGAGACCTATCTCCTGTATACCCTATGGCACTTTTGGCCATAAATGCCCCGCACCTAGCAAGGAAACTAACCCAGAAAAGGAATCGTCCCCCCTTGCTGATCATGTTGCTCCCTCCCCCCAGCGGAAGAGCCTTGGCAGTTGGTAAACAAAAGAAAAGGGGTTGGTAATCCCAGGAACATGCCTTTCTCACCCGCTGTTGATCATCCCACTACTTCGGCAGTAGCTCCTATTCTGGCCCCTGATCCACAGACTTCCCCCTCCCTGTCTAAGGCGGAAACATCCGGACCCTCGACCCCTCCCAGGTCTCCCCGAAATGGCTCTTCTTCATCCTCTGATTCAAGTGAATCCAACAAAGACGTGGCTAGTGAAATGTCTAGTGATTCGGACTCTCCAGCTTCGGGACAGACTACATCACGACCCAATGTTTCTATACACAAGGGATGCTGCCCTGTAAATCTCGCCTCCTGCAATGAACTACCTAGCGTGAGAACCCCCTCTGTAGGAGTTGGCTCGTCATGCCCTAGAAAGGATGTTTCTGTTATCACTTTACTGGCCTTAACAAAGGCAGGATCTGCTCCTGTTTATAAGTCCCCTTTGACTAAACAGGCCACCCTTAGATCCACGAGGAGAGGTGGTACAGAAAAGCAGTAACACTCCTTCCTCTCCTTAATGTTTTTTGGCATTTGGAATATCAGGGGTCTTGTTCAAACCCTCAAATAGGCGAAAATTAGAGTTTTTATTAGAACTAATAATCTTTCTTGCATTGGTATCCTCGAGACCAAGGTTAATCAATCCCGTTTTGAATCTATATCTACTGGCTTATTATCGGGTTGGGATTGGTCTTCAAATTACAATTCCTCCTCTCGAGACAGAATTTGGTAGGGTTGGAATCCGCAAGAATTGGCCTTGGAAGTTTTGTCTTCTTCTTCCTAAGCCATTCATACCCGTGCAAGATTGTTAGCTCTTGGTAAAATATGCTACTTTTCAGTTATATATGGCGAATACACCTTTCGGAACCGCCGTACCCTTTGGGCTAATCTAATTCATTTTAGTTTGCTATTCTCGAATTTTCCTTGGATTGTGGCTGGAGATTTCAATACCATTCGTCACCAATCAGATAGAATTGGTGGCACAAACTCATGGATTCTAGCCGTTGATGAATTTGGTTCTTGCTTGGACGAAGCTGGACTTGATGATTTAAGGTATGTGGGGCATAGATATACATGGTCCACATCCGTTGGCATTTTTTGCAAACAAAGGAAAATAGATAGAGTTCTCATCAATGAGCAATGAAGCCGCCAATTCTCCTTCTCTGAGGCCTCTTTTCTTGCTCCGGGAATCTCTGACCACTCGCCTATGATTATTAGAATCTTCCCCATCTGACCATCAAGGAAACCATTCAAATTTTTCAAATTTTGGATGGTTCATCCTTCTTTCTTGGAAACGGTCAACCAGGTATGGGACTTACATATTATGGGTTCCCCTATGTTGTACTTTGTAGGAAACTCAAAATGCTTAAAGGTCACCTCAAACTTCTCAATAGAGATTCATACTCTGATATTTCAAAACGAACCACGTAGGCCAGGTTAGCTTTTTCTAATACCCAGGATGCTCTTGCTTCTGATCCTTTTAACATTGCTTTGGTCCAACTAGAAAAGGAACAATCCTGGATTTTCTCGGAACTGCGTATTCAGGAGGAATCCTTCCATAAACAAAAGTCGAGGATAAAATGGCTGACAGAAGGTGATTGCAACACCAACTATTTCCACCATTTTGTAAACAAGAGACACCTTCACAATCATATCATTTCGGTTGTTAACTCCAATGGTGAAATACTTAATGAGCCGAAATTGGTTCAACAGCACATTGCACATCACTTTGAAACGTTACTTACGGCTGACAGTTCAGCCTCTCCGCTTGATATCAATGCCATTTGGAACTCTCTCCAACATAGGCTGGATGATGATTAGATCCTTCCGCTCTCTCGAGAGGTGACGGTTAGTGAAATTCGTAATGCCGTGTTTTCCTTAGCCAAAGGCAAGGCTCCTGCCCCTGATGGGTATAATGTTGATTTCTTTAAATCTAACTAGGATATTGTTAGTTCATCTGTCACCTCGACAATCACTGATTTTTTTCAGTCTAAATCCTTGTTAAAAGAACTCAACACTACTATTCTTGCACTTGGGCCGAAGGTACCAAATGCCCAATCGATGAATGACTTCAGGCCTATAGCATGTTGCAACACCATTTACAAATCTATAACCAGAATTTTGGCTGACCGCATCTCCAATGTTCTGTCAACTCTTATTAGTCCCTCCCAAAATGCTTTCGTCAAGAATAGGAGGATTACTGACAATATCCTCCTGGCTAAGGAATTATTTGCAAGCTTCCAACATGATCCCTACCTTCCAAATTGTGCCATCAAGGTTGATTTTCAAAAAGCTTATGACACTCTTGACTGGAATTTTCTAGAAGTAGTCCTGCAAGCGTTCTATTTTCCACCTATTATGATCAAGCTTATAATGGAATGTGTCACCTCTTCGAAATTTTTGGTGGCTATTAATGGTGAACTACATGGTTTATTCTCTAGTGGCCGCGGTATTCAACAAGGAGATCCTCTCTCCCCTTATCTTTTTACACTGGCTATGGAAGTATTCTCAGGCATCCTTAACCATCAAACTAGTCTGACTGGTTTCAAATTTTTCTGGCGCTACAAGGCCACCAAACTTAGCCATCTTTTTTTAGCCGATGATGTTCTCCTCTTTTCGGAAGCAAACTTAGAATCCATTAATCTTCTACAGGAAGGAATTCGGTTATTTTCTTGCTGGTTTGACCTCTCGCCAAATGCAAATAAGAGTGAGATTTTCATATTGGGTGGTTCTACGGAACTGTCAATCCAAATTTTACAACTCTTTGGCTTCAGTGAAGGTACGCTTCCTTTCAAATATCTTGGAGTTCCCGTAATAGCCTCAAGACTGTCCAAAGCGGATTGCTGTCACTTGGTCAACATAATCACGGCTAAAGTTAGATCATGGTCCCAACGATTTCTCTCGTTTGCAGGAAGGCTACAGCTCATAACTTCAGTGCTTCACGTAACTCAGGTATATTGGGCAAGTGTCTTTATTCTCCCCAAATCAATCCTCTCGAGTATTGAAAAAAATACTCAGATAATTTCTATGGAAAGGTCTCGACTTGGGAGCGGGCAGTGTGAAAGTCCTATGTAATAAAGTCTGCCTACCAAAAGAGGAGGGAGGCCTCGGCATTCGGAAGCTTGAGGACTATAATAGAGCTGCAATGCTCAAGCACATATAGCTCCTATTCATCAATAAGGAGTCCTTATAGTGCCAATGGATTCACTCCAACTTTCTCAAGAAGAAAAATTTCTGGGTAGCAACCAAACCGACATTCTGTGCTTAGAGCTGGAAAAAAATTCTTAAACTTCGTTTGGACTTCCAGTTAAACTTCCTGTGGAAGATAGGCGACGGGGCCTCTATATCATTCTAGTTTGATAACTGGCATCCCAGGGGTCCTCTCTATAAATTTTTTTTTTCCGATAGAGATATATACTATTCAAGCATCCCAAGAAATGCATCGGTTCGGGATTTTTCCTCTTCAGTTTGGCAACACTCTAACTTTTTGGTCAGTTTCAACTCTTGGTCAGATAGAATACCAGCTCTTGATGCCGAAAGACCTGACCGCATATCCTGGAAAGGCCACTCTTCTGGTCAGTTTTCCACTTCTTCGGCGTGGGAACTCATAAGAAATAAAGGCATGAATGTTCCATGGAGTTCCTTCATGTGGGATCGAGCTATTGCGCCAAGGCACAGCTTCTTGCTATGGCTCATATCTTTGAATAGACTACCTACGCAAGTCATTTTGCTGAGCTATCACAGAATTCCTGAAAGTGTATGTGCCTTCTGTAGAAGCATACCCGATTCTATTGACCATCTCTTTTTTGGATGTGCCGTTATCGGGTCCCTTGCTGCTTTCTGGGCAAATAACTGCAACCTTATGTGGCATAATAAATCTTGGCAAGAAAACCTCCATTGGGCTATCTGTATCATTGGGGGGTAGAACTTCCATCAAAAAATTGCTCGTTTTGCACTTGGCGCAATGTGCCATATAATTTGGTCGGTGGGAAACAACATCCTATTCAAGGACCATTCCCTCTTAATGCCAGCTCTCCGCAATCACCTCACCAAATTGGTGAGGGACAAAGGTTTTTCCATGAAGCCTATTGTAGATAATGACCACAACATAAGAATTCAGCAAAAATAGGGCATCTCCTCTTCCATTTTTGATTAATACTCTGTTTACTGTGTCTGTAGTCTATTGGGCCATGATTCGGTTGGCCTTTTCTGTGGGATTACTTTGTATGTAGTCTGTTGGTCTCTGCTTCAGTTGGCCTTTTCTATGGCTTTTCTATTGCTTGTAGCCCTCGTTTGAGTCATTACACCTTTACACCTGTCGAGACACTTGTTGTGCCACCTCAAGTGCGAGGTTTTTTGTGTACGACTAGTTTCCTTATATGTTTCATTGTGAAAAGTATATATACTATCTTACTTTACCCAAACAAAAAGATAACTTCCCAAAAATGCTTCTAACCCCTACTCTGCTTTAACTAACCCCTACGAGACCTAGGGGGAGTCCAACTAGAGTCAGAACCTTTAGAGTTAAGGTTCGTCTCCTCAGTATCTATCCACTCCTCTGATGGCTCAGAATCTATCTCTATCTCAATCGGTTCATCCTCAAACTCTGATTTTGCCAAGATTTTTATCAGAGGTTCCTCTTCGGGCTCCTCTTCTGGCTCCATCTCTTCAGGATCTTCTTCGGGATCTTCCTCCAAGTCTTCTTCGGGATTTTCTTTCGACTTCAGCTCCATGAGCTCTTCCTCTAGGTCCGACTCTATTTGTGCTTCCTCTTGATGAGGCTTCTCGAGTATTGGTTTGAAGGCTAGCTCCATTTGATCTGACTCTAAGAGTGCAAATTGGTGCCCAGAATTCGCAAGATCGGTGCTTATACTGGTCAACTCACCTTGGAGGGAGGTATAGCTGACGGGTCCCAATCACCAACTCCATCGAATGGGACATCGAAACCTTGCACTGACCCAAACTCGTTTAGCTCGTCTTGAAAGCACCATGCTACGTAGGTATGGGGTTGCCATAACTGATTACCTATATCTACCCAAACTATACTGGTATGCTTTGTGATATCCCCGATTTCGGGCCTAGGAAGCCGAGGGCTGGTAATAAGTGAATTAGCGGGTAATCCGAGTTGAGGGTCGGTATTGGAATGGACAGCATGATCGGGACGAGTGTACTAAGGGTTGGTCGTGGATCGATCGAAAGATTGTCCATGAGTTGGCCTAGGGATCGACAGTGGAATGACCTTGACTACGCAAATGATTAAAGTAATATGACCATGGGGTGATCCTTCGACCATAAGGGCCGTTAGTGGAACGGTCCAGGATAACTGTGAATCAGCTCGGTGTAGGCATGTGTCGGTCGCGGGTGATACCGCATGACCATGCATTAGTCCCGGGTGACCATAAGTTAATTCCGGGGTACCGAATTTCCGCGTGGCTACATGACAATCGAAGGTCGACCATGGATCGTTGATACTCGAACGTGGTCCGGTCACGAATCAGCCACGGATCATTGTGCCAAGTTGGGAAGGCCATGGATGAGACATGTACCATGCCATGCGCCTAATGGCTTAGTCGCGGCCCGGGCAAAATTGCCGGTCACGGCGGCCAAGGCCATGTGCCCGATCATGACTGGTCATTATGCTCGTCAGCCAAGCCACGGACCGGCTACGTGCATGTTCGTGTGCCAGTCATTGTGCCCGACCCTCGTGCCACAAGTTGTGCCATAAGATCCGGTCCCGATCTTATCCCGTGTTCAAGAAATGTGGCCATGAGTCGTATGTCGTGCCAATCTCGGGCCGATGTGCGTATTGGGCCACGAACCGATCTCTCGCCCGTATGACTTGGCACGGAACCTATGCAACCAACTAAGCACTAGGCACGTCGCCCATGCAGCCTGGCGAGTCGCTCGGCGCGTTGCCCGTGCAGCCCAGCACGTCGCCTGGCACGTTGCCCGTGTGGCCAGGCGTGTTGCCCGTGCAGCCCGACCACTGGCCCGGTAAGGCCGGTAAAATTGCCCAATGACTCGGCCGTGTGCCCAGTTCACCCGAGAAGGCCGAATTGGATTATTTTGGCTCGAATTTTTGTAGGGCCAAATTTGGACAATTGTGAAGGCCTTTTTGCATTAAATTTCATTTGCAAAGGGTATTATTGGAATTATTTTGTGAGAAAACCCTCGGGAAAAGTTTGGGAATAATTATGGTGCGGGGTTCGTTTTGGACGCTACGAGCGTATTTTCGCGAGATCCGTTTGGTCCAAATAAATTGGGATCACATTCAGCCAATTAAAGAGAGAGAGAGAGCCCTAGAAGGTTTGACTAGGTCAAACCTTATCTTCATCATCATTACCTTCATTTACTCCTTGGTCCTCTTTTTCAACTTACCATTATGGCCATTTATAAAGCCATTATGACCTTACTCTTCAATAATTGATCAAAGGAGAGGGAGAGGAGACTCACAGCCAACAAGGGAGAGGAGAGAGACTCACGGCCAGCTTGGTGAGGAGAGAGAAAGAGAGACTTTTTGGACAATTTCATCATTTCTTCTTGACTTTTTGACTTGGATCATTAATGAAGGGATGAGGCGCGCGCTTACCTCATCGCTCCGATGACACGTGCGCATATCTCATACCCCTATCACATATGCGCACGCATCATCCAAACTCTAGCTTCACTTCCTTTATAAATAGAAGCCATTAGGAGAGATTTGGCCTCACTTTTTCCCACGTACACCAACCGGTCAAGAAATAGAGATAGAGAGGGAGAGAGAAAGAGAAAATCAAGAGAGAAAGAAAATTCGAGAGAGAGAAAGAAAAGGTATTACCGAGAGTAGTTCGAAATCGAGACCATTGCCTCTCCGCCCGTTCTCTACTCTTTAGTTCTTGTTTTATCAAGAGTAAGTGAGATTTTACTACTGGGAAATGATGTTGAAATACGTTGTATCACGAGCTTTCCCCCGTTCTCGGTTCTTGGTGTTCTGATGTTCTGTTCTCTATAACAAGTTTGTCTTGTTTCGTGTTTTTGCATGTTACCTATACAAATTAGAAACCGAGGCACGACACGTAAGGTAAACCGTGACTTAGCCATGCTTGGAATCCTTGTTTTATGCTTTCTATGCCCGTCGTTATTTGATCGGCCACGGAGGCCGGTACGGTAAGAATGTTTCGTATAATGACGATTGATATGTCCTCGCTTGTTAGTAAAATTTTATTTGTTGAGTCTTCTCAACTCACTCCCTGTTATTTTTCTTTTTTACAGGTCCGTAGGAATGGCGTCACCCTCGGCCTTGTTTGGCAACCCGGTCGAAATGAGAGCCGAACTCTTAACGGTGATCGACGCCCGTGAGAATCGTGCCTACCGCAGGATTACAACCTACGTGATGGTGGACGAAGGTCGGGTAGACCTTGTCCTGCGCCCGTACGTGGCCTGGTACCGCCTAGCCGTCGAGGACTGGGTCGCCTCCCTTCGTGGATTTAACGGTCCATTCACCGGCATGGGTGGTTCGACTCCATGATCGGCCATGGGTGGGGTGTGACGGCGGCCGTGTGGACGAGGGCGGGGAGGAGCGAGCGAGGACGAGGAGATAGTAACTGTAGAGAAGCTAAGGACCCAAGCCAAAATTTTGTTGTGTATATGGCTTGTTCGTTTTTCGAAAGTGCCTTTGAAATATGCATGTGAAAAATATCGTTTAATATGACTTGTTGTCTGAGGTAGGGCTTGTAAATAAGCACGACTCCACCATGTAAATACAACATGTACCGTTTGCCTTTATTACTTGGTTTTGTCTCGTTGAATCGCTTCCACATGTTTGTTATATTTAAAAATCAACGAGACGTTCTAACAATGATTCATGCTTCACAGGCCCGTTCTGATCATGGTCGGTCAATAAGTATCGATCGTGAGAGGTTCAGGACGTGATATGCTTAATCCAAGTAAGGTTCTCATCTATAGGGTACTCCAAAACTGTATGATCTGTGTGCATCGGGATTCCAAAATGTTGTGGAGAAGGGATATTCATTGTCTCGACCGGAGGTCTGAAATGGTTTAGTTTAACAACCATGAGATATTTCTCAATAAGCGAAACCCTAAACCTCACCTAGGCTAACACGTACCTCCAGACAAGTTTTAACACATAAACAACCAGCACTCAACATGCTATCACATTCACAAACACAGATGCCTTACTTTCTTGGCATAAGCAGAATCCCGCATGTTATTCTGATCACAATAATAAACAATCATCACAAATCACACACTATCTCATGACATGGCTAAAATTATGCATATGCATCAACACTAATTCGAACACGATTTAATCTTACACTCTCTATCTCATAATCATCCAACTTCGAACGCATATGTTTAACTTAGTTGCAACCCGCGTAAACACACCTCACGTCCAACTTTCTTTCTTAGCCCGCATAAATACGCCTCAAGCTCCACATTCTCACTTGACCTGCGTAACACACCTCAGGTCATTCGCACTTTCTTAGCCCACGTAAACACGCCTTAAGCTCAACATTTTCACTTGACCCGTGTAACACGCCTAAGGTCATTTACGCTTTCTTAGCCCGCGTAAACACGCCTCAGGCTCATCCCGTGTAATACGCCTCAGGACTTATCCAATTCCCCGCGTAAACACGCCTCGGGGATTATATGATCCTACTTGTACCATCTTTCGATTCAATCTCTTTTACCCACGTAAATACACCTCAAGGATTAATACTCTCATATATCACATCCCACATTCTCAAAGCCACTCACATGTACATATTTACCATTCAATTTAATTCATTCAAAACAAGCACCAATTCAGCCACAATGCTCACTAATTGATTCATTTTTACTAAGCAAGCTTGGTCATAATAAAACCAACACAACTTAGCCCATCAATCACACATACTATCATGCTCAAGTTCTCAATTTCACTCACCAAAAATAGCAAGCAAATTAGCCACATCACTCTTGTCAAGCAAACATATCATAAGTCACAATTCAAGTTAATGGCAAAGGCTCACGAATTTCTCACTCTCAAACTAACAATGATCAGCCCCTAAATTGATTTCTAGATCATCATAAACCAACCCACATATCAGCCATAATACCATTTCTAAGTACATCCACAAAATGCTACATTAAGCTACGAATTTCATCAAATAAAATCATTATCCTAAGCATTCAATCCAACCATGCTCAGCCCCTAATGTAGGCTCTAAAACCTCACAAATTCGTCCAACCATTAGCCCCAAATCTGTCCACATGCTCAACTCATCATTCAGCTTAAAATAGCTCCGAATTTACCTCTAATTAACCCCTAAATAAGCCTACAAGTACCCATAAGCCTAATTAAGGTTTAGAGGATTACTTACTTCACTAAAAGCCAAGATTAAGCAAGAACAAGGGGCAGCAAGGGGGGGTGGACAACAGCAGCAATGAATGGTCGCTCCGGCGGGGCTAAACGGTGACGATCGGTTCCGGCGGTGTCTGATTGCACGGCGCGTGCAAGGGAGAAGGAAGGTTCGGCCAAGGGGAGAGAAAGATGGGACTGGTGGTGGCTTTGGCGCAAGGGAGAGAGGAGAATGAGGGAGAGAGAGAAAAGAAGGAAAGAAAAAGGGTGACACCAATAATTGGTGCTAACTACCCCAAGCAAAAAGACCATCCTACCTCTCCTTTAAAACAAGATCCAAGGGCTACAAATCAAGCTTATCCACAATCAATGGTCAAGACCACTTCCATCCTCAAAATATCCAAGGATGAAAAAGGAAAAGAGTCAAGAGGATAAGGGGCATTTTAGTCCATGAAATTCAGCCATAATGGGGGCTGTGCAAAGACCATTAAGCCCTTCCCACATAACCAATAGCTTTCACACAATTCCAAGGACAAAACGGTAATTTTTCACTTCCGATCCAATTTTCAAATTTTCGGACAAGTTTGATCAATTCCCAGGTTAGCCAAGCAAATTGTGACGTCCTCCAATTAATTAGTTGTGAACCTTTGAGAAACTCAATACGCAAGATCGGATTCCAATAAATAGCTAAAATCGAACTAACGCAATTTGAGTGCATCTCAGACTAACGGGTGGCTTTTAGGAGTTACGCATGTAAATTCACTCGAACCATGGTGATTTCGGTTGTCATGTAATTGCGAGGATCAATCACTAGTTCCCAAGGACGCGATCATTCGGAATAGGTTTTAGGATCGTTCGTAAATTCACATCATGGCAAGGAGGAATCACCACCGATCCATTTTTGTGTTACTGACGAATCGATCTATAACCATCTTAAGATCGGCCCGTATTGGCCCAAAATATCCCCTCGACAATTCTTATGGTCGATAGTCGGTTCATGGTCAAGTTCTTTGATTACACGAACATAAATCCCTAATTAGCCTTCCCCTAATGGTCATTATCCCGAGAGTGATCAATTTCGGATGAGATTTAACTACAAGTGCATTAATGAAATCATTCATTTCATGAATCCCAAATGCGTCGAAATTTGAAATGTCACATCCATCACTTTTGTTTTTGATCTTGTACATCCACTGACAACCAACAAGTCATTTCTCAGGTTGCAATGGAACTATATCCCAAGTGCGGTTTTTATCTAGAGCATGTAGTTTCTCATCAATGGCTTTCTTCTATATAGCCAAGCTTTGTGCCTCAAGAAAGCTCATTGGTTCTTTGTCCTTATCAATAGCAGTAAAAAAAGCACTGAACTCGGGTGAAATGTTTTCATAAAAGATTGATGCTTGTATGGGATAAAGACTGGATGAATGATATTTTGAGAAGTCATGCAGCCGAGTTGATGGCTGTGAAATTCTAGTTGATCGACGATGTTGGAAAGATAAGGATGATTAGTCAGCAGAGTTCAAATTTAATAAAAGATTTAACTCAAAATCGATAAATATGGAAATAACAATTACATTTGCCTTTCCAATAAATATCATGTTTATTCCCAAAATATATACTATCTTATTTAAAGATAATGAAATCCCCCAAGGTGATATATAGAATTGGGGGTTTCCAGCATGGTTGACTACACCTTCTCCTTCTTCGTGTGTGTGAGAGATTACAAAGAAAACATGGTATCAAAGTTAGGTTCGAGCGTGGTGCTTCTACTAACGAAGTCGCTATTTGCCACTTCCTTCTACTTTTGATTCAATTAAGCTCTTGACCATCCTTGTTGTTGTGAGTGCAATAAAGCTTGGAATTTTGACCCCCGTAATTTCCTTTCATGCCATTAGATTTATTACTACCGTTAGTTTGAATACCTTGGTGATTGGGATTGGAATTAATGGTATCAGCTGAACTCTACATTGTCTCTCCACCTTGGTGTTGAGTTTCTTTACATTGGATAATGGTGCAAACACTAGTGAAGATTGGAAGAGTGGGGCTCATAAGGATTTGTCTTTTGACATCCTCATATTCAGATCGAATGTTCGCCAATAATTGAAAATCCGACTCTTCCCTTTAAGAGTATGTTGTCATAGAATCAGCAGGGGAAGATGAAGTTCATCCTATCTTCATGTATGGCCATGAAGATAATGCTCTTGAATTTTTTAGTTACAACAGGAAATTTCTCATACCGAGTAGGCACCCAACGAACCATTTAACGAGTATCTTGAAACTTTGAAAAAGATGTTAGAGATATTTAAAATAATTTTGATGGTTTTTTGTATGTTTCAAGATTGTGAGAATATTTCTCTTTGATTCTGTGATAACGTGTTATGGTTCTAGGCTTAAAGTCAGTGGAGGGATAATGGACAATTCGACTAACATTGTTAATTTTAATCCCAATCACCAAAGTAGTCAAACTAACAATAGCAATAAATCTAATGGTGGGAAAGGAAAATGCAAGTGTCAAAATTCCAAGCTTCACTACACTAATTGCAACAAGGATGGTCAAGAACTTATCTGAATTAGAAGTCAAATGAAGCAGCAAATAGAGACTTCGATAGCACAGGCATCACGCTCGAACGTGACTCGAATACTATGTTTTCTTTGTAATCACACACACACGAAAAAAGGAGAAAATGATCTAACGTGGTTCAGTCGACTAAGGAGAGGACCCTTGGAAGTCTACGTCCACTATAGGAAACCTCGAATTCCACATATCATCTTGGGGGATTTCATTATCTTTAAATAAGATAAAATAGACCTTTGGGGATAAACATGAAGATCTATTGAAAAGGTAAATGAAGTTGTTATTTCCTTTTTTATCGATTTGAGCAAAATCTCCTACTAAATTGAGACTTTGTTGACTAATTAACCTTATTTGTCCAACTAATTAAAGGTCATTTTGATGCAAGTATTGTTGGGCTTTTGAGAGGGAGACAACTGTTTTAGCTTAATATAAATAGAGAAAATTTGTGCTTTGAATACTTTATAATTTCAAAATAAATACACTAGAGATGTGTATTATTTGCCTTTCATCATGGCAATTTTTTTTGTGAGCAAAGCCTTATTACGTGAATCCATTTGATTCTTTTTTTATTAAATGATAGGATAATTAAGAATTTTTTAAGATGATAACATACCGAGGGTCTATGTTTATTTCTTTGTTCGCTATAAAAGCACCAGAAAGAGTGGATGAGCGAGCCCTACTCATCTAACTCACTCGTCTTCAAAGATTTTGTAGATTAATTGCAAAGATAGATAAACTAGAAAAAAATAACCTTACATGTCTTCCTTCTTTTATTAACCTTTACATTTATTAAGAAGGAGCATGATTCGGATGGAGCAATCCCGTGCAATGTTGGTCTCCAATTTTTGGAACCGGGGTCAACTTTGTTGAGCCTCTCCAATTTTTGGAACCTAGGGTTGACCCTATTGAGCCTAGGATCAAGGACTGGGCCGATCCTATGGGTCCAGTCCGGTTTCAAGGTCAACTCAGGACTAATCGATTCTTTTTTTGTTTCATTTTTTGTATTTCTTGAAGTTACATTTGGTGGTTCAGATTTGAGTTCGGATGTGATATTAAATTATCATCCGGTGTTTGGTGACGGTTTTCGGACTGGATAAACCCATATACATCCGGATAAAATGCCGGATAAGAAATCTGGCCTAGGGGTAGGATTTACTCAGATTGGATATAAAATTTTAAAATTAACTTAACAATTCTCAGGCACCAGAAAAACCTCATCTCAAGCGAGACTTGTTGTCCTTGGCATTTATCATGGGCATCACCCCACCACCACTCTGGAGCCCCATCTACCATGATGATCCCTCACTTCAACGTCCTTGAGTATCCTCGTCAATGCCCTTGCTTGTGGCTCACTTGGAAGGTTAGGGCTCACCATCTCATCCATGGCTCGCTCTCTTTCTCAATCGGTTTTCCAGCTTTTCCACCATCACCGAAATCATATCTCGGTTCCTCTCTCTGCTTCACCTTTGATTACTCAATCTTGACTTCCATTGTTCCACAATCTCTCTCTTGGTCAACTCAGATCTAAGCATTCATCAAGTGTTTGATGAAACACCAGAGAGAGATCATCATCGCCTTCAATTAGGAATTTTGCTTAATGGAAGAGGTCATATCTATTGAAAGTCGTTATGCTCCCTAGGTTGATTTCCTAGTGACTACTTGTTAGGTACACAAGGAGTCCATCAGAGATGGGCTATTAAAAGATTTTCAACAAGACGGATCTTAAAAGATTTTTAATTCTATCTTAGGTTGCAAATCTTCAAAGATTTCAAATCCTATTTTCAGTTGTACCAAATATTTGATGAGATATTTTCTATAATCCAGAGGATATTTGAGGATTTCAAATCCCGCTTTATCCTATCTTGTCTCAATTTGAATGCGGATGACCAAATACAACCTTAAAAATATACTCCAAGCAATGTCGCACAAAGAGAATATCCTCTGTGTTTCTAACGGTACAATGAAATGGGATCATTGGTAATTTTCCTTGCATGGTACTCGTATTAATTATAAAGCTAGCTACAAACGTAGCACACACCATTCTCTAGATCCAAACAACATGTCGCCCTGAGCACAGGAGGGCTAGTCAACATGTTGAACGCAAACGGTAGTATTTCCAGATTTTTCGTTCAGATACACGTTTGGGAATCTTTAAAACTCTGCTGAACATAGCCTCAACAAAATTCATTTAGTAATACAAACATCGTACACAGAGTGAAAGACCTAAAACATCCTCGCCATGTGCTTCACATATTTCTCACCTGCCAGGGCTAGCACCAAGCCCTCATACGGTCCCAACCCAAAACCGCCGAGCCTTTCTCGCTCATTTAAGTGAAACTAATGTGGTGCAGCCATTGCTATAACCAAGTCAACAATTCGTAATTGCCTCATCATCTACCACCCTTGAATTCACCTAACTGAAAAGAGAAAACCACTACAACCTTAAGTCTAACTTATGCGGAACATGGAGAGAAATCTCTCGCTGCTAATCACAACCAAGGGTACAATCCATTCCAATAAAGCTAAGCCCGTCGTCCACAACGCCTCGTAATAGAAGAGTTGGCCAAAAAAATTGAAGACAAGACAATGAAAAGAATCAAGTACACACCTGTAGCGGGTGAGATACAGCCGATTCAATCACCGAAGGCAAGAGGCACGAAAGGGAGAGGTGGAGAATTGTAGAACCAAAAGATGTAAATGGAAGATTCCAGCTATAACTTGAGATCGTGGGGGGAAGGAGAGGGAGAGCGAGGCTCCGAAACGGAAAACAGAGAAAAAGAGGAGGGGGCGCTTATAATTTTATATCTAGGGTTTGGACATAAAAGGAGATATTTACGGGGTTGGTTCGGGTTGGACCGGCCCTAAAATCCCAAGACGCCAATTCGCACGGTATAAGTTCAAACAATCCAAGAGCCAGGGATCGGCCCAGTCCCCCGAGAACCGGATCATGACCTCCCTGTGGTGGTTGGGCCGGTCTAGGGATGCGCTCACTCTAACAATCGCATTATTGTATATGGCATTGAATTCCCTACTTTCTCAAATTCCTCCACCCCCCCACACTAAATATACATGTACTATTTTTTAGACCGCTGCACTACCGGCCGAGTCAACTCGCTTTCCTCCATCGTTTCCCTCCGACTTCGACGCGATCACGTACCGAGCCACGCTGCGCGAACGCAAGGAGAAAGAGAAGAGAAGAGAAAGAGAAGGTTCGTCTTCATCATCGTCTCGTCGGAGAAACCGAAGGGCGAAGGAGAGAGATCTCGCCGTCCCCTCGCTTCAAACCCTAACCCCGCCGCGTCTCCGCCCCCCCCACCTCGATCGGCCGCCCGAGCTTCGGTCGGTTCGGGGCGTGCCGCGGGGCCGCGAATCTCTCTGTTGCGGAGGATCGCCGGTCGCGCCCCCCCGGTCGTCGCGGGATCGAATGGCTCGTCCGTCGGCCGGCGGCTCGGGCAATCGCCGGCGGGTGGAGCTGATGATCTCTACTCTTCTGCTGGTAAGAAAAAGAAACTGATTATGCTCGCCTCTTGTGTGATGAAGTAGTAGTTGAGCGTGGTGTGTAACGATGATGCGCCCGTCTATATGGCCGTCCTTCCGGATGTAGTTGATGATTGATGGGTTGCTCTTTGCATTTTTTGAGCTTTGGGTTTGGAGGATGATTTTGTCGCGGCGTGCAGGGGATCGACTTTGTACTGACGTTGGAATCTTTTTGTGCGATTAGTTCCTTGTGGTCAGGTCGTTTGGATCCCCCGTTGGGAATCGTAAAGGTTGGAGGTCTTCGGTGTTTTCGCTGTTTAACCTCAAGGAGCAAAGCAGGTTCTGGAGTGAATCTGTTATACGCCGCGGTGGTAAGCCTGTCTTGCTTAATCTTACACGCTCAACTTTTTATTATTTGTCCTCTGAGGTCTTGAATATGAAAACGGGTTGTTAAGTTTGTTCGCCTTGGTACCACTTGTTGAAAATTTGCAGATCTTGCGGATTTGACCAGCCCTGGCAAAGTGGCTCTTCTCAACTATACCAGGGCAGGTAGCTAGAGTATGGGTTTTGCTCACTTCAATCTTTCGCTTATGTTACTTGTTCCTAGATCGATGTATTCCCCTTTTCATTTCAATGTTTTCGTTGCAACTGTGGCCCTCTTCTACTTTTGTTGGGCGGAAGCAATTCTATGTGGCTGCATATTTAGCGAAGAGTGTGAGCTTGAAGCTTTTTACTTGAGTCTGTTTGGGGAGTCCGGTGGTGTCTTTATCCTAGGCCAGGTTCAATTCTCTTAAGAATTGAGCTCGGATGCCATTTTCATGTGCTAGCATGTGTTTCCTTAAATTTTAATTGTAGCAATTGCACTTCTTAAATGGATGTAAAACTTTTGTGATGAGGCGTGAATCCCTTAGTCCAATCCCATTTTGATGTTGAATAACAGTAGAGCAAGTCTATGCTCATAGGGATTTGGATAATCGAGATGGTGGGTGTTCTCAAATAGGAGTCTTAACAAGTTTGGGAGTCTCCTTTTGCTATTGAAACAAGAACAGATGAGTTCATAAAGTTGCACTAATCAGCTGATCATTTACTCTCTGTGGGTTCCTATTCATTCTCATGGATTCATGTTTATTGTCATTTACTTTTCCTGTTGATGGGTGGTTGATATTTGGGACATGTTTTATTTCTTGTCAGGCAATATTGCGAGCTACCTCAATCTTCTGGAAGTTGATTCTATTTACCTTCCTGTCCCAGTCAATTTCATATTTATAGGATTTGATGGGAAAGGGAATGAAGGTAATTAATTTTCCTGCCAGCAATCTATATCTCAACTTGTCTGCAGACACTGATTTCTTATTGACTTTTTTGTGGTACTCCCTCTCTCACACAGAATTCAAGCTTCATCCTGAAGAACTCGAGCGCTGGTTCACTAAAATCGATCATATATTTGAGCATACACGAGTTCCTCAGCTTGGAGAAGTTCTTGCTCCATTTTACAAGACTACTGTTGATAAAGAGCAACGGCATCACCTTCCTATCATCAGTCATGTAAACTACAAGTAATGGCTTTTGCATTGTGCATCTGCAGTATGCTTTTGAGAATATCACATTTGCTTTCTATAAAATTTTTCAACTTGATCAAATTGATTTCCTAATTTATTATCATGCATTCAAGTTTGAGATGATGATGCTCAATATGCTTGTGCAGTTTTTCAGTTCATGCCATCCAAATGGGTGAGAAGGTATCTTCTGTTTTTGAGCGCGCCATAAACGTGCTAGCGCGCAAGGATGATGTCTCTGAACCCAGGTAATCATGGATTTTTTTTTTTTCTCGGTTTACAAAATTTTGAACGTATGTCTATTAAGTGCCTCTTGGGCCTATTCCAATTTGGTTCAGTATATGACTTAAACTTCTCTGAACTTGCTTAAGAAAAAGAAAAAAGTAGGCTGTTGCATGTCAGCAGTTCTGTTGATGTGGAAGAGTATATCCATGGGTCTTATGCAATTGTTGAGGAGCTAGCGATCTTAGTAACTAGGTAGATCTGGGGGATTTTCCTCGTAAATGCATGGTTAGAATTAAAAAAAAGAAAATAAGATCATGTCTGCTACTTTTCTTTTCTGTTCAAATTTTTTATGGTCAACCTGGTAGTCAGTACTTATTTCATATTTCGTGTTGCTGCTGGACTGAGCATCTCGCTGTCTGTTCTATTTTTGTCCTTGAACAGGGAAACCGAACATCCTCTTTGGCAAGTAGATGTTGACATGTTTGAGGCTCTTTTCACTAGCCTTGCTAAATATCTTGAACTTGAAAATGCATACAACGTTTTTGTCTTGAATCCCAAACACGACAAGAAAATAGCTAAATATGGCTACAGGTAAATGTCTTGAGGTTGACCTTTTTTAAATATTGACTCTTTATTTGTAGCAGTTGCTTTTGGTAGATATAAGTGTGAACATACATGATTAAATCCTTGCCTGATTTGGACTTTTTCTTGGTAATAGGATCCTTGCCTAGACTAGTTCAGATGACTTATTTAAAGACTTTGTTGATCTAGGGATAAGGCTTAATTTTTTAAATTGAAGGACAGAAACTGGGAACCTTAATCAGGGGCATAGGTCCTTTTTCTTTTTCTCTTCTGCTATACTACTCTTGGTCTAATCAAGAGGTAAGGCAGCACGGTTTGGGTAGGTATCTGGCAATGTATTCCGATGATCATTGTTTTACATCCTTACAGCTTCGACCTTTTCAGTCAACTAATTTCTTTCGGCTGTCAATTTTTTATTGTATAGATTATCCCATTGAAGCGCCAAATATTAACGTAACAAATACTGACTAAAAAATTTGGAAAATTGAGACAAGTGGTGAGTAGGAAGGCATTATTTGCATGAGGACCTCAGAGATTGATCAATTTCAGCTTTTCTGTTTGAGGGGTTTTGGTCATATATTGGCTTCATGCTTTAACTCACATATGCTCTAACTTTCTTATTTAAGTATTGACTTTTCAGTTTTTTTGTATCCTGTTCTTGGATATTTCCGATTTACTAGAGCAGTAAATTATTTTTTTACTAGTAATAATTATCTTTGCATCAAACAGAATGGCAGTGAATGCTACTCTTGTTTCTCTCGTGCCATTTACTGTATAAGCGGGATTGTGTATCCCTTCAATTTCTTTGCTGATTATCCGGCTTTATATTGGCTCATTCTTGGTTTGATCTTTCTCTAGGAGAGGTTTATCCAAGTCAGAAATTGATTTTCTTAAGGAGGTAATAAGATATATGATGGCCTTTTTTTTTCTTTTCCAGTTTTCGTCTTTTTCTGTACTCAGCATTTTCTTTGCCTCCTTTTGGTCCTGATGGCGTCATGGTTTGCATGCATTACTAGTTATATCATTTTGCTAGTTTGTGATGTTTTACTGGATATTTAATGCCCAGCCTGGTTGTTTAGATTGTACTTACCATCCCTAAATGTTACAGAACAAGAGCCTACAAGAGAAAGTTCTTCAGACTGGAGGCATTCCTGAAAGCTATCTTGGTAAGAACTATTCTTTTCTACGCCTTCCAGTACTTTTTCGTTGTAGTAAACTTTTTCTCTGTGATGCTTTAACTCGAAGTAATTTACTTAATTTATAATCATCACCAGTTCTTGACAAGATAAAGAGGCCTCTGTATGAAAAGCATCCAATGGCAAAATTTGCTTGGACAGTGACCGATGACACTGACACGGTTAGTATTTTTGTTATTGCTCAGATTGGTAGAACACTGCAGTTGCTACCTAGAATTGGTACGCAGAAGATGTAGTTTCTCTTTCTGACTTGTAAATTGATGAAGATTTGGTCGACTGGGTAATGGCAGTTTCTTCATGATAGTTTTACAATTTGAATGTATGACCTAATTTGACAAACACCCTGCCTTTAAGAGGAAAAGCAATTTCGAATACTTAATTGGCAATGTCCATTTAATTGGGATGCTAGATATCTATTTATATTCTAAGGGAGAAGTATAGTTTCGGTGTCCACCAAAAATTACCCATAACTCTTCTACCATTCTATGAAATGATTTACCATGTCATTGTTTAATGGCAAAGAAGCAGATGGATTTTTGTGCAGTTACCAGAATTTAGGAGGCTCTAAAATAACAATAGTGAATGGTCCCACCAAAAAAAAGATTCTAATTCAATAGGAGTGTTCTCACTCAGAGGAAAGAACAGTTCTCTCTCTCTCTCTCTCTCTCTCTCCCGTGTGCGTGCGTGCCCGCGCGCTCGTGCCTGTGTAAGCTTTCTGCATTCACTACACTACCCTTGCTCAAATTAGTCCCTCATCTTTTCTCCTTATCACATTTGGTATTGATGGATTATGTTTTCTTATTTTTTGAAAAAAAAACTTATTTAGGTGATATATTTTTCTTATTCTCGCACAGACTTAATAATCACAAAGATTATTTAAGCGTGGCTATTAGAAATCTATTTGTATGACCGTGAATATGATATAAATAAAAAATAACTATGCATGGACAATTAATTAATAGGACATAGATCACAATATCATGCGATTAAATAGAAATTTTATTTTACACTAAACCATGAAAAAGCAACTACATCCGTGCTTGAGTACTGGTGCATTTGTTGCAGAAGAAGCCTATTTTCTGATATTTAGTTATGCAGGCTGAATGGTATAACATTTGTCAAGATGCACTCGATAATGTCGAGAAGCTGTATCAAGGGAAGGACATTGCAGACATGATTGAGAGCAAAGTTCTGCAGGTAATCAGTCTGGCTTTTTGTTCATACTGCATGGATATTTGTTATAGAAACCATCTGAAAGACTTGGCTTTGAAGGTATGCTTCATTGTTAACAACATTCTTCTGTTCTGTGATTTCAGTTATTGAAAGGAAAGAATCAGGAGCTTGTACTTGACAAGGAATTAAAATCTGGAGATCTCAGCGGTCTTCATCCTGAATGTCTTACAGATGCATGGATTGGAAAGGACAGGTTGGAGTCTCTATTCTCTCTTTCTGTGGATTTGAAGGGGGTCATGTTAGCCCTTGATGCTTATAAACTCTTTTACAGGTGGGCATTCATTGATTTAAGTGCAGGCCCTTTCTCATGGGGCCCTGCTGTTGGTGGAGAAGGTGTGCGTACAGAATATACTCTACCAAATGTGACAAGAACAATTGGTGCTGTTGCAGGTAGATAGGGTGATTTTTTGTATCTCGTTTTATCTATCCAAGACAACTCAGATTTCTGTTGGCAATGATGATATGGTCTAATTATCATGGAGGTACCACTGATATAGCTTTTGGGCATCTACAAATGTTTTCACAGCAATTGGAAGTATTGGACTGGATATTTGCCTTCTGAAAGCTTTTGTTTTCTGTTTTTTTTTTTTTAATGTTGTTGTATAATTGTAATTCTTTATAAAAATGGAACTGCTCCAGTATAACAAAATGTACAAGAACGAGGGATATCTTGGATTTCTGAATATAGAAGAACCAGGGATTTCTTGGATTTGTGTTATTATTGGTTCACAAAGTAGATTAATGAACTGTCATGCTGGCTCTTTATAGTAGCATCATATTGTTGTTATATTCTGATAAAGTTAGTCCTGTTAAATCTGGTACTTATAAACTGAATAAACAAAAAAAAAATTAACTTTATTCATGGTTTTCTTTTGGGAACTAGAAATCTCAGAAGAAGAAGCTGAAGATCGTTTGCAAGATGCAATTCAGGAAAAGTTTGCCGTCTTTGGGGATGTAAGCTTATCCAAAACTGATTAATCTATTGTCTATCTGCCCTTTACATATAATTGGAACTTGAAATTAGTCGAGTGAAATGTGCAAAATCTTGTAGACTGCCTTCCTTCCGTAAAAAGATTTGGATTAGTCACTTAATTTGGAGTGTACTGTTTTGTCATTTCTGTGATGTTCTGTTTGAAAGAAGTTGATCTTTGTAGGTGGACTTAGGAAAGAGTTAGATATTTCCTGTGCAGGCTACTAGATTTCATAATCTGGTGGGAAATTTGGTTGTGATATGGTTTAATCTTCCTTTGGTGTCCTGTTAGAATTTCAAGGACTACAATTGTTTTTTTTTTTGCTTGTAATTGAAGAGATATTCACTTTGGGGCATTCATGTAATGTGACCTATTTATAGAACGAGCTCAGCAAAAAGAAAAAAGAAAAAAAAAGCAGCTCGATTACAAGAAAAATAATGCAATAGGATTTACCTCCTAGAGTGAATCCCCACTTTATCAAAGCTGTAAAATGATAAGTGCTTGGATAGAATATTCTCCCTTCAAAAGCGCTCATTTTGTTCTGTCCAAGAGCTGGCAACTGATGACACGAACTGTCTACATGAGATGCGTGAACGACTTTTTTCTCTACTCTCCATCCCAGAATAAACAAAAATGGAAGGGAAGAGGGAGAAAGCGCTTTAACCATGAAGGGAAAAGGGGAGTCTTAGGAGAATTGGGGAGGAGAATTCTCACTTCTCTCCAAAATACAAATGTTAACAAATCTACTATTAGAGAATTGAGGAGATAGTGACAAGGTTCTCCCTAAAGACAAATGTTAATAGATCTACTGTTAGAGAATAGAGGAGAGAGTGAAAATTAGACGATGGAGAAGGATTTTGACTTCTCATAGTTCTGCTTGCTGAACTCTTGGGATAAGTACGAGAGTGTCTGCATCTGAACTCTGCGCTGCACTGTTGCAGTACAAGTCTTTGGCATGCGAATTACATATCCATCCCATGTCAGTAGTTGTAATTCCTTTAGGATTATTCCATATGGTGAATTCTAACTTAACCTGCTATTATTTGTCAACTGGATGTCTGCTTAGCAAAAATGTTTGATTTACTGTAGATCTTTTTATTTATTAAAGGAGTCTTTCAAGATTGTTTGAAAGACATACTAAAAGCTAATAACTACTCTTCTCCACCAACAGCCTAACTTCACTGATCCTTTCTCTTAAGCAGTTTGTATCATCAATTATAATCAATCAATTACGTGTTTTGTATCAGCCGTTTGGGGCAATTTCACTTTTAGTGTAATGGATCTACTTTATTTTGGCACGATGGCAGTTTTGGTGAGCATAGGAGGCCACCACTGGAAGTATGACTTCCATGTTTTGATGGTATTTGATGTTAGATTCTCATACCAGGTGGAAGAAATATATAATTTCTAAGTAGTTGGTGAAGCATGTCCATGGATTCCTCGATTGTATTTTTCATGATCGCATTTCTAATACTTACATAGCTTGGTTTCAATGGCAGAAGGACCATCAGGCCATTGATATTCTTCTAGCAGAGATCGACATATATGAGCTTTTTGCATTCAAACATTGTCAGGGAAGAAAAGTTAAGCTTGCCCTTTGTGAAGGTATAGACTTGTTTCTAGGCTTCTTCTGTAATGTTCTCTATTTGTTGCAATGGAATGGTAGTGATTGTGAAGATGACTAAGTTTTTGGGTTTTCGAACATCTGTCAAATTTATAGTAATAGTTTTGCTTCTGTCTATCCAGTGGCTAAATTTTTTCAGATGCCGATGTTTTTTTAGTGAAGTGAATGTGTGATGCCATGCAGATAATATAAGAAAAAATTATTTTCTTCCAAATTTTCTTCCAACTTTTTTCTGGGAGACTGTTAAAGATAGTCAGATGACTTGATATCCTTATTAAAAACATATTCAGCTGTCTGAAGTGATATGAAATAGTTCCAATTTGCACGGGCGTTAATGTACCATAAGGTAGTGAATTTGTGTGGTGCTCATGTTGTCATGTCAGAACTTGACCAGAGAATGGAGGATTTAAAAAGTGAACTCCAAGAATTTGAAGGGGAAGACAAAGATGAAAGTCATCGGAGAAAGGCCATTCAAGCGTTGAAACGAATGGAAAGCTGGAATTTGTTCAGTGATACTCATGAGGTATGCATTTTACTTCTTTTCTTAGAAATAGTATTCTTTTCTCAGCCAACGTACATGCCATCTTCTTATTTACAGAACTTTCTAAGCACTGTTTGTGCTTTTGGATAGATGAGTTTGAATCATAATGGCCTCTCAAAATTTATTCTTCTCGGTTTAGGACTTTCAAAACTACACAGTTGCTCGCGATACTTTTCTGGCTCATTTAGGGGCCACCTTGTGGGGATCTATGAGACACATCATATCACCTTCCATGGCTGATGGAGCATTCCATTACTATGAAAAGATATCCTTTCAGCTTTTCTTCATAACTCAGGAGGTATTGCTATATATTTCACCTTTGGATATATTAAGTGAAGTTCATCACAGATAGCAACCCACATGCTCTGTAACTCTCTTTGGATGCAGAAGGTTAGACACATTAAGAAGTTACCGGTTGATCTGACAGCTCTCATGGACGGACTGTCCTCTTTACTTTTACCCTCTCAGAAACCTATGTTCAGTCAGCACATGTATGCTTGGGGTTATTCTGTAATTTCCAGTTTCTTTCTTATTAAACGTGGTTTTGTTTCTTCTTTGGTATACCTAAGAAGCATTAAGTTGGTGGATCTATTAGGATAGCTGCTTAACCTTTCAAATACATGTAGTTACTTGGTTTGTTTTAATGCATGTAGGTTACCACTTTCTGAGGATCCTGCTTTAGCAATGGCTTTTTCCGTGGCTCGCAGAGCAGCAGCGGTCCCATCTTTACTTGTTAATGGGACATACAGGAAATCTGTTCGGTCCTATCTTGATTCCTCAATTTTGCAGTATCAGTTACAGAGGCTACATGATCAAGGTTCCCTTAAAGGTTTTTTGTTTCCTTCTCTCTCTCTCTCTCTCTCTCTCTCTCTCTCTATATATATATATATATATATATATATTTCATGGACATGCACTCTTGTACAATATTAGGTTAAAATATCTGTATACTTCTTGATTGTCCCCGTGGAATAGTATTTCTGACTTCTCATGCTGCAAGTGTTATCAGTAGTGTAGTATGGATGTTGTTGTCATTGTCTTTCTTTGCTTAGGTGGTCTATCTTGGTACTTCTATATCCTTTGCTGGATAGGATTTACGTGAGTTCATGAATTAATATGGATTCGGAAGGTTTAGTGTTGGAGAATTCTCTATGTGCATGTATTCAACAAGAATTAAGAAGTCTCAAGTTTTGCTTTGAGAATTACACAAAGCTAGATTAGAACCATTTCTGTTGAGGTCCATCTTCAAGGAAAGATACTTTACTGCTCATATCTTATCCTGGTAATGATGCCAGTTCCTGCTTTTTATGCAGGGATGCACGCCCACAGCAGGTCAACCCTGGAAGTTCCAATATTTTGGTTTATTCATAGCGATCCTTTGTTGGTTGACAAGCATTATCAGGCAAAAGCTCTTTCTGATATGATTATAGTAGTACAATCAGACTCACCATCGTGGGAGAGCAATCTGCAATGCAATGGGGAGTCATTGTTGTGGGATTTGAGGTATGATGTTTTGCCTTTGGCCTTTTCATTAAGTTATATCTGATGATTGACATCTAGGCTTCCCACATGGGCATTTTTCTGCAGCCAAGTTATCTCTACTTCTGCACTCAATCATTTGACATTTTCATGGTAGTGGGACTTATTTGGATTTTCTAGTGTTTGATGTTAAGCTTCTTAGTCACCCATCCTTCCAAAAACTTTATGTTTAGGTTGAGTCAATTCTGTCAAATTGGTAAAACTCGGTAATATGTGATAAGAAAATTAGGTTTGTACAGATTACCCTTGCATACTGAATGGTGTTTTACGGTAAGAAAGTTTAAGGTGTTTGCTGCTCCGGATTTTCGCGTATGATTAAATCTTTATAGGATTTACTATATAACCAAGGATGGGGCTGGTTTTAATGCTTTATATATTTCGATGTTTGATTCCATTCAGGAGGCCAGTGAAAGCCGCATTATCAGCTGCTGCAGAACATCTTGCTGGTTTGCTTCCTCTTCATCTGGTTTACAGTCAGGTCCATGAAACTGCAGTTGAGGTATGCCTCAAGTCTGATGTGTAATGATGTGCAACTGTCTGTTTTCCTACATTGTCACCATTCTGTATGACGCTTTCATTTCTGGAGCTTCTTATCTGAGAAATGGACATTTATTTGTGCAATTGGGCATCACTTTGCTTCATGAGATTAACTCTTGATGTTAACTTATTTTTACAGTTCTTGAGTTTGCTAATGTTATTCTACTATATCATTTGTGGAATCTGCGCTATTGCTTGCTTGCTTGTGCAACAAACATGCTTGATATGGGCATGCATTCATTGATTTTTTTGGGGGGCCAAATGTTCTTGAGATTACGTGCATACTCATGAAAACATGGGATGAGTCCTTCCTATGCATAGGTGATGGGGTCTAGTTGTGCATGCACATCATTTTTTTTTTAACATGGCAATGTCTGTTGAGATGTTGATTATCATATTATGAGCAGCGAAATTTGAAATGGTATAATTCTTGAAGAAACTTGATATTGCAGCAGGCAGCTTTATGTTTTTATAATCCGTGATATGTTATAATCTGGCATGCTGCTACTGTACTTTTTGTATTTAGATTATCCCAGCAAGACACTTGCGGTTTGGCATATTAAGGTTGTTTGTTTATGTGATGTATCCACTTTGACAGGATTGGGTTTGGTCAGTGGGATGTAATCCCTTTTCTGTGACTTCTCAAGGTTGGCACATTTCAAGGTTTCATTCTGATAGCATTGCTCGGAGCTATATCATTACAGCACTCGAGGAATCAATACAGCTCGTCAACTCAGCCATCCACCTTTTAGTTGTTGAGCGGACCAGTATCCTTGCCATTAGATGTTTACATCTGAATATTGCTAAAATTTAATGTAGCCCCTTCTAATGTGCTTTTATGCTAGAAATTCTTTTAGTGGCTTTCGAATTATTTCCTCTAATTTTTATTTTCTTGGGACTTGCACTTGAACGAATCTTCAAATACATGGACCATATAGCTCATTTGGGTTGGATATGTTCTGAGAAGACTATTATCTTAACCAATTTTCTTGAATAAAGATAGCTGATATCAGATGGGAATTACAGCTGTTCGTCGCAAACTTTATGATTGCTTTTATTTCAGTTGGAACCTCGTCTTTGGTTATTTTTAGTAATCTTGATCCCAAATTACTATTAAGAGAGACTTAACGAAATATAGCTGAAAAGACGTATAAAATATTTCAGTCACAGGAGCGCGAGCTAGTGAATAAATACAATACCCTGGTTGGGCTTTGGAAAAGGGTCAGTTTGTCTCTCTCCTCTTGCTAATCAATTCCCATTTGAAGTCTGTCCCCGTCGAAGTGTATTTGATGAAATTCCTACTTTACATTGACGTGGACAAATTATCTTTTCTCAGATCTCAACAAGTATTGGAGAATTGCGCTATACAGATGCTTTGAGATTTCTGAATACGCTGGAGGATGCATCTAAAGGGTGAGGTGACTACCAACTGGTTATTTCCACTGGGCTATTTTGAGGGTAACTAGTAATATGGGTGCATAATTAGATAGCAAGTGGGTATAATTGGACAAGCCTGTGGAGATAAGTAGAGACGTGAGGCACTGTTGCTGTTTGCAGGATGTGAAAGGGATTCTTTAATGCAATTATTTTCAAAATTATGTGGCGATCTTTTAGTGGAAGCATTTGATGGGATTTTCTGGCTGCCAAAATGAATATGCTCTAGTATAATTGCAGAAGTTTAGTTGGTATCAGACCTGGAGTCTTCAGAAATGCCCTAGACTGGGAATTGAACACTGTCCAATTGTATCTCATGCTTTAGGCTCCACAGGGATTAATTGAAGGATAGGATAAAGTGTTGTATGGTTACAAAATAGAGGTGGGAGCTTTGTTTTATCAGTTTATAGACTTACTGGATAACTATCAGCTGGGTTAGCTCTTTGATCTGGGAGAGTGCTTTGGAGACTGTTGGATGCTCTTCATCTCTTATTCCTGATTATGAGTATTCATGATTTGCTGGAAATCTCATTAGCTTTAGGATATGCAACTCTAGTCCGCTATCATGATGATGGTGAGCACCCTATTGCCCTTGTAGATTTGAGTGCAAAAGAAGCAGAAACTAATTCAGTGGCATGTTTATTAGCTGCTGTTATGAGGGGCTCATATGAGGCATTGCTATAGTAATTTAAGTCTCGAGTCTGAAGCTCGCTCAGTCAGTGTAGAGGTAATTCTGTGCCAGCTCAGACTGCTAATTGATTGGACTACATGTATCCCAAGCTGCAAATGCAACATTTGCACTTTCCAGGATGGTATTGGGGAAAGAATGTACCTTCGGGAAATATTAATAGCCGGATTCACTGAAAGCAGATTATGACGAGTGGCTTATGCTGCACCACAAGCATTTTTTTTTTTTGCTTTTTCCATCTCTGACTGTCGTTGCCTCAGTGCTCTTTTTTGCCTTCTCACATATTAGGAAGGGAAAAGCATCACGATCCTCAACTTAAATATAGGAATTGTCTCAGAATTTTACTGTATTTATTTTATGGTGTTTATGATCAGTTTCCTAACTAGCTGTTTATTTGCTCTCTAGGTTTGCTCATCAAGTGAATTCAACCATTGCGCTGCTTCATCCCATCCAGTGCATGCGAGAAAGGAAATTGCATGTCATCTTCGATATGAGTACGGTCCCAGCTTTTCTCGTTGTTGCAGGAGTTCTCCTCATTTTGTTAAAGCCGAAAAGACCAAAGCCAAAAATCAATTGAGGGCGCCACTGAACGGACTCCCTGGATGGTCCTAGGTGGTGCATACTCTCTGGCAACTGCTAACTGCAAAATTCGAATTGCTAAGTCAAGATGGAAGTTACGTCTCCAAGTTGAGGCCAGTTTTTTCGTGGCAATTCCAGCCTTTGCATGGGCCGCTTTGTGCAGTGCTGCAGCCAAAGCCGTCTGGTCGAGTTTTTGTGAACCGCCATTTATCATAAAGTTGAAAATCAATTGTGAGCATAGAGTTGCCAACAGGAAAACCGACTGATTTAGCACTTAAATTGTAGGGTTAGAGAGGACACCATCTGCATTTTTTAAGAATTTTAAGTTTTGACTGTAATTTGTATGACAATTTTGTTATTGCAAGGGCAAACTCTGATGTTGGTCCTTTAATTTGTACTGCTCTCTTCTTTTTTGTAATGATTGAATCTGCTAATGCGCTCTATTCGTGCAATTTGATTGTTTGATCCCCACTGGGTAATTGGCTCCGATATAATATGCAAGCTACAACTTTGAATCATTGAATGACATTTCGGAATCTCTTTTAAAAACATGGGCATAGGTAATGCCTAATACCTAGCGTGATTAGCGCGGCCAATAAATATTTAATCGAGTGCTCGAAAGTCTTGAATACTTAGTCTTAAGCTGGCGATGTGCATCTTTGTGCCGTGGATTGAGTCATTTCGAAGTCATGTCGTGTCGAATTTGGGTCCAAACCTGAAAATGATGGATTTATCAGACGTGCCATCAGGATACGTTTAACTGAGCAGGTTATACGACCTGGCATTATTAGACGCACATAAGCCTGTTTAAATTGGAAATTCTTTTGCACATGGGGTTGTCTAGAAGCATGCCCAAACAAATCTAAACGTGTCCAAATTTATCTAAATACATTCATAATTGACACGATGATATGTTAGTTTGTGCAATTCCATTTATCTACGTGTCACAGAACGAATTAAAAGGGACATTCTGTATGCGACATGTTCATTTTCGTGTATAAATAAGTTTACCCATTTACGACATCAAAACCTGTTTAACCTTAATACAACAAGCGCACTTAACTATGCATCGGGTACATACCATGTAAACGGATGGCGCCGAAAATTGTCAGCTTGATCACGTAAAACAAGGTCAAAGCAAAGAATAAAGAGCAAGCAAAAGAAAAGTTTGGGAACCATCATAGTCTCTCTCACTTGACGCAGATGAATCTAGAATCAAGAACTTTTTCAAAAAGAACTATTTCAAAATCCACCCCGCAAATTTGGAGATCTCTCTTTTTTGACCCCCTTCTCGTTACTATAATAATGACGCTCCCCGCACAAGGGGAACGAAGCTCCAGTTGACGAAGACCACCCCGATCAGAGCCAGAAGCTTCCGGAGACCCTAGACACCGCGTCGAACCGACCGTCTCCTCCGCCGCCGCCGTCGCCGTCGCCTTCCGGGGTGGTTGGCGGGCGCGTTCTGGTCGCCGGCGAGGGCTTGCTCGGGTTGATCCCGCCCCCGTTCGCAGTGCAGCAGGAGGTACGTGGTTTGTTCCGTTCCTTCGAGATCTGGTTTCGGTTTCTGTTTCGGCCCGTGCGCGCGGTGAGTGAAACGGTTCCGGTGGACAGGGCGGAGGCAGGTGGGGGGGTCCGAGATGGAGGGAGCGTCGGTGGAGGAGGAGAGGAAGGAGTCGGAGTCGGTGTCGTACAGGTATTGGGTGAGGGAGGCCACGGGGGATGCCGCGCCCGCCCCGGTCCCTCGGAAGCTCTCCCCCCAGGACGTGGTGCCTGATTCCCAGTCGCCGGCGACTCTCGGTTCCGTGTGGAATAAGGTGGTGCTTGGATCCGTCTTCGTTTCTGTCTCCGATTGGCTGTTGCTGTTGAGATATGGAATTGTGACGCTTAGGATGATGGGTAGTGTGGGTGGTTTTTTGTTTCTCTTTTGGCTGAAAAAGTTTTGTGGCTTCTGTTTTTGGGTCAGGCTGGAACTTGGGAGGAGAAAAACCTCAACAAATGGGCTTCAAATAGGATTCAGGTCAGTTTGCTGCTTGCAGTTTTTATTATCCCACTCTTCAGATAAGATGTTGCATGTTTTCTTGGAATGAGCTTCTGGGGAATATTTGAATTCTGGTGGGTCAGTACTTATTTCTAAGCATTATAAAAGGTCTGAAATGTTCAAGAAGGAGTGTGTCCAAAGAGCGATGACCCACTGTAATGCCCATTATCTTTCTATGGAAATTCCATGTATTGGTAATGACGTTTGTTTGCGGTTCCGTTGCAGGAGTTGCTCACATCGATCTGCTCACTGGAGTTCAGTGGTGGCTGTGCAGAAATATCAGAAGTGTCGAACTGCAGTGGTGATGTGAGTTCTCACGACTTCGCGCCTGATCAAATATAGGGAAAATGAGGTGTAAAAAATATGTGGAAGCTGAGCTGACACATTATAATCTCTCATGTCGTTATCATAGTTAAAAAATATGTGGAAGCTTCTTGCCAATTTGTCAAGATTCTTCCAAGAAAAAAGATGTATGATGTGGTTCTTGAGGATTGAACTGGGTAAACAGGCTAGTTAGTCGTCAGGGGTAAAGCCAAGCCAATAGAAATGCGTTCTTTACCTGGCTCAATACTGTACCTGCTAATATACTGATCAAATATGGGGAAAATGAGGAGTTAAGAAGAACGCCAGTCCATTCTCAATAGGGCCTTTTGTTGTCACCTTATGGCTGGTGTTTTTATTTTGTTCTCAAGTAGGATTTCTGGAAATGTTGAAACAACTATTGAAATGATTTTCCATAGTGGCTGATGTACTCATGACAGAACAATGCTAGAGATCTAGACTTTATACAATATATAATGATGATGGCTTCTCTTGAAGTTGGCCGTATTAAGTTAGTCTATGTCAGTATGTGTATTGGGGGAAACATCAACATCTACTACTCTCTAGCAATGAGATTTTCCGTATTTTAGACTCTTAAATTTTGTTTAAGTTTGTCTCACTCGTATGAATCTGGTGTTACTTGTAAAAGCTTTTAGGGAGGTTTAGAAGGAGATCGGAACTCATTGAGTCAACCTTCAGATTGATAAAAATTGGCTGACAAGTGTGCTAAAAGAAACAGGAAGTTTATGTGACCAATCTTCTTCATTTTGGACTAGCAGAAGAGGCTAGTGGCATACCTGTTCCTCATCATCAGTTTCATTCTTAATCCAGCTTTCTACTTGTTTAACATCCTTATACGGTTGCATGGGATCATTGCGCTTGAAGTTGGGATAACTTTTACAAACTGGAATTGGGAGGCCCTACTTTACTGTGGTACAAAACATAAATAAGATGAAAGAAAAATATTAGAACTCGTCTGTCATGTGGATTGAGATGTAGCCTGAGAATAACTTTATTATTTTAAATCCATTTGCATAATTGTCTATAACTAGGATTTTGCTCTAATTTGCCACCCTATCATGCCAATACCTTTTCACGGTGGACTCTGTATGGTGTATGTATTTTCTTGGCATAAGAGGACCTTGGCAATTGCTTGTTCATATTGATGGGGTTCTTCTTTTTCATACAAATTACTAAGGCAGGACTGCTGCTTATCTTTATTTTGATTGTGGTTTCTTCTAGTTATTACTTCACCTCTAGTAATTAATATAGAGGACGAAAATAATTGGTGCCAGATATTGATGGTATATATTGTCTTGCCTCAAAGAGAACTGGTAAAATATTGGTGTAATGTAAAAGGATCTACAAATAATGTTTTATGGGTTTGCCTCGACTATGTTACATTTGAGAAAAACTCGCATGTTAAATTAGTATCATGTAAAAATAAAGTGTAATACTTGGATGTTGTTACTCTTTCCTACCATCTAATGAGAAAATAGAAAGGATGTAATATATTTTTATATAGGAAAATGTATGTTACCACCAAATTTTTTGGTGAACTAGTGACAAACAACATGTTAAAGTACCTTTACTAGACTACGGACAGCTCATGTTTTGTAATTGTATGAATGGTCTTACTACAAGAAAACTAGTACTTTTTGCAAAGATAAGAAAGTGTGCGAGTTGTAGAAGCTTTGTTGGAAAGGATAATAACGTGTATTTTATATAAAAGTGTGGGAAATTTAGTAACAGTGTACTTAACCAGTGCTACTATTGTTTTTGTCTAACTGATCAGGCATTTCTGGTGACTGTGCGGAACAAGAAAAGGGTTGGTTACACTTACGAGCTGAATTTAAAAATCAAGGGTTTGGCTCCTGCATCTCTCTCTTTTACATTCACATTCACATGCACCGCCACCCCACACACCCACTCACACCTGCACATGCATGCATGTATTCATGCACATTTTCTGTGCGGAAAGACAAATTTTAATGAGCTTGACTGGCTGCTTCCATGTATTTTAGGAGAATGGACTATTAGGGAGGAGAAAAAGAAAGTTAAAGGTCATTTGGAGATCCCTGAGTTTTCATTTGGTGAACTAGATGACCTGCAGGTACATTCTTTGATCATATTGAGATCTTTTAGTTGTATGGGTTAATAGTTATGCTTGTATGAATGGACATCTGTGGATGGCCAAAACTATAGAAATGCACATTTCTTGCGGAGAATAAAAGGATGATGCATTTATATCGGAAAAATGTATTGATAACGGCTCTAAGGATGAGTTGAGTGTGAGGGATGTGTTTAACATTAAGTGTTTGCAACACCTAGCTGGGTTGCAGTGCTTATATGTCAGTAGCCATATTATGGTCTTTATCACCCAGCACACTCTGGTCGAACAAAATCTTTGATTTTACTCATCTCTTAGGCAATCATGTCCACTTTTGGTTTATAGGTATGTCTGTCTTCAAGTCCAAGTGTTTGGGTAATTTGACTTGTTGATTTCTTCTTTGTTTCAACAATTTGGTCATTTGGGGGTGGACAGATCTTTAACTATTTATTGTCCTTCAATACTGTAGATAAATGTCAGACTAAGTGAAGAAAAGGATTTTCTGCAACAAGATAAGCAGCAGATCTGTAAGGATTTGAAACAATTTTTGCATCCAGTCCGGGAGAAACTGCGTCAATTCGAGGAGGAATTGAAAGATAGGTAGTGTTATGCTACTCACGGAAAAATAGTTAGTGCTACTGCGATTCGACATTTTCTGGAAGCCGATAATTTGGCTTACAGTAAAGTGCACACCTGTGTCTCATGATTTATGATAATTTCGGATCCATTGTCTCCAACTCATAATGGCTTCGGACGCATCCAGCGTGCGGAATACTCTTGTAATGCTTACATGTACTATAATTTTTCGACAATTGTGGCTCAGATAACTTAAATGTTTTAAGCTGTTGTATCCCCTTTATCAATTTAACCTGCAGTACCTTCCATGGTTGGTGAAATCAAGTGCTCAAGTTCACAGCTTTTGACCGAGGGGCTGTATCACCTTGTGCATTTTACTCTGTTGTGAACTTGAATTATTCTCACCAAGAATAGTCTACTCAGAATGCGAAGTGAGCTGGAGGGCTCTCTGACATCGTTCTTGTTCAACAAGAACGGTGAAGTGATCCCTTGAGCAGATATCAGATGTCAGGTTTGTTTGAATTGGCCCTTTCGCGAGAGCAATCACATTCCTCATCCATGGCTCTCGCCGACCGCAAACCTGAAAACACTTAGTGGGGAGAGGATCTTCAGAATCTCGGATGACGAGGCTCATTTAGATGTCATAATTTTCAATTGATGGGTTAAGTGTCAGTCTACGCCCATCTATTCTGTAAGTGGATTATCTTTCGCTTTCTGTATCCCTTCAAATAGAAAAAAATGGCGTTCCTGGTTTCCTTGAGCCAGCATCATTAGCAAACCAGAGGCTGATGAGTTGAAGCCGAAGGTGAACTGCTCGCCAGCAGAAGAAAGAAACCAGCGGTGATCATCTCAACGGCCGCGTGATGAGCCGGCTCTATTGGAGCAAAGCTCCGTCAGATGTGACCTCGTCTTTGGAGAGGAAGTTATTGGCAAATGTTCGACATATAACGGGAATTGGTTTGATTCTCCCTCTGTTCGCAAAATTTCCCAAAAGCTTGAGGTCTCTTCTTGCTCGTAATCGCCATCTGCAATCCTGAAAACTCCCAAGGATGAAGTGATGAACCTGATGTCGAGGCACTTGCAGATCCAATCCTCACTCTTTATTTTTACTATGACTTCAGCCCAGAAGCAACTACCAGACTCAGAACCAATTGACCTGCAATTTTTCATTTGAAGATGAACTGGATCGGCGTTTGAATTAGCCCAATTTAGTCCAATTCGTTAATTTGGGGCAACGAAAAGGCTAAACGACATCATTGCCACACTTTTTGATGACATTATCTTCTAGGCAATACACATTGAATGATTTTAGGAAAAATTTCAAATAATGACTCGAAGTAGGATGATATTCTTAAAAAGAGGGGCTTAAAGTGGAATCGTTTTCGATCGGCCAAATTCAAGTTGTCCTTAATCAAACGACCCAAAGACAAGTAAGACGAATCAATGCTATCCTACTCTTCTCACTCACCTCCTTCACCTTCTTCCGCCTCTAGCTGCCGACGTCCTCCATTTAACTTCTATATTCCACCTATTTCGTCCGTAGTTGCGACGGCGTTGCTATCCATCATGAAATCCCTGCTATGGTCCATGTTGATTTCCGCGGCGAGACCTAGCTCCACCACCAGCTAGCATGCATTGCACTATTGCTTGATGTATAAGGGCCACATGGCCACTGCCACGCTAAACAATATGCTCTCCAAGGTGGAGTTCCATACGCAGTGCTACGGGAACCGCCCAATTGCAAGGTGGGCTAGGACCGCAGTCCGTCGGGCCCACCCGTCTGGTCTAAGGAAGCCCCTGAGCAAGACCTCTGCAGGGTCCGTGTAGTCGCGTAGGAACTCAACCTAGCCCTTCGGTGGTGGTTGTCGTGGGGAGCACAGAAAGCGTTGCTCGCTCAGTCTAGCGCATTGGCCATCTCCTTCACCTGGTCCTCAACGAAGCTGCCCATGCTCCCGAAGCATAGGTAAACCACCGATAAATGCGGTTGGTCGTTGAGCCACTCCATGAAGTCATCGCCTCAGCGGCCACCCACCATGAGCCTTCTTTTTAGTCTCGCCCTTCATATTCAATATGGGCCCCCACAGGGTACACCGCGGGCGCCCCGCGGCCCACCAGGGACCTCACTGCATGCTGTTCGAGCTCGTTGAAGTGCCCTCGGTAGCTCTCACCCTCCTGGCGTGCTCCAAGAATGGTCGGACCGCCTCCTTCATCCGAACCATGGAGAGTAGGACCTTGGCTGGCAACCGGTTTGCGAAACTCGGGATGTCCAGCTCGCCAGTAAGTCCTTGAATTCGGTTATGTCATGTGGTGCTCATCTTGGAGCGATCGGAGGTGTAGCATCACGCCAAGGAGCGTGGTGTTCAATGTGAAGAAGACATAGGACGGGACTCTGAACACATTTGTCAGGTCGATCATGGATTTCAAATAAAGGTCTAAAATGGTTATGCTAGTCTTAAAGAAGGGCTTGACTTCACAAGGGTATTTTCATCCTTTATTTTTTTGCTTTTTTTCCTTTTTCTTTCTTTTTTCATTTTCGCCAATGGCCGAGCCACTGACGATACCCGGAGAGGGCTGGGCAAGGTCGCCCACAAAAGCTACAGGGCGAAGGTTGGCCTCGCCCAGGCGACCCTTGTTGGCTATAGGCAAAACTAGCCCTCGCTGCAGCCAGCCCTCAAGTCCTTTCACTAGTTTTGTCTAATTTGACTAACAAAAAATGCTGACGTGGTTATTTTTAATATTTTATCTCTCTCACGTGGCGTTCTAAGTGTCATTAAGGTTAACTAAAGTACTAAAATGACGTCGTTTCGATATGAATCCTAATTTTTACACAAAATCTTAATTAAATTATGTTAAATATCCAAAATTTTTCCATAAAAAGACAAACTCAAAAAAGAAAAAAAGGCTAAAAAAAAGAAAAGAAAACACACAAAACAGAAAAAACCCAGGTCCTCCGCCTGTAATTTTTTTTTCTTTTTAAAATTTTTTAGCTTTCTCAATTTTTAATCTAATTTAACTAAAATTTAGGTTAAAATTATCTTTGGACGAAAATGCCATTGATCTAGCTGAGGCTAGCAAGGTTAGGCTCTTATTTGTAACTGCCGTGGCCACTGTAGACCCTTTTTTGAAACAATATCCATTTTAAACTCATATTAAAGAAAATGAAGACACTTCAAGCTTTTATTTGGATTTTTCTTTAAAAACGATGATGAGGCTTGAGGCTTTTTTGGATAATTATTTACGTTGTGTTTCTCGTGGCATTTTTGTCATTTTCTTATTTGCTTTGGATGATTTTATTTAGGGCAAATACACAACAAATCCCAAACTAGGCTCACTGTGACACAAATAACTCAATTTTTTTCACAATAAATCCTAAATTTACCCACTATGACACAAATAAGTCATATATACCCTTTATTTCAGTTCTATCCAAGCTGTATTTGTCACATTGATATAAGTTTGGGATTTTTAATGACACAAAAAAAAAGTTTGGGGTATTTGTGTTACAACTGGCAAGTTTATAATTTTTAGTGACAAAAAAAAGTTCAAGAATCACAGTGGGCACAGTTTGAGGTTGTTGGTGGTATTACTAGCAGAAACCTTAAACTGATACACTTATGATAAATTTACTATAAAGTAATTTTTTGACTACAAAAAATCCCAAACTAGTATATATGTGACAAATTTATCCTTAGTTTTTGTTAAATTTTACTATCAAATTGTTTTATTAAATGAAATGCAGTAGTTGACGGATGTATCAGTTTTGGGTTTTACTCTCCGTTTATTATAGATATACTGGTTTGTGATTTTTTGTGGTATTAATCTAATTTAATGGAAATTAACAGAGGGTAAATTTGTCACTGATGTACTAGTTTGTGATTTTTGGTGGTCAAAAAATTAATTTGGGATAAATTTATCACAAAAGAGTTTTTCGTGATATTAACCCTTTATTTTATTGGGTCACATTTTTTCCGCTCCTCTCTTGGCTCTCACACTCCCTTTTATATAGTATTGACCATACTACCATCATAAAGACTGAAAAGTGGGGTCCATTTGGGATTTTTTTGTTTGTTCCTTTTTTTCTTCCACTTTCCTTTTTCTTCTCAGTGGTTTTGTTGATTAGGGACCCACAAATGTGAAGATGACGCCGTCTCCCGCAATGGTTCTTTGATTAGAGTGTTGAGCTCTTTGTTCTCCTGAATAGCTAGTTGCGGATGCATCAAGATTATCCTCTTCATGTTCTAGTCTTGCTCGTGGGCTCAAGCACCTCGATCATTCTGTTCTGATGCTAAAAAATCATTGTGAGAATCAAAGGATCACCGGAAAGAATTACAAGCCCTCTTTGCATTGGTAAAGCTTGGAGTGATCATGATTAGTGTAGTTAATCCTCGTCCTGCTACGAAAGTTCAATGCCAAGGCCAAGCTCTATAAGAAAGTCTCGTTCTCCTATCTATTCCTCACTAATAATTTGAACTACATGGTGGAAAAAGCGAGATTGGGGTAATTAGTATAGGAATAAAATGGACTCAAGGTGAGTTCTTATGTGCCCCTATATGATTGATGCATGAGTGGGAATAAAAATGAGGAAGAGGGATTAGTGTCTGCATGAGAGATAAGGCGAGGAAAAAGGATTCGGGAGCTCCGACGATTTGCATCTCTCATGATGGAGCTAAAACTCTAGAGTTATAATGCCTCTAATTGTTATGTGCGATTATGTTAAATTATGTTTTGAGTTTGAGCCTATATACAAAACCCAATCTGAATTGGATGACGGAGAGAGCAATCCATAATATATGAACAAATTCTGCAGTGTGGCATTTATAAGTCATCCACGTGGGTAATAGTTTTGTTGATATACACTGTGACCATCAAGGTGTGATATATTTGGCATATAATCTGATTTATCACAAGCAAACAAAGCATATCAATATCAAGTATGGTTGACACCTAATTTTTAGCTCATTTTTTTTTTCATATTTTCAAAAATCTCAAAATTAGGACTAGGAATCTTGGCCAAGCCTAGAAACCTATTTCTAAATCAAAAAAAATAATTTTTTAGCATTTTTTTCTGCATTTTCCCTAATTTCTTGTAGTCAAAATAGGTGAGAAAATCAAGAAAAATAGGAAATGGAATCAAAAGATTCCGTAAAAATAGTCATTAGTCTTATTTTAAATCCAATTTCATGAATACATCATCAATTTTGAAAAATTTAAATCGGGTATATGTTTTTTTCCAAAATTGGGCAAAATTAAACCCGAATTGAACAAAAAATGCAATTAAATTTTTCCTAGTCATTTTTAAGTCATAGTGTCTTCACAACAAATGATTCTGGGACCTTGAATTGTATAATGGTCGGTCCAATTGCACAATTTGACATAAAAATAAAAAATCCCCAAAATTTAATTAAAAATAAGAATTTTGAATCCAAATTGGGAATCGCGCCCAATATGAAATTGTTGAACCATGAGACCATCATTTGTAGGGTTAATCAGATATGGGTAATTCAATTTTGGTATCAATGTTGCCTAATCAGATCATTAGGACATCAAATTGAACAAAACCCTATTAACCCGAATACAAAAATGCAAAAATCTTGGACACAATTATAACAAAAATGGGGGAAAGTCACATATTTGGGTTCGGAATGTGATGGAGAATTCAATTTTGGGGTTTAATTTTGAAAATTGAGTCAAAATTGAGTTTAATTGGTGAATTTAAACCAACCAGGGTCTGCCGGGTCGACCGGGTCAACCCGACCCGACTCGACCTGACTTGGGTCGGTCACCTTTTTCGCCCGATTCACCAGATGCACTAAACCTAGAAAAAACCATTTCAAGCCCATGACTTAGTCGATCATTTCCGGTCAAATGAACACGTGTTTGACCTGAACGACAGCTAGAGAATCTCCAACTGTCATCGGAGATCAGTTATAACAAATTAGAAATCGGTTCTAAAGATCTTTGGTGAGATTTTTGATCAATGAGAAACTGATAAAACTTGAAGATTGCAGGGGGAGCTACTCGACGAATTGCCGAGGAGAGAGAGAGAGAACTAAAGAGAGAAAAGAGAGAGAACCAAAGAGAGAAAAGAGAGAAATAGCTTGAGAAGTGGGTTGAGACTCCTTGAAGCCAAGTGATCGACCCTTTTCCGATTGAAAGGTGTCGGCAAATCGGTCTCGTCGGTGAGTTTCCTCACTAGCGAACCAAAATCGAAGTTGGTCATCAAGGCCTGGAAATTGATCTCGGTTGAGGCATCCAAGGACTCTCCGGTGAAGTGGAGACCATAGTTCGATGGTTTAGGTGTGGAAGAACATCGCCACGGCCACAAAGTAGCACGAGAGGACCATTTGATTCACTTCTGAAATAGGTAAAGTATGGTCTTCATCATACTTTTCCAGAAATTCCAGAAAACGAAAATGCATTTAATATTATTAAACCGGTGATTTCTTTGTTGATCTTAAGTACAATGATGCCAAAAATGAGTTTCTGAACATGTTTCTCTTTCTTTGATTGCAAAATGTGGATTAAATGTGCATAAACCGAGTCGGCCATTTACAAACCATCTTGCCGGAGTTCATTTACCCTCACCGGAGTACCGTCGTGGCTATAGGGCCATTCAAGTTAGTTTCTTTGACTTTGTTTGATGTTTTGGTTAATCATTACAAACGGTTTAGTCGGCTAGGATGAGTATGGTAATGGTTCAAGTTCTGGAAATTCAAGTTTTAGCTAGAAATAGTTTAGGTTCTTTGGACTTGACTCTCGCCAGCCATTAGAGGTCCGACGACGTGCAAAATGGATCGGACAGAAAATAAAACATAGTAACATCACAATGGTGCAATCAGAACGGTGACATAGTTGCCGGAAGGTCATCGGCAATGGGCTTGAACCGATGACCTCGAAAACATTGGTTACAAAATAATGCCCACCAACTGTTCAAAGAAATGCCTAAATGAAAAAGGATAAAAATGGCGCTGTTTTGGCTCAGGGTTCGCCTGAGACAATGACTGACAACCAGCACCGGTGACACCTGGTTCGACCAAGCCGAACCGGGTTGAACCGAGCTAGTCCGGTTCGTTTCCTGGTGGAAATTTTGAAAAAAAAAAATAAAATCTAAAAAAAATCCTAAAAACTGAAAATGAAAAAAGAAAAAAATTTTCATAGAAAAATAAAAAATATGAAAAATTTTGAAAAAATCGAAAAGAATTCAGAAAAACAGAAAATTCACAAAAAATTAGAAAATTCATAAAAATTCCAAAATTCTTAGAAAATTCATAAAAATTCAGAAAATTCAAAAAATACAAATAAACAATGTGAAAAATTTAGAAAATCAATAAAAATTGGAAAATTGGAAAATTAGAAAATTTATAAAATTTTAGAAAATCATAAAAAAATCAAATCAATTCTCGGTTAATAAAATTTAAAAAAAAAATCAAAAAATTCAAAAATTTTAAAAATTCACAGAATGATCCAAAAACATTGTGGTGAATCATAAAATGTGAAATTTGAATTTTTGGAAGTGCCCAAGTGGCATTTTTAGAAAATCCCAAATTCGAGGGTTATAATCGTAAAAAAGCCCTAAAATCCTAAAAAAATGTAAATCATGAAATGAATAAGCTTCTAGAGCTTCATTAGGGTTTGAATGTTTTGATTGACTTTCGTTTTTAAAGACCACTTATGATTGATTGATTTGATTGACTTCGATTGTGTGTTTAATACTTGTTTGGTTTTTCCTGTGATTAGAATGGATAGAATTAGTGGGTAAGTCTCGTAAATTCGCATGACATGTTAGACATTGTATCGTTCTTAGGTACCGAAAGGGTGTTAGGGATCTCAATTTAGGATCAATAGTGTAACCAAGTCTCCATACTCATAATCTCTAGTTCGTAGAATCGTGGTTTTTCGCCCGTACCTCGATTAAGTTTCTAGTCTACCTATTAATAATGACTAGTGGTGACTCCAAAATCACAAGCCTAGACTAAATAAAAAATCACCATTCCACTGTCACGTGAGGTATGGTCTGGGAGAGACCCTTACACAGAAATACCTTCTTAGAGCGCAAGTCCCGAAAGCCCCAAAAAATGGTGCGGCTCGACAGGCTTGGCGACTCCGCTGGGGATAATGAACTTTTTCTAAGTGGACTTAGGCCTAGATAAAACGATATGCTTATGTTTTGTGCTTGCAAGGATCCCAAGTATGTCCGCTAATGATAGTGTTAAATGGTTTTGCAAGTTGGTGGTAGAAGGGGTGTAGTCTTTGCTAATCCTTACTTTGCAGGATAGTGCTGGGATTGAATATATTTTGAATGAATTTTAGAAGTGCTGTTTGGTCATTAATTGCTATGCATGTCTTTAAATTGTTTTAGCACTATACCATTAGAACACATCACCCGTGGCCCAACCCCAACTACATTTAGGATTACCCTTAGGAGGCATGTGTTTAGGCAAAACTATGGGTCGATTGCTCATGGGATCATTTAAATACAATATCGATCATTGAGGTGGAATAATATTTCTTTACTTTAGGCTGATTGCCTATTGGAATGGAATCCCTTGTCCATTAAGGTGATGACCTTGAACCTTTAGCATATCCTATCTTTTTTAGGCGTCAAAGCTTCACTGGTTGCATTCGCTTGTCTTTGTAGTTGGTATACCTAAAATCAAACAAAAATATCCTGGTAAGCAAGTATCATTCTATTCCATCCGTTTACAATTATGCATGTTAATTGGCACATTTTCAAAAAATGCCTAAATAACATTCAATGCTTGGTTGAAATGCCCTTTCATTTTAGAATGCATGATTAGGGCGTCATACTCGATTTGACCATTCTTTTATTTTTAGATGAAATGTATAGGTCCATGGTGGATTTTCCATGTAAGTCAAATGCTTATTTGTTCATTTCCATGTATTCCAAGTTGTAAATCATAGTTTAGGACTTTATGGTCTAAATGGAGTATGACAGAATGGGCATTTACATCACACATTGATTTTGTCTATAATCTCAACTATATGCTCTTTTAAGGTTTAAACGGACTCAAAATGACATTTGCATTACTTTCGAGGCATGCAAGCGTACTTTACGTTCGTTTTACCTCAAAAGGACATATGATTGAAATGAAGGCATTAAAATTGATTCGTAATCCATGGTGATTAATAACAAATCTTTTTGCATGATTAGGATCAATGGGAAAACTAGACATCCAAGTAATTCCCATTCCTCGAAAGGAACTCGTTGCTTGGTGGAAAGGCATGTTCAAGAACAACCAAACTTATATCCAAGAAAAGCTTGGATACCTTCTCGAGCTTATGCATGTGGAACATCAAGTCAGCTCAGTCCAAGCTTTGGCGCATTTTTAGGAAGTTTCGACCGCCACATTCGAACTTGGAGAACATGAATTGGTACCAACATTAGAAGAATATCAAGCTGCCATTGGAATTAATTCTAAATCTAGGGTCGTAGAGCCACCCGTTGGACTTAATCCTGTGAGCATTTTAGCCAAATTCCTTAACCTCAAAACTTCCAAAATAAAAAAGTTAATCAAATCAAACACGGGTAGATTTCCATTATCCTTTCTAACTTCCTAGGGAAATGGGAAATACTTCAGCCCGAGTATTCATTCTAGCTTTCTTCGGCTTTTTTCTATTCCCCGTGTCCAAAATGGGATTAGACCCTTTAGTAGCTATGATCGCAAGACAAGCATGTCTTAAATGGGACTTCTCTAATATGTTGTTTTGCCCAAACCATCATTTTCTTAAACACATACCGAAATCATGGGAATGGTATATTTCAAGCTTCTACTGGTTTTTTGTCATTATGGTTCATCTCACACATTCGACCATGGTGTCGTTTCATGAACATTCACAAAATTTGTTCGGTGATAAATCCAATTAAACGATATATTCATCTTCTAAGCAAATTACCCAAACAATCTTTCTTAGATTGGGCCAATTTCATTAGAGCTCTAACTCCTGATCAAATCCAATGACGAATTAATTGGCCAAAGATTAGCAAGGCGAAGATCACGAGTCGAGAGGAAAATGCGGTACCATTGCTTGGTTTGAGTGGAGGAGTAGCTTATTGCCCTCTAAGGGTTATTAGACAATTTGGGATATTTCAGCAAGTACCACCGGTATGGAATCCCGAGGAGTTCTCCTTTGACATCCCAAGTGTAATTATACCCGAAGAGGAGAAGAATGTCCTTTAAGCCAAAATTTATAAGATCATCGTATCTTTGAATAATCCACTCGAATAAATAATCGAGTAGCCAAAAAGCTTGGAAGAAGACATGGAGATTCGCATGGTCTCTAAAGAATACATCAAATGGATAGAAAATAAGCGTCCAATTGATGTCGAACCATATATCCCATTAAGCATGATACCAGATCCTGTAGATGAGTATGTCCCAGAATACATTATTCCAAGCATGCCGGAGTGGAATCCTATGTCCCTGAAGAGGTCATGATTGTTGAAGAGTGAGAGTCTCGAGCCAAGGAATGGGAAAAATACCAAAAGGCGGAAGCTATCGTAGCTAGCAAGAAACCTAGGATTGGATGATTTAGATTCCCATTTGAATTTAAAATCATGATGTCAAATAATTTCAAATTTTATATGCAATGATGGATTGATCATTTTCTAAATATGCATAGATAATTTTGGAACACGATTTCAAAACATAAAAGAATCACCATGGATTACAATTCTTTGAATTGTATGATTCTTTGAAAAAGATATTGATGGAGAATTTTATACAAGGCTAAGACTTGTATGGAATTTCTTATCCTTGACAATCTCATGAAACCATACAATTAAAGGGATGTAGCGTTTCGTGATCATTTTGCTATGCTAATATTGAGTCTTTTTATAAAGCAGGTTATTTAGCAACGGAAGGTAAAAGACCTCGAACTCGCCTGTAAGTTAGAATGGCGGAAGAAGAAACCCATGCTTGACTAGCTGAAGTCGAGAATCAAATGACCCAAATGGTTACAATGATGACGAAAATGAAGGCTTTTATTCTTGCATCTCGAGGATCTTATCCTACTATTCTAAATGTGGGAGCTTCAAACGCTATTGAAACATCAATTGGAGACCCAGTCAGAAACAAAGAACTGATTCAAGAAAATTCTCCAAAAACTACGCCTGTGGTGGTAAATTTGGAAGAGGATAGACATCCAAAACAAAGGATGAAGAAGAGGCCAAGAGATTGGCTAAAATTGAAAAATGCTTAGCAAGTCAAGGCTATGAGCTTCAAAGGTTCGACAAGTTCTCACCGTATGCAAAGGTGATTATTCCAGAAAACTGTAAGGAATTAGAGTTCGTGAGCAAGTATGATGGCACTTATTGTCCCAAAAGTCATTTGAAGTATTATTTCAGTATAATGGCAAGATATTCAGATAACACGCCACTTCTTATTAGCACATTTCAAGATAGTTTGAGAGGGGCGACTCTTGCATGGTACACAACCCTCGACATAGAAGACTTCACTGAATAGGATCATTCGGCGGGAGAATTTTTTCGCCAGTACAAGTTTAATGTCGAAGTACTTCCAACTAGAGAGGATCTCGTTAGAACCGAAAAACGGAAGAATGAAGGGTTCAGACCTATGCTCAGAGATGGAAAACTGTTGCCTCACAAGTAAAGCCTGAATTAATTAAAGACAAGCTCATTGAGCTCTTTCTAAAGTCATTGCCAATTGAGTATTACAACAAGCTTCATGTATCAGGCTATCAGACATTTACCATGTTGGTAAAAGTGGATGAGAGAATTGAATGGGGATTGAAAGAAAAGAAGGCTCAAGAAACAGCAGCACGAAAACCTTAATATGGGAAAAAAGATAAAGAACCCATTCGAGAAGTGGCTATGGTGTCAAGCCTAAGTACTCATCAAGCATCATTTCTAAAGCATTTAAATGTTGCTTGAAAAAATCCAAGGAAATTCGAGCCAAATAAAAGGCCCATGAGGCAATATACACTGTTGCCTCGACCCTTATCAAAGCTATTACCAATGCTTCTAGAAAGGCATTTGGTGGCCAAGGAAGTACCAAGAGACAATCACGCGAGATTTTCTTGGTACGATGAATCAAAAACTTGCACCTATCACATGGGAGAAAGGGGACATGATGTAGATAATTATCCCACTCTAAAGTACAAGGTTTAACAGCTCATTGACAAGAAGATATTGAACTTCCAGGAGCCCAAACTAAATGTGCATCGGAATCCTCTTCCTGAGCACAATACAGTAAACATGATCAAGCATGAAGGAATAATGATCAAGTCTGACGATAAAGATGAATATGAAGTCAAGATTAAAGTTTCTCGATTAGTGGATGCTCGTTTTCATCAAGAAGCACTCCTAAAAGGTGAGATTATAGACAACTTGGGAGAATACTCCGAAAAATATAACTTCCAAGTGAAATATATCCCATCACCATAGGCATTAAAAAATGAAGTAATTGTGCCTGATAGCTGGGGTGGTATGGACAATGAAACTAGTCTTGAGGAGAAAGCTCTACCTAAAAAAAAAATGCTTCAAGATGAAATAGATCAGGATGAAAAAGAGAAAGAAAAAGTCCGTCAAGGCGAAAAGCGTTTCACCCAGAAGTCATCTGTTGAAGGCGAAACCATAGACTTACTCGGTCAAGACAGCGGTAAATATAATTACCGTGTCAAATATACACCATCACCATGGGCATTAAAAAATGAAGACATTGTATCAAACGGATAGGGTGGCATGGATGAGGTCCCGATTAGCCAATTGAATCTCGAGGAGAATGAAGATCAAGAAGAGAAAAAGAAGAAAAAAACTAGCCAAGGTGATAGGCGATTTGTTTAAAAAGCATAAAGTCAAGGTGAAGTTGTTGATTTTCTAGGTCAAGATAGTGACCGGTATAATTACCATGTCAAATATACACCTCCTTCAAGGGCATTCAAGAACGAAACAATCACACCTGATGGTTGGGGTGTAATGGATGCTGACGAAGCCAATAGAAGTATGGTATCCGTGATTACACAATTTCTAATCAAGCTTGATGAGGTAGATAAATATAAGGAGGAGGAAGGTCCCGTCACACCAATCACTATCCAACTTTCCATTGATCAGCTAAGGATAAAAAAAGAAGAAACACAACCTGTGATCATTACTCTCCTTCCAAAAGAAAAGTTTGACACTAAGTGTGTACCTTGGGATTACTCTCCCAAAGAAGTCGATGCCATAACCCGATTGGGGAGATGCAATGCCCCGAAGGACAGTGAACACGAAAAGAAAGGAGTAACCGAAGAAAATGTTAAATAGTTGCTTTCGGTCATGAAGATAAGCGAATTTGAGGTAATTGAGCAGCTAAGAAAGATGCCGGCACAGATTTCTCTGTTGGATCTCTTCAAGACTTCAAAAAGCCACAAAATGGTACTTATGAAGCTTCTCAATGAGGTGCACGTCCCGGAGACGATTAATGAAGTACAATTATAAGACTTTGTTGGCGTTATTCTTCTGAAGGATCAAATTGCCTTCTTTGATGAAGATTTCTCAATTGACGGGCGTTCCCATAATAAAGCCATGTATATTATCGTCAAATGCCGAGGCAAGGAGGTGTTACAGGTGCTGATCGATAATGGTTCCGTACTTAATTTGTGTTCACCAAGCACTCTGCATCGCTTGGGGATTAGTGAAGAACTCATCAAGCCTTCTAAGGTAACAGTGCGCTTGTTTGATGAAATGAAGAAAGACGTTATTGGCAATATCAAGCTCGAGGTAAACATAGGCCATGTGCTTTTTCTGATTGATTTCCAAGTAGTGGATATTCTGAGGACTTTCAACTTGTTACTCGGAAAACCTTGGATTCATATCGTTGGTGCCATTCCTTTAAGTCTTCATCAGAAGGTCAGGTTTGTCATTAATGGTAAAATGATCACCGTACATGGGGAGACAGATTTCACCACCTATAAAGAGAGTGCAATACCATATGTCGTACCCGAAGTGAAAGAAGAACCAAGTTATTATTCATTCGAAATGATCTCAATGGTACAAGTTCCCACTAGTTACATCATAAAATCCCCGGAGTTCTCAACACCATCCATTATGTCTGGAAGGATGTTGTGACAATATGGATTTACTCCCAGTAATGGTCTTGGATCGAAATCCCAAGGGATCAAAAAACCTATTACTCTACTTGCTACAAGAATAAAGCACGGAGTAGGTTATATTCCAGATGATACTAAAGAACACCATGGAGGTTAAGGCCGAGGTCGAAAGAACCATGGAGGCTGTAGAGGCCGAGGTGATCGCCTCATTAATCCATCCATATGGAAGGGCAAAGCTAGAGAGCTTCCCTATCATCAGTTCCACATCAAGGAAACTTTTCCTGGACCTTCCAAGCTACCTCAAGAAGAGGACTCATATGTAGAGGAACAATCTATTCTGCCAAGTTTATTCAAGGAGAATACCATCAACGTTATCATAACTAAGGTAGAAAATACCTACGTACTAGAGTAGGAAGATTCTCTTGAACTTTTGTAACAAAATTTTTTTCCATTGCATTTTGTTGGTTGCCATTTCAAATTTCTTGAGATTTCATTTGCAATTTTAGTTTTGTTGCAATTTACATTCCTTTTGATGTAGATGTAATTGCATTTTTCAAATTCAATAAGAGTGGTCAAATGTTTTATTAAGGACATGTAGAAACAATACCAAATCTATGATGAACATTATCCTCGTTCGTGAGGCTTGAGACTTGGGGTTTTTATATTGCTTCTCACTGTGAAAATGATTTTAAGAGTAAGGAAGTCTGATGATATGAGGACTAGCTCTGTCTTTATGTTCTTTCAAAACAAATTTCAAGATGAATTTCTAAAAGGTTTTTCATCAGATCATGTGCATTACTTCGTATGTAATTACTAATCATGTTTGTTGCATGTCAGGCATGAGCATTCGCATATCCATAATAGGTTCATATGCAACCCAAATCTTCCCGAGGAGATCACTTATGATATTGAAGTGGCTAATGAAGATGAGGAATGGGTCAAAAAGGAATGGATCTGTCATGTAGAATCAAGCCATTCACGTTAGAGAAAATAATCACCGTTAATCTGAGCGATAAAGAAAATTTTAAGAAAGTTAAGATTGGAGAAAGTCTTGCCTCAACAGAGGTAAAAAGGATCATAGATTTGCTTAAGGAATATCAAGATATATTCGCATGGTCTTATGCTGACATGCCAGGCTTTGATCCAAGCATAGTTGAGCATGCTTTGCCAATTGATCCAAGTATTCCACCAAAGAAGCAAAAACTGAGGCGAATAAAGCCGGAATTGCCAAGAAAATAGAAGAAGTAATGAAATTACTCAAAGTTGATTTCATCGAGGTAGTGCCATATCCAGAATGGGTTACCAACATAGTGCCGGTAATGAAGAAAGATGGTCAAGTACGGATGTACGTTGATTATTGCTAACTAAATAAAGCAAGCCCTAAGGATGATTTCCCACTTCCACATTTTGATGTATTAGTGGATAGCACTGCTGGGTTCGAAACATTTTCATTTATGGATGGTTTCTTGGGATATAATCAAATCCTCATGAAGAAAGAGGATAAGGCGAAAATGGCCTTTATAACACCATAAGGCACATTTTGTTATAAGGTGATATCTTTCGGTTTGAAAAATGCTGGTGCCACATGTCAAAGGGCAATGGTAACTTTGTTCCATGACATGATGCACAAAGAAATTGAGGTATATGTAGATGACATGATTGCAAAATCCAAACAAGAAGAAGATCATGTTGAGGTGCTTCGCAAATTATTCGAAAGACTTTGAAAGTATAAGTTGCGATAAAACCCCAACAAATGTGTATTTGGGGCAAAATCTGGCAAATTGCTAGGATTTGTGGTCAGTAGAGGGGGAATCAAAATAGATCCTTCCAAGATCAAGGCAATATACGACTTAAAGACTCTTTTTACAATAAAAGAAGTGAAGACCTTGTTGGGGCAATTAAACTACATTGCTCGTTTCATCTATCAGCTATCTGAAACTGTTAAAACATTCTTCAAACTGTTAAAGAAAAATGCCAAAGTGAAGTGGGATGCGAAATGTTAACAATCCTTTGACAAGATTAAAGAATATCTGGTGTGCCTACCAATGTTGGTACCATCAATTCCTGGAGTTCTATTGATCTTATTTTCGACGATTCACTATGAGTCATTAGGAGTAATGCTTATACAAAGAAGACCAAATGACAGTAAAGAATAAGTTATTTATTACTTGAGCAAGAAGTTCACAACATTAGAAGTGAATTACCCAGCAATTGAGAAGACATGCGTTGCATTGATTTGGGTATTACATAGATTAAGACAATACACCCTTTATCACCAAATTTTGCTAGTGACCGAGAACAATCTAATCAAGTACCTTCTTGAGAAATCCTCATTGGTTGGGAAATTAGAAAAGTGGCAAGTCTTGTTATCAGAATTCGACATCAGAAGTTTACCCCAAAAGTCAGTCAAATGACGAGTAATAGCAGATATGTTGGCAGAAAATTCGCAAAATATTGCCAGTCCTAAAGAATAATTTGATGATCATATATTGACATTGGTAGACGATAATGTAACAGCCTGAATTTCGACCCATTTCTGGGATCAATAAAGTAGATATTATTTCTCATTTCACTTTGGTAAGTCTCGCCCAGAGCTGATCACTCTCGGGATACTAACCAATAGAGTATGGCTAACTAGAAAATGGTACGTGGACTAGGGACTCGATCGTGAATTGGACACCCATCATGAGAAATGATAAGAGATTGTTTTGGGCCAACACGGGCCAATCTTAGGAAAAAGTGACAGATGTCTGAGTGGATTCAATAAAGATACGAACAACTCAACATGATCGATGAAAGGAGACTAAGAGCTCTATGCCATGGACAAACCTATCAAAGACGAGTGGCTAAATCTTTAATCGAAAGGTGAAACAGAGGAATTTCAAAATAGAGGATTTAGTAGTGAAGAAAGTCATCTTCAATAATTCAGTTCCTCGTGGCAAATTCACTCCAAATTATAAAGGTCCATACATTGTCAAGAAGGTTCTTCCTGGAGGAGCATTGATTCTTGTAAATATGGTATGAACATAATTGGCTTATCTTGTAAATGCAGATGCTGTCAAGATTTTCTACCCATAAAATGAAGAAGAACATTCAAGAAAAAATTCGGGTCACTTTGGAACATGTGCATATCATACATATCATAAATATGTTATCTGTTTCGCAGAAGAAAGCAAAAAAAATTCGAATCAGTTGATGATTTCAGAATTCCCAATGGAGTTATCAAATAATAAAGGGAAATATCACTTCCAATTCTATTTTCCATTAATATCTTTTAATGTGCTTTCCTTTTTTATCATCCCTAGGGAGAAAAAGAAAAGGGAGCAACAAAAGAAAAATACCCAGTGGAACTAAAGCAAAAACATGCAAATAAGAGGAATCTTGATATGTTGATCAGATAGGTATCACCAAATTGTGAGAGCATATGTAAAAGAAGTTGCCTTTTTAAGAGAAAAATGAACTTCTTTATCCTAAGCAGAATGACACTAAATTGAATAAAACAAAACAGATTGTTTTGAAAAAGAAAATACCTCAGAAATGTTTTGAAACACACTTTCTTTGAAAATGCACTAAGCATCAAAATTCCCTAAAAGAGATAATTTGACAAAAGGCTTTGAAAAATTTTATAGAAAAAGTTTGGATCAAATCAAATGAAAAATCTTTCAAATGATGAAAGGTAAGCCATATCCACACACGTCCCTTATACACTCAAAGTCAAAATAGATAAGTAAGTGAGAAAAACTCATCCGAAGAAAACAAGGGATGTTCCCAATGATTACATGGATTAAAATGATAAGAGGCAATCATTTTACTATCCCAAACACATGCTTATCCCTTGCAAACCAAATTTGAGCCAAAACAATACAGAAGTTTTCCCAAAATAACTCTATTAAGAACCAGCCCACATTGGGGCAAATCAGGAGATTTGTAGATTAACAGCTATGGAGAATAGGATCAAGAAAGATTTTATTACATACTCTTGCATCAATCTTTCTGTGATAACTTCATATGAAGTCATATGGAAGCTCAAGACATCCCAAGAGAAAGAAGAGCATTTCATGTCCTATACCCAAACACATTACCTTTGCCAAAGCCCAATTGAGCCTGAATATTCATTTCAAAACTCTAAATTGGTGATCATCTCTTTACACTGGAGCATGAGCATATGATCCAATTTAATAAATAAGAAACAAAAGAGCATAACACAGAGTAGAACTCAAAAGATCAAAGGTAAAAGAGTCTGGGGCATGAAAAAGCAGTATGCCTGATAAAAGCAAGGCCAAATGCCCGAGAAAAATGAGAAAGAAAAGAGAGTTCAAAAGAAAGCTCAAAATGACAAAACAAGTCATGACAGAGTAAAGTCAAGATCACGAGAGATCATAAATCACAACAAGTGAGAATGAGCAAAAGAAAAGAGATTGTGATGAATGTTTAGAGGATTATGATGTTCATAAAGGAAAAGATCTCCAGTGAAAAAAGAAGGAAAGAAAAAGTGGTGATGCCAAGAAGATCATCAATTTCATAAAGCCCTGAATTCAAGCAAATGAGGCTTTTGAGCCTGCCTATTAACAACAATACAACCTCTCTCTAAAGATTTTTCAGATTGGGATGTTAAAAGTAGAAATATGACTTTATGACAAGAAGTCATCACTCAAAGAAGTGTATGCAATAATATCTTGTCTTATCCTCGAAGTTCTTAACTTGTAAACCCGAAGTCAGTTGTGACGAAATCCTTTTTCTTTGCTTAAGAATGCTTATCCTTTGAATAGCCAAAGACTAAGCCAACATTACAACCTTTTGAAAGATCTTATCGGATCAATTAGATTGTATACATTGCGAACATCTCCGAACACCTAAAGATTGATTAAGAGAGATAAAATTGAGGGATATCAGACAAGTTCCAACAAGTTCCCCTTTCAATCAGATGAAGAAAAGACCAAGTTCATAGATTGAAACAAATCCTTTCTAATCAAGGTCTTCCAAACGATCATTTCAAGCATTTTTTGAAAGATTGCAGGCATTTTGTTCAAATAATTCCTGAAAAAGGAAATTTGATTGTCCAAAATGCATTAATGCAAAAAAATGCATATTTCAAAAGTAGGTTTCAAAAGTTTTTGGTCAACTTAAAAATCAAGTTTTCAAACAGTTTGTGGCAAGCTAAAAAAAACTTGCTTCATATAGTTTTGATAATTTCAAAACTACTTCTCAAAATAGTTTTTGGCTAACTTAAAAAACCATACAAAAGTTAGTGAAACCTCAAAATCACATAACTCACGGTCAAGGTATTCATTGTTTTGAAGTTTTCCCAAAGTCCTACAGGCGATGAGTCCCTAGGCAAATTCAAAGTCCTATAGGCGAGGAGCCCCTAAGCAAATCCAAGTCCTATTGGTGAGGAACCACTAGGTAAATTCAAAGTCCTATAGGCAATGAGCCCCTAGGCAAATTACAGTCCTACTGGTGAGGAACCACTAAGCAAATTCAAAATCCTACATGCAAGGAGCTCCTAGACAAATTCAAAGTTCTACAGGCGATGAGCTCCTAGGCAAATTCAAAGTCCTATAGGCGAGGAGCCCCTAGGCAAATTTAAGTCCTACTGGTGAGGAACCACTAGGCAAATTCAAATTCCTACAGGGGAGGAGTCCCTAGGCAAATTAAAGTCCTACTGGTGAAGAACCACTAAGCAAATTCAAAGTCCTACAAGCGATAAGCCCCCAAGCAAATTCAAAGTCCTACTAGTGAGAAATCACTAGGCAAATTCAAATTCCTACAAGCAAGGAGCCCCTAGGCAAATTCAAGTCCTATTGATGAGTAACCATTAGGCAAATTCAAAGTCCTACTGGTGAGGAACTACTAGGCAAATTCAAGTCTAACAGGTGATGAGCTCCTATACAAATTCAAATCCTACTGGCGAGGAACCACTAGGCAAATTCAAAGTCCTACAGGCGAGGAGCCCCTAGGTAAATCTAAAGTCCTACAAGCGAGGAGCCCCTAGGCAAATTCAAGTCTTATTGGTAATGAACCACTAGGTAGATTCAAAGTCCTATTGGTGAGGAACCACTAGGCAAATTCAAAATCCACAAGTGAGGAGCCCTAGGCAAATTCAAGTCTTACAGGTGAGGAGCCCCTAGGCAAATTTAAAGTCTTACAGGCGAGGAGCCCCTAGCCAAATTCAAGTCCTATTGGTGAGGAACCACTAGGCAAATCCAAAGTCCTACAGGCAAGGAGTCCCTAGGCAAATTCAAAGCCTTGCAAGCGAGGAGTTTTTAGGCAAATTCAAGTATTACTGGTGAGGAATCACTAGGCAAATCTAAAGTCCTACAAGCAAGGGGCCCCTAGGCAAATTCAAAGTCCTACAAGCGAGGAGCCCCTAGGTAAATTCAAGTCCTACAGGTGAGGAGCCCCTAGGCAAATTCAAGTCTTACTGCACTAGGCAAATTCAAAGTCCTACAAGCGAAGAGCCCCTAGGCAAATTCAAGTCCTACATGTGAGGAGCTCCTAAGCAAATTTAAAGTCCTACAGGCGAGGAACCCTTAGGCAAATTCAAGTTCTACTGGTGAGGAACCACTAGGCAAATCTAAAGTCCTATAGGCGAGGAGCCCCTAGGCAAATTCAAGTCCTATTGGTGAGGAACCACTAGGCAAATTTAAAGTCCGACAGGCGAGGAGCCCCTAGGCAAATTAAAGTCCTATTGGTAAGGAACCACTAGACAAATCCAAAGTCCTACAAGCGAGGAGCTTTTAGGCAAATTTAAAGATCTACAGGTGAGGAGTCTCTAGGAAAATTCAAGTCGTACTGGTGAGGAACCACTAGGCAAATCTAAAGTCTTACAGGCAAGAAACTTCTAGGCAAATTAAAATCTTACTGGTGAGGAACCACTAGACAAATTTCCAAATCCTCAGGCAAGGAGCCTCAGGTGTTCATGGTTCATGGAATCGTCCTTAAACCACGAAATCTGAATAACCATCATAATCATCACCACTATCAATTCATGCCCTTGGATAAGGAATAAAGAGACAGCTCACAAACAGGTAAGTTTCCCTCCTTTAATCATTAAGAACCTTTCAAAATATGTTCTGAAAAGAGAACAATTAGATTAGATCACGAATTTCAAAAGCAAGATCCCTAATCAGTTGTTGTGAAATTTCCATCTTATCTTGTTCAGTGAGTCGAATAAAAATTCAAGTGTCACTTTGTCTTTGAGATCAACCTCTAACGAACTCAATCTTAAAAAAGGGCAGCTGTTGACACCTAATTTTTACCTCATTTTTTTTATATTTTCAAAAATCTCAAAATTAGGACTAGGAATCTTGGCCAAGCCTAGAAACCTATTTCTAAATCAAAAAATAATTTTTTAGCATCTTTATGCATTTTCCCTAATTTCTTTTAGTCAAAATAGGTGAGAAAATCAAGAAAAATAGGAAATTGAATCAAAACAATTCCATAAAAATAGTCATTAGTCTTATTTTAAATCCAATTTCATGAATACATCATCAATTTTGAAAAATCTAAATCGGGTATATGTTTTTCCCAAAATTGGGCAAAATTAAACCCGAATTGAACAAAAAATACAATTAAATTTTTCCTAGTCATTTTTAAGTCATAGTGTCTTCACAATAAATGATTTTGGGACCTTGAATTGTATAATGGTCGGTCCAATTGCATAGTTTGATGTAAAAAATAAAAATCCCAAAAATTTAATTGAAAACAAGAATTTTGAACCCAAATTGGGAATCGTGCCCAATATGAAATTGTTGAGCCATGAGACTATCATTTGTAGGGTTAATCAGATGTGGGTAATTCAATTTTGGTATCAATTTTGCCTAATTAGGTCATTAGGATATCAAATTGAACAAAACCCTATTAAGCTGAAAACAAAAATGTGAAAATCTTGGGCACAATTATAAAAAAAAAATTGGGAAAAGTCACATATTTGGGTTTGGAATGTGATGGAGAATTCAATTTTGGGGTTTAATTTTGAAAATTGAGTCAAAATTGAGTTTAATTGACGAATTTAGACCAACCTGAGTCTACCGAGTCGACCAGGTCAACCTGACCCGACCCGACCCGGATCGGTCACCTTCTTCACCCGACTCACTCGGATGCACTAAACCCAAAAAAAACCATTTCAAGACCGTGACTTAGTCGATCATTGCCGGTCAAATAAACACGTATTTGACCTAAACAACAGTTGGAGAATCTCCGGCTGTCGTCGGAGATCAGTTATAACCAATTAGAAATCGGTTCTAACGATCTTTGGGTGGGATTTTTGATCAATGAAAAAATGAAAAAACTTGAAGATTGTGGGGGGAGCTGCTCGATGAATTGCCGAGGAGAGAGAGAACCAGAGAGAGAAATAGCTTGAGAAGTGGGTTGAGATTCCTTGAGGCTAAGTGATCGGCGCTTTTTCGATCGAAAGGCGCCGGCAAATTGGTCTCGTCAGTGAGTTTCCTCACCGGCAAACCAAAAGTGAAGTTGGTCATCAAGGCCTGGAAATTGATCTCGGTTGAGATATCTAAGGACTCTCCAGCGAAGTGGAGACCATAGTTCGATAGTTTAGGTGTCAAAGAACATCGCCACGGCCACAAAGTAGCTCGAGAGGACCATTTGATTCACTTATGAAGTAGGTAAAGTATGGTCTTCATCATACTTTTCCAGAAATTCTAGAAAACAAAATTGAATTTAATATTGTTAAACTGGTGATTTCTTTGTTGATCTTAAGTACTATGATGCCAAAAATGAGTTTCTGAACATGTTTCTCTTTCTTTGATTGCAAAATGTGGATTAAATGTGCATAAACCGAGTCGGCCATTTATGAACTATCTCGCCAGAGTTCATTTACCCTCACCAGAGCACTGCCGTGGCTGTAGGGCCATTCAAGTTAGTCTCTTTGACTTTGTTTGATGTTTTGGTTAATCATTACAAATGGTTTAGATGGTTAGGGCAAGTATGGTAATGGTTCAAGTTATGGAAATTCAAGTTTTAGCTAGAAATAGTTTAGGTTATTTGGACTTAACTCTCGCTGGCCATTAGAGGTCCGACGACGTGCAAAATGGATCGGACTGAAAATAGAACATAGGAACATCACAATGGTGTAATCGGAATGGTGAAATAATCACCGGAAGGTCATCGGCGATGGGCCCGAACCAGTGACCTCGAAAATATTGGCCACAAAATAATGCCCACCAACTATTCGAAGAAATGCCTACATGAAAAAAGATAAAAATGGCGCCATTTTGGCTCAAAGTTCGCCAGAGACGATGACCAGCACCGGCGATGCCCGATTCGGCCAAGCCAAACCGAGTCGAACCAGGCCGGTCCGATTTGTTTCCCATTGGGAATTTTGAAAATAATAATAATAATAATAATAATAATAATAATAATAATAATAATAATAATAATAATAATAAAATCCTAAAAAATTATAAAAAATGAAAATGAAAAAATAAAAAAAATTTCACAGAAAAATCAAAAATATAAAAATATAAGAAATTTTGAAAAAATCGAAAAGAATTCGGAGAAACAGAAAATTCACAAAAAATTAGAAAACTCATAAAAATTCCAAAATTCTTAGAAAATTCATAAAAATTCAAAAAATTTAAAAAATACAAAGAAAAAATGTGAAAATTTTAGAAAATCAGTAAAAATTGAAAAATTGGAAAATTCATAAAAATTTTCAGAAAATCGTAAAAAATTCAAATCAATTCTCGGTTAATAAAATTTTCAAAAAAAAATTCAAAAATTTTAAAAATTTACAGAATGATCCAAAAACACAGTGGCCAACCATAAAAAATGAAATTTGAATTTTTGGAAGTGCCCAAGTGGCATTTTTAGAAAATCCCAAATTCGGGGGTTATAAGCCCTAAAAAACCCTAAAACCCTAAAAAAAATGTAAATCATGAAATGAATACGCTTGTAGAGCTTCGTTAGTGTTTGAATGTTTTGATTGATTTTCGTTTTTAGAGACCACCCATGATTGATTGATTTGATTGACTTCGATTGTGTGTTTCATAAAAATTAGTAGGTAAACCTTGAAAATTCGCATGACACGTTAGATATCGTATCGTTCTTAGGTACTGAAAGGGCGTTAGGGATCTCGATTTGGGATCAATAGCGTAACCAAGTCCCTGTACTCAGAATCTCTGGTTTGTAGAATCGTGGTATTTCTCCCGTACCTCGATTAGGTTTATGGTCTACCTACCAATAATGACTAGTGGCGACTCCAAAATTACAAACCTAGACTAAATAAGAAATCACCATTCTACTATCACGTGAGGTATTGTAACATCTTGAATTTCGACCCATTTTCGGGATCAATAAAGTGTAAATTTATTTCTCATTTAATTTTAGAAAGTCTTGCATAGACCTGATCAATCACAGAATACTAACCTATTGGGAAAGGCTAAATAGGAATATGTACGTGGATTAGGGACCCGATCGCGAGTTGGGTACGGACTTTGAGGAACGCTGAGGGAATATTTTGGACCAATGTGGGCCGATCTTAGGAAGGTGACAGATTTGATTAGGCCAATAACGTACGATCGGATCGCGGGTGATTCTGCATGACCAAGAGTACACATGGTGAATGATTCCCGAACTAACCTAAATGACTGAGACCTCCGGTACTAGTGATAATTCCTCGCGCTCTCCCGAAAATTGAGGCCATTACAATTCGGACAACCCTAGATCGATACGCGTAACACCTAAATAGCCGCCCGTTAGTGAGAGACCCTAGAATTTTAAAATGAGCAAATTTGATAGCGAGATTGAACCCGAACTTCGACGTCGAAATTTTGTGGACGTTTACGATTATTTTGCAAGACCAATGTCGTTTTGGTGTGGCCATGCACATTTGGGGCTAATCTAACCAGAAATTGGAATTTCGACAAAAATTGAGAAAAGTTACGATTTTGCCCCTAGGGACCCTGATGTCCGATTTCGAGGCCGTACGAGGTTATTTTTTGTGGCCGATATCATTTTAGGGTGGCCACGGACATTTAGAGTTGTTACAGTCAAAAACTGGAGTTTTGGTTCGGAAGTGAAAAAATATATTATTTTAACCCCCAGGACTTTGCAGTCAATTTTCGAGGGCTTAAGAGGCTATTTTCACAAATCCGACGCCATATTATGTTGGCCACATACACATGGAATCCGTATGTGCGAAAATTGAAATTTCGCCCCGGGACCGGAAAAATGACCATTTTGCCCCTAGGCCGGTATTAATTTCGAATTTTTGGGGAATTATTTGGGATAAGTAATAGTGATTATCAGCTCAATTATCGGCACTAAAGACCATTTTACCCTTGCATTGTTGGATAGGAATGAACGTGAACCGTTAGATTAGGGGCATTTTGGTCAAAACCGTTGGATCGACGACACGTGTTCGCCCTTAGCCCCCTATATTTGACTAGTCTAATCTCTCTCTCTCTCTCTCTCTCTCCTCCCCCTCTCATTCGGTCAGAACCCCCACCAGCAGCCCCTCCTCCACATTGTCCTCCTCCTCCGCCGGTTTTCCTCGCCGTCTGCCAGAGCTTGTCGCCACCGCACGCCGCCGCGCCATCCAGCTGCTGCTGTGCCCGACCTCGCCTCACCACCCTCATCCCAACCGTCCTCTCTCTCTCTCTCTCTCTCTCTCTCTCTCTCTCTCTCTCTCTCTCTCTCTCTCTCCCTCTTCGTCGTCCGTACGGTGTTTGTACGGCCACCGTGCTAGCCACCGCCGTCTCGCCGACCATCGTCCCCCGTCGTCCATATGGTGTCCATGTAGGTTTGTACACCGTGTCTGTATGCTGCCGATCGCCATCTGTACATCGTCCGCCCGGAATGCCGTCGCCGGTTCCGCCGTTCGCCGGTGACCGGCCGCCATTCCTCGTCGCCGTGAAGTTGGATTAAGTGAGTATACCTCCTAAACCCGGATTAGGACTGATAGTGCATTTTTCTGGACTGACTTAGGTATTATCGGTGTATTTTGGACTGGCTTAGGTAATATCAGTGTATATTTTGGACTGGATTGAGGACTGATTTGTGAAAATAAAATTTGAGGAATTTAGTGAGATTATTATAGATAATTATTGGGCCCGAATGGAGGAAATAATCGCTATCCACATTTTTAAGGAGCGTACCGGGTATTATCGGACAGCCTGAATTGTTAGCTGAATGGCCGGGATGACCTAGAGTGCTTAGCTGTTGACTAATTAGTGATTAATTGTGCTTAATTGTGAAATGCCATGTTACTTGCTCGTGTAGCTGAATCGTGCGGAATGTGATTGGTCAATTGATGACTTGAATTGAATATGGAATTGTCTATTGGAAATTGGGCCGCATAGTATTAATTGGCCAAGTGAGCATGCTATTTATAAATTAGGCACTGTGAATTGATTCTGATTGAACTGTGTGCTTGTGCCTATGTTATGTGGATGCTCATGTTTCATTGAATTGCATTGCATGGCACGCGTTATGAATAATGAGAAAGAGGCGTGTGGTGAATTGTGCGAGAGTGCGTGCCTGCTATGAGCATGTGATCATCTAAATGCCCTAATGCGTGTTACACGGGGTTTAGATAATAATTGACTGTATGTTCATGTGATCACAATTTGTCCTAATGTGTATTATGCGGGGTGTGCCGTCCTGATGCGTTTACGCGGGATGATGCCCGATATGTCTGGAAGATGACCATTCTGATGTATTTTACGCGTGTTCTGGTTCGTAAAGAGATCGGTGTTGCGCCTGATGTATTTTGACGCGGGTTAGAGGCACTGGGCCGGGGGCGTCTTTACGTTGGCCACGGAGTGCTGTGATTAAGTGAACCTGTGCAGTGGCATGGGTCAGACTTGATGCGTTTTACCCGGGTTAAACTCTGAGATAATTTTAATTAATTGAGCAATGAGCCAGTGTACGGTATGAGTTAATGCGAAACATGGCATGACAAGGACATTGCATGCATTGGAATGCATGAGTTAGTATGCGGGTGAGCGAGACTCGGTGGATGACATGCGAAATGTGCACTGAAAGTACGAGCATGTGTTTGACGTACACGTGAATCGAGTGCTCATGTATGTGACTTGATTAAATTATTATTGTGAATAACTTGCAGGGTCAACCAAGTAAGTGATCTGGGTCAGAGGGCCTAGGTCGGAGTTTATTTATGAGATGGTTTGCAATGTTGTTTTGTGTTGTCAGTCAGGAGATTGCATGTTAGCCTAGCCTAGGTTTAGGGGATTATACTAGCTGAGATTTGTCTCATGGTTATAATAACCCACATTTTCAAACCCCCAGCCGTAGAATGCTGAGGACACCACCTCTTTTTGGGATACCGCATCATATTCAGCGGTCATCGAGTGTACACCCTTATGGCGACGAAACAACTTATGTGAGATACTACTCAGTTTTATTTGTGAACGTGGGAGAATTATACTACCATACCTAAGAGTACGTGGCGTGGCTACTAACCGTTTTCTGCTTGTGTCTTTTTGGTTTGTGCAAAGAGTATATTGTAAAAAGTTTTTTTTAAGTAATGATAATGTATATTTTTGATTGGTTGGTTGTGCTATCTTTGGCCTCGAGTGTTTATTATTCGGGTGTATATATATATTTATATGGGTGGTTTCCGCATGTGCCTTAACTCTGTTTGGGTGTTGGGTCGGCGACGCTTCCTGGGACGTCGCACCATAAAGGACAGAAGGTGGGATGTTCGCGCTTTGTAGGGTTTGGGGCATGACAGGTATAGTCTGGGAGAGACCCTTACATGGAAATACCTCCTTAGCGCGCAAATCCCGAAAGCCCCAAAAATGGCGCAGCGCGACAAGTATCGCTTCATTCGAGATGTATTAGCGAAGGGTGTGATTGTTGTTAAAAAGATTACGACATCAAAGAACCCAATGGACATGATGACTAAGTCTGCTCTTTTGGCAAAGCTCAAGCTTTGCTTGAGCACAATTAGCATCTATGGAGAGTGAGCATCCGTGGGGGCATTGGGAGATGAGTATTATAACTTAGCTATAAACATTTAGCTAAGGTAGAAGATTATTAAATTTATGTCTCAAGTTTGAGTCCACGTAACAAATTCACTATCCTATTTAACTTATTTCGGATGCAGGGGCTTACAGTTATTGGCTTAGCACAAATAGAGAATAAAGAAGGCCACTAAAAGACAAAACAAGAGCACACTTTATTTTATTATATCTATTTCGGTGGGCCCATGTCAATTTGTTGACTCCTTACCGGCGAAGGACTTCCCTTCTTGGGCGTACAAAAGAAACTTGTGAGGTCACGGAAGTTAGATAGAAGGGAAGCAAAACAAGGGTTTTTGCCGCATATAAAAAGAAAAGAAATTGAGGGTTTCTTTCCTTTAGCGATGACCAAAGCCGCACAAAGTAAAGACGTACAGAGACGCTCGTATTCAAGCCGCATTAAGGAGGCTGAACGTACAAAGACGTTCTTGAACGTGTGTGTGTTTTGCTTTGGGCTTGAACACACGGTGATTTGTGCTGTGAGTTTATTTCGTCCAATTAAGTTATTTATTCGTAAGCATTTTGGATTTGGGCTTAAATTTAGGTGTGGGAAACACTCGAGCGTTTGAGCGATTTGTAACTTTGATTCTCCGATTATAGTGAATTATTTATTGCTGGCTTTTCCCGTGGATGTAGGTACCGATATTTGGACCGATTACATAAATCTTTGGTGTCTTTTATCTTTCCTTATTTATTTCTTTAGTATTTTCATATTAACTTAATTTGCAAGATCCTATCGTTTCCATATTATATTCCAACAATCTATATCAGAGCCTAGGGGGAGTTCTGAACTAGCTTATGAGGTTTGGGGTTCTATATCTGTGTAACGCATTTTAAAGCCATGAGGGTCAGTGGGCTCAAAGTAGACAATATTACACAATGTGATCCTGGGGTGTTACAACTGGTATCAGAGCCGATGGTTGATTAGTGGGCCCTCAATTTGTTCTGGTGTTTAAAAAATATCTCGACAAACAAATCTCATGATCGATGCTTGTTTCGGGTAAAAATTGCCATTACGGTTGGTTTGGCAAGAAGTAATCGTTGACAGTTGGTCTGGTGACATGAGATAGAGATCATGGGTGATGCAATCCTAAGTTAGCAATTGATGATGGTTGTTGTACATAGTTGCGGGTGCATTATAATGACTTGAAGATTCAAGTTGAGATAAGCTAATGTAGAAAAATATTTAAATTAAGAGGTAGCAAATCTAACACTGAGCCCACACGTGAGGGAGAAATTATTGAAATACACTTGTGAATTATGTTAGAAAAGTCTTACATTGGATAATTGACGTGGTGTTGAGCAATTAATATATTTTAGTTGGTTCATAACTCATTAGCTTAAATTTTTTAGTGAATGTGGGTCTAACCGGATATGTTGACCGGTTTGCACTTCGGCTTTCTCTTGGCAATTTTCTCAGGTGAAGGTATCAGGCTTTTACTGTGCGCTACTAACAAATTTCTTGGGTTGACCAACCCCGTGAAGAAAGCAGAAGAAAATTTCCTTTTGAAGGCCACACGGTATCCATGCCCGTCCTTTGGATGATGTTTTGCTGTTGAAGGGATTGTTTCATCTCCTAGTACTTCTTGTAGTATCGTCCGAGCATGTTTGCCTCTGTATCCCAGACAGTAGTTTTGCTCATCTCTTTTGTTTTCTTTCAAGCCACGAGTAGGAATTCTGGACTCGGGAAATAATTGTTTATTGTCATGTTCTGGAGGAGCTCTCTTTTGTGCACAAAAGAGAGGTGATCAACTCTTCCTTCCAGCTTGAAGAACATGTTATGTTGGCCAAATACAATGAACAAAAGGAAAGAAAGTTGGTGATGGGCTTCTTTCACCAAGAAGTCACGACGGTGTGCAAGAATGGGAGGCTGTTTTTGGTTATAAACGGAGGAAAGCCGTCGTGGTTGAAGTGCGTCTTGGTTCACCAAAGAAGAGGATTGTTTACGTGAGCGTTCTTCCTGTGAGTTTATTTTGTTCGTTTTAATTACAACCGAATTATTTAGCCAATTATATAATTGTGAGAACTGACTATTGTGTAAGATATTAGATGTAATTGAGAGCCGGAAACACTTAAAATATTTGAGTTACTCGAGTATTAATTGTTACAGTCTCTATTAAATCGCTTGATCTAAAATGAGATTTAATACTACTCTTCCTGTATACGTATATCACATCACCCAAACCACGTAATCAGGTGCCTGATTTATTTCATTGTTCTGTGCATTTTATTTGATTGCTTCACAAAAGATGAAATGTAGCAAGGAACGTGAATGCTTGATCATGCAAGGTTGATGTTTTTGGTTATGTTCAGCCTCTATTGTTATCGACAACTTCAATTCTCAGTATATATGAAATGTAATCGGCAACCTACTGGCAAAATTTAGGTGTCAATAACTTCAAATCGGATCATTGATATTAACCCATCTAAGACCTTCAAATGATACAAATATCTAATGACATATCATTTGACCGCTTTAACAATTTACATCGGTCCATGACTTAGTTGGAAAAATCTATGGCTATAAAACAAGGATTAAGTGGAACAAAACTGACTGAATTTGCGGAATTGTATGTCTAACCATGCAAGTTTCGTAAGGAGAATGAAAAAGGCTAAGTCGCTACAAATATTTCAAGAAAACTATACCGACAAAAACTTAGAAGGCGCTCTCGTGGGATCTCCTTACGTGCAGAAATATATTATGGATGTCGAAAATAAGAAGAAATAATTAGTGTGAAAAAAGAAGAACCATGTATTAAGGTATTAAAAACTGATTACTCCAAACTTATAGAAGCTTGCCAACACAAAGGTTAGATCGATTGGAATGAAGAAACATTTAAGAGATGAAACAAAGTCACGTACTAAGAGTCCCAAATAGTTTCCTTTCATTGATTGAGAACCGTGAAGATCAGGCAACATTTCATTGGAGTATCTTGCGCCCATAATTTTTAAATAATGATTCAAACTCAGTTTAATTGTCTGGCTTTTCGTTTACCACGTGCTTCTACAAAAAAAAAAATAGTGGGGAAATTATCCAGAAAATTCTAAACCTATTATATGGAGACCAATGCAATCTCAAACCTTTTAATTGTGCCAATTTAATCTTAACTATTTTGATGATTTGCCAATTTAGTCATAAACATTTTGACAATTTGCCAATAGAATCTTTCCTGTCAAATATCCAAATAATAGGTTTAGGACTAAATTAGCAAATCATTAAAAGATTTATAACTAAATTTGGATAATTAAAAGGTTTAGAACTGAATTGATCTCCATACAATAGGTTTGGGATTAAAACTCGCACGCAAAACTCCAAAATTTCTCTCGAACTATACGTTACTTCAGATCAACTCTCATCAACCCCATGACTCCACAATGCCCTAATCCATGATTTTCATGTAATTCTACAGTTTAATAATTCTAAAATCGGATTTCACAATTCAAATTTCACATAATTTTGAATTTGTGCCCTAATTCAGAAAATTACTTCGATTAGCGTATATCCTTACCAAGCATTACAAACCAAAATAAATCCAACTTGACAAGATCTCCGTGGAGTGTACTCCTTTTCCTTGTTCTTTTTCTTTCTTTTTCTTTCCTTTTCTTTCTTTCCCTTTCTTCTTCCTTCTCTTTTCTTTTCCTTTTGTCTTTCGGTCAAGTCTTTTGCTTTAAATAAAGTGGTCTACTTTTTCTTTTTCTTTTTCCTTTTTTATATTAAACAACTTATTGAGTCAAAAGGCACAAATATTAAATAAATAAGCAACATTGTTCAATTTTTTTATTGTTGGTCAGAAACATTGTTCAATTGGAATATGAGAAAAATGTTCCATTTTTACGATATCATTCGTCACTTTATCTCAAAGCCAATATCATGTTCTAAAATTGAGAAAATTGTCCAAAAAATCATAAACTTATTGCACTTTTTCCGATTCAGTTCGAAACATTTTAATTTTGCCAATTAAGTTCTAAACATTTTCATGTTATGCCATTTGAGTCCATCTAACCAATTTTTGTCTGAAATCGTTGATGTTGATGCTCACCATTCTACGTGGTACGATCTAGGCTGACGTGAAAATTTTTCAATAATAATTTGATAATATTTTTCATTAATTTTTTTGATTTTTTATTTATTATTCCCCTTTTTTCGTTTTTTTTTTTTACACCTTTGGCCGGCTCGTCAGCCACAAGCGAGGTCACCCGAATCCAGGTGAGGGCCGCGACGCCTCACCTGATCTAGACGACACCCTAGCTTGTTGGTCGGCGAGGCATCACGGCCCTCGCCTGGATTTGGCGAGGCATAACTCTCTAAATTGCGCGTCGCCGCCGTCGACGCCGCCAACCCCCTCCCCCCCCCCCTCCCACGCACGCGCTTGGGAAGACGATGAGTTTGTCTTCAATGGCGTTGAAGACGAAGAGTCAAGGGCGTTGCGGACCTTGCCGGCCACACCCTCGCCTTTTGGTTGGTGAGGGCCATGACGCCCTTGCTCGGATTGACCCTTGCCTGTGGCCAGCAACCTTGTCGACTAGAGGTGTAAAAAAAAGGAAAAGAAAAGAAAATGAAGGGAAAAAGAAAAGAAAAAATTTATTAAAATTAACAAAAAAATAGTAAAATATTATTAAAAATTATCCTTATCAAAGCCGGCCATGGAACATAGGACCATCGACGTCCACATCAGCGATTTTCAGCCAAAATTGATTGGAATGACTTAATTGACAAAACGTAAAAATATTTATCACTCAATTGACAAAATTAAATGGTTTAAAATTGAATTGATAAAAGTACAATGAGTTTAAGACTTTTTGGACAGTTTTCCCTCTAAAATTTCATTCTAACTTTTCCGCATTTTAAAATCTTTATACTAATTTATGACTTCATCTCAAAGTTAATATCAAGCTAAGCGTCAAAAACCTAAAGCATATAAATTTCTTTTAATTTCAGAGATTTGTAGATTATTTGCCAATATAGATAAACATTAAAAAAAAAAACTTACACATCCTCCTTCTTTTATTATAGGGTTAACACCATGAAAAATCCCAAATTGGTAAATCTGCGACAAATTTACCCTAAACTAATTTTTTGATCACGAAAAACTCCAAATTAGTATACTTGCGACAAATTTACCCAAACTAATTTTTTTATCACAAAAAACCCTAAACTAATACATTTGTGATAAATTTACCCTCTTTTAAATTAGATTAATACCACAAAAAATCACATATTACGAGCTAATCTTATGTATGCTTCCCTTTTTGATCAATCCAACCCCCATTGAATTATCCCATGTTTAGCTCTTAAACCATTCTTTATATTATTATATGTGTACATAAATTGAAATAGATGCTTCCTTTTATTAATTCAAGTTAATCAAAACTACATAAATTAAATTTTCTCATGTACATTGTTAAAAAAGTGTCCAGGACACTTGTCAAGGAACTAAATGAGGAAATATCACTAGTTGCCTTATGTTGACATGTACAATATATGAAATCTCAAATACGTTTGATCTGATGCAATACCAAATATTATCTAGTTTTAAATGTATAAAAAAAACGTGAAATTTCATCAAATAAGTTCAAAAAATTGTATCGATTGAACATAAACTATTAATGAGACAACTCCTTTTTATCTCACTTTAGTATTTAGAAGTGACTTTTTGGCCATGAATACAAATTAAGTGAGATGTGAAATTAAGATACTTAATGTTAATTTTTCTGACGTATATGGTGTTACTATTTATCACTTTTTGATTATTACATTTTATGAATATCTTCTTTTTTTCTTCTTTGCATTTACCAAAACATGGGATTAAAATCTGAAGTATAATGTGCTAGACATCTCGCCCCATAATCCAAGTTTCTAATTTTGTCTAGAAGTGTAAACAAATATTGTAATACATTAGACACCTCTTATGAGATAACGATTTCGATAAATGAACATGCCAATAGTTTATGTAAATAAGCTATATTAATTCAAATTTCAACTCATGCACTCAATGTGCGCAGGTGCGATTATTTAATTTCTTCATGCAACGTAATAAAGAATTAACAATAATTGGGTGGAGAAATAAAAACCTTGACATTGTGTTTGGTTATTATAGAATTTAATCTGGAAAGCAAATGCTAAATGGACATTTTGTCATCCATTCAATAACTCAAGTAAACATTTATTGAAAAATTCACAAAATGAAAATGAAAGAAGATGAAATCGATTGTTGCATCGTAGGGACATTAAAGAATAAATCAAGTGCACTTTTTGTCTAGTTCACTTATTACTTTGATCATTTCGTGCTTTTTTTTTCTGGCTAAGTATATGTTTTTTCTCTTTAAAACCAAATCGCATTACAAATTTAGAGCGATGAATTAATGATGGCAAAATGAGAAATTTAAGAGTGGGACAAAATGGTATTTTGGTTTAGATATATAGATGCATGTACTCATAGATAACATTTTTTTTCTCTCTCTCCCTCTCTCGCTATCGCTATGCTATTGTGTGTGCGCTTTTCACGAGGCTAATTACCCGTTCATCCCTGCTCATCCCCAACCATTTACCCTAGGCTGCGTGCCCCGTGGCAATGCCATATTTTTTTCAAAAAAAAATATATCAAAAGTATGATAATTTCTATGCGACGCTCAATTCAGTTTCAAAACTTTTCAGGCAACACTTAAGTTCTATCGACGATAAATTTCGACAATTTTTTTTATTGATAAGGATCGACAATTTTTTTTACATGGCTTTTACAATCATATTTTAAATCCCACGTGGCTTTCTTAAAAGAAAGATTGATGACCTGGCAAATGGTTAATTAACTCACCCAATTTGTCTTCTGTCGTCCCTCTTCTTCTTCTTCCTCGTCGTCTTCATCTTCAGTTTCATCTTCTTTGCTAAAGACTTGGAAGGAAGAAAGGAACAAGCAACACAGCGTAGCTCCTCTGGCCGTATTCTCTCTCTCTCTTCTTCTCCAATACAGCACATAGTCGAACTAAGTGCCGAAATGGGCATCTTCTTGCTTTTAGAAAACAAGCAGAAACAAAGGCTGCGTAGTTTCTTACTTGCAGAAGCGGAGGCATCTTTCGTGACTCGCTTTAAGCCCCGTTCACGAGAGCCAATAGCTACCAAAACGAAAAACAACGCGCTAGGATTCGAAGAATTTAACTAATTTTGCCCCAATTCGCTAATATGGAGCGAACATGTGACAGACGACGAAGTTGTAGGTCAATCCATGACGATTCATTTGCTGTTGGCAACACATCGACGACGATACTATAGTGATTCTTTTTCTTTTACAATGGCAGTACTAAGTGATCACTCGAAAAAATTTTAATATCGAATCCGGCGCTAAAAAAGGTCGTGACACTTGACGTTCCTTTTTCTTCGTTTTCTTCTTTAAAAAGAAGGAATATATTCCTTCACTCAAAAAAGACGGAATGATGATTGGGAGCTGACCCAGCGGTCAACTCGCAGTCATCTAGTCTGGTTTGTTGAACCATGACGCATACTCACTGCCACTGCGAATCTCTGTCGGAGAGATTACTCTTGGCACGCCGTTGTATTGTAGAACCAAATGGCCCCTCGATCAGCCGGCTCGAATCATCGCCGGCATGCAGAGCTGATCATCTCTACTCTTCTGCTGGTAAGAGCTGTGAAACTTCTTTCTTGTCTCTGCATTGCTTTTCGAGTTCAAGTCCAGTCGATCTGATCGCCTTGCCTTTTGTGTGCTGAAGTAGTTTAACTGTGATGTATAGTGATGCAACGGTGTGTGTCATCTTGCATTGGCTTGTCTTCCGGAAAATTTGCTGCCCTTCTGGATGTAGTTGATGACTGATCGGTTGCTTTCTGCGTTTTGAGCTTTGTTGTTGGAGAATGATTTCACTGTGGCATACAGGAGTTTAACTTCGTGCTGACTTGGAATCTTTTTGTTCCGTTAGTTCCTTGTAGTCAGGTCTTTGGGATCCCACGTTGGGAATGGTCGAAGTGGGAGGTCTTCGGTGTTTTCGTTGTTTAACAACAAAGAGAGAAGTCGGTTCCGGAGTGAATCTGTCATGTGGGGTGGCGGTAAGCCCGTCTTGGTTAATTTTACTAGCTGGACTTTTTGGTTTTTCCTCTGAGGTCCTGGATATGAAAATGTATTGCTAAGTTTGTTCATCTCGGTACCAATCTATAAAACTTTGCAGATCTCGAGTATTTGACCAGCCCTGGCAAAAGGGCTTATCTCAACTATACCGGGGCAGGTAGAGTATGAGTTTTGCTCACTTCAATCTTTTGCTTAGGTTGTGTTATTAGATCGTTGATTTGCCCTTTTCATTTCAAACATTCATTGGAGCTGTGGTCCTCTTCTGCGTGCTTTAACGTCTTCTATATTGTTGGCTGGAAGCAAATCTATGTAGCTGCATATCTAGCAAAGACTATGAGCTTGAAGTTTTTTTTTTATTGGAGTCTGTTTGGGAGTCTGGCAGTGTCTTTATCGTAGGCCAGGTTCAATTCTATTAAGAACGGAGCTCAGATGCCATTTTCATATGCTAGGATGTGCTTTCCTCAAATTTTAGTTGTACCAATTGCACTTTTTCAATGGATCAAATTTAGATGCTTTTGTGATGAAGCATGAATTCCTTAGTCCAATCCTACCTTGATGTTGAGAAACAGTAGAGTAAGTTTAGGCTCATAGGGCTTTGGTAAATTGAGTTGGTGGGTGTTGTCAGCGTAGACAAGTTCTTGAGTCTCCTTTCGCTATTAAAACAAGAGCATATGAGTTCATTAAGTTGCCCTGATCAGCTGATCCTTTACTCTGTGGGTTCCTATTCATTCTCATCATGGATTCATGTTTGTTGTCATTTACTTGTGCTGTGGATGGGTTGTTGATGTCAGGGACTTGTCTTATTACTTGTCAGGCAATATTGCTAACTACCTAAAGCTTCTGGAAGTTGATTCTATTTACCTTCCAGTCCCAGTCAATTTAATATTTATAGGATTCGATGGGAAAGGAAATGAAGGTAGTCAATTTGCTTACTAGCAATCTATAACTTGTCTGGCGAGACTGATTTTTTTATTGACTTTCCTGTGCTACTCTCTCTCTCAGAATTCAAGCTTCATCCTAAAGAACTCGAGCGCTGGTTCACTAAAATCGATCATATGTTTGAGCATACACGAGTTCCTCTGCTTGGAGAAGTTCTCACTCCATTTTACAAGACTACTGTTGATAAAGAGCAACGACATCACCTTCCTATTATCAGTCATGTAAACTGCAAGTAATGGCTTTCATTGTGCATTGGCAGTATGCTTTGAATATTTAACATTTGCTCTTTAGAAAATTTTGCAACTTGATCAAGTTGATTTCCTAATTTGTTATCATGCATCTAAGTTTCAGATGATGATGCTCAATATGCTTGTGCAGTTTTTCAGTTCATGGCATGTAACAGCCCGAATTTCGACTAATTTTTGGGATTTATAGAACGCGTGATTTGTCAGTGTGCTTATAGTAAAATCTCGCCCGAGAACTGATCACTCTCGGTTATTATTTTAAACTAGAGATTTCGCTAGAATCGCACTCGATCGAATTTTGTCGTAATTTAGACCCCGAACTTGGCAGTCGACTTTTGGGAGTTTCGGGACGAAATAAATTGGACGGTGTCGATATTATTGTTGCCAGCATCGAGATTAACGGGAATGGTAAAAAAAATGAATTTTTGGACCGGATGCGAAATTAGACCGGTAGACCACCCTCGTAGCGCATCTGGGATTGTTTTATTTGGCCTTTTTACTTTGGATTGTTACTGGGATTTTTCGAGGACCGTTAGGCCTTTTTCCGGAATTGAATCGGGATAGTTAGGTCGATTGTGATTAGGACCGTGTCCAGTGGATCGCGCCCTTAAAAATTCGAATCGGTCCTTCCTCTTCTTCTCTCTCTCTTTCTCTCTCCTCTCTCTCTCTCTTCTCCCCCTTCTTTCTGTGCACGTTTCCCCCCATCTGCCCGTCTGACCTCTCTCTCTCTTTTCTCTCTCTCTTTTCTCCCTCTCTTTCTCTCTCTCCCCTTTTCCCCGTTGCCACGCGCGCCTTCCCCATGCGCACGTCCACTCAGCCACACCCCATGCAGACTACTCCCGTCCTTTCTTCTTCTCTCTCCTCCCTTCCCTCCTCTTTTCTTTTCTTTTCTCTTCTTCTCTCTCTCCTCCCTCTTCCTTCCTCCTTCGCCGACCCGACTGCACCCACGCCGGACTTAGCTTTGCTCGCCCTTGCCCGTCCGGCTCGCCGACCGTCGCCCGAGCTCGCCGCCGCGCCGTGCCGACCCACCGACACCGCCAAGGAGCTCCGCCGCCGCCGTCGACAGCCAACCGCTCTCTTCTTCTTCCTCGCGCGCGCGACGACGAGTCCAGCGCCACTGCTCGCCGCGCCCGTCGCCGTCCCAGCCGCGCCTGACCATCGCTGCCGTCGTCCTTGCCGGTCGACCGTTGCCGGCACCGCAGCGAGCCTAGAGCCTTGCCTCTCCCTTCCCCCGGTCCGGTCCCGCGCGAATTGGCCAGCCGCCCGTCAGCTCACCGTCGCCGGCTCGTTCGATCCGCCACCACTCCCCCTCAGCCTCCCCGTCTCTCTCTCTCTCTCTCTCTTACCCCGACTCTCTCTCTCTCTCGTTTCCAGCTCGCCTGCTGCCCGCCGGTCGCCGTCCAGCCTCGCCGCCGCCGTGTGCCGCCCTCATCGGCCACCCGCGCCCTCGCCGTCTCCCTCCCCACCATCCTCAGCCTCGACCAGCAGTCCCTCCGTTTTGGGCCGAGGAGAAAGTGAGTCCCGTCGGCGCCGTCGTGACCGCCGGCTTGCCCCCGGAGCGCTGCCGCCGATTCTCACCGCGAGTCGGTAATCGGCCGCCCGCTCCCGTCGCTTTGAGTCAATTTAGGCGAGTAAAAATCCCTAAACCCCTAATTAGCCTAATTGTGAATTTTAGGGGTAAATTTTAGGGTTGATTAAGCTAAATTATGGTTTAATTGAGTGGGAATGTGTGTGGGCTGATTAAAGGACTCAATTGGGGCTTAATAAGGATGTTTAGATGTGTTTTGGTGGCCATTTGGGGGCTGATCTGGTACTGTTCTCAGTAGAACCGGAATTGATTTACTTTGTCCAAGTTGTTAATTAATTGGTTCAATAAGTGGTGGGTTGATTTTGGACAATATATCGGTTAATTAGGACTCGTTGGGAGCCTAAGGAATGATACCATATTCGGGGGATTAATGGTTGGGTTTGGTTGGCTACATCGAGCCCTAAACAGATTGGGACGGTGTAATACTAAGCTGTGCTTTGAATGCCGGGTGTGAAAGGACTAAAATGAAATGTGCTAGGCGTGCCAACAATGAGCTAATTGAGTGAAGTTGCGATTTATAGTAATTGGCAAATCGTGGCCCGGTAATTAGGTTAAGTCCCGCGACATGTGGAATTGCATGTTAGGCTTTGATATGGTGGAAATTGAATGTGTCAATGCATGTGACTGACGGGACAACTTGTGACCTTCGGGTCGGGCCTTCGGGTCGAAACAACTGTGACCTTCGGGTCGAGCCTTCGGGTCGAAACAACTGTGGTCTTCGGGTCGGGTCTTCGGGTCGAAACAAACGTGGCCTTCGGGTCGAACAGTTGTGGTCTTCGGACCGGGCCTTCGGGTCGAAACAGTTGGGGTCTTCAGATCGGGCCTTCGGGTCGAAACAGTTGTGGTCTGCGGACCGGGCCTTCAGGTCGGAACGAACTGTGGCCTCCGGACCGAGCCTACGGGTCGGGATAGATTATTGGCCTTAGGGTCGTGGCGTCGATATGACTGCACACTCTGTTTATATTGCTACTTAAAGTCGTACCTGCAGAATGTTATAGTGAATTGGGCCTTGGGCCCGGGTGAATTGACATTTATTGTTGCACTGGTTCATTTAATTATGTATTTTATTTACCCTCTGGAGGTACACTTAGTCTAGTTTGGGATTAGCGATTTATTACTTGCTGAGTTTTCTCACGGTTGTGGTAAAACCGAATTTTTAGACCCCCGTCCGTAGGATGCCGAGGGATGGCCCTCTTTTTGGATACCCGCAGCGAATTCAGCGAACATCTAGTGTGCACCCCTGCGAGGATGAAACAGCTTATGTTAGATATCAGTCGGTTTTATTTGTTAATGTGGGAGAGGACTATAGCCATACCCAAGAGTATGTAGCCTGGTGCCATAGGGGAGCGGATGGCGTGACGGGACCCCCGATCAGGACTTTTGACGTCTCGGTGGACGCAAACGGCGTTATGCTTCCTCAGATGGTGAGCGGTGAAGTGTCGGACCCACAGCCTTCCCTCAGCGTCAGTTGGCAGAATGAGACCGTGGATGGGCTAGCAGTTATGCATGAGGAGGAGGTGGAGCAGCAAGTCATAGCCATAGATGTAGACCCGATGGAGGATGAAGAGTTAGACCTTGGGGCAAGGGATATGGATATTGACGAAGCTGGATAAGTTGCTAAAGTTGGGATGGACCAGGAACATTTGACTGAGGAAGAGGAGGAGTTTTCAGAGTCATCTGACCTCGACTGGGAGCCCTAGTTTAGGTTTCAGTAGTAGCAGTAGAGGCTAACACCCTTCTTTTGACTGTAGCCCCTCCCGGTAGATAGTTTGACACCCCTAGGCCGCCGATCCTTTTTGTGCCTCGTGGCCCTCTTGATGTATCTTTTTGGGGAAGTGGAAAGGGGTAATGAATGTAAATTTGTAAAGATTGTTCTTTAAAGTTTAATCTATCGTCTATTGTTATCACCAGCTATTCATGGTTGCTTTATTGAATGTCCGGGTATATATACGTCGTTTCCGCTTGTGGCATGTGTTCTCTTATTTGGGTATTCGGGTCTCTGTGACGCAATCCTGGGAGCGCCGCACTTCGTTTAGACCCTGGACGGATGTTCATGCTCACGTTGGGTGCAGGGCGTGACATCCCCTATTGAATTGGTATCAGAGCAAGGACAGCTCGGTCCAATCTAGCCGAACCCTGGAGTGATAAGGAGGAGTGACCATGGGTAGCCATAGGTCGACCTAGTGTACTAAGTGTGCCTCCAGATTGTTTGTGTTTGAATGTTGTGGTGATTATTTGAACCAGTATTATGCAGGTGCGGTAGGACCCAAGGTAAGTGTGCAAGTCCTTGGGTGAAATTCTGTGCCGTTGTGCTAGCTGCTTGTTGAGTATTTGAATGCTTTTGTATTGATACCTGCCTATGACTTAGACCGGTTAGTTGGTTCAGGTCTCTAATTCCTGGACGGAATTATAACAGGTAATCGAGCCCTCAGACTTAAAGAATGGACAGTGAAGAAGGGAGTATGGGTAGAGCCCCAAGGAGGGGCATAAGAAGAGGAACCAGAGGTGGAAATCGTGCTCGAGTTCGAGCTGTAGAAGACCTCAGGATGGGTGCGAGAGCCATAGAAAATCCTGGATTTAATGCTGGAGCTGCAGCAGACCCCAGGATGGAGCAAGTGATCGAAACCTTAAGAGAAATTGGGAATGTTATGGGCAGGCAAGCCCAAGAGAGAGCAACAGTCATTGCTGAGGCGGCCGAGGCTACAGCAGCAGCTGCCATCGTCGGGAATCAAGCCCAAGCCCAGCAAGCTCAAGCTCAACCAATGGTAGCAGCAAGGCCAATGCACCAGTTGGTAGAGCAGTTCCTGAAGCTGAAACCGCCCAAGTTCACGGGCAGGGGTGACCCAGAAACCGCCCCACGTTGGGTGGAGGAGTTAGAGAAAACATTCGACCTGTTGGGATGTATTGAGACAGAAAGGATTTCATTGGCGACTTACCAGCTGCAAGATAATGCCCACGACTGGTGGAAGGCAGTTAAGGATAGAGTGTTCCCAGAAAATATGGAACAGACCTGGGCGATATTCATCGAGCATTTCTATGATCAGTATTTCTCAGAGAGTGCCCAGGAGAAGAAAATGGCGAAGTTCATGAGACTTTGTCAGGGGCCAATGACAGTAGTTCAGTACGAGGCAGAGTTTGCAAGACTGTCTAGAATTGCCCCAAGGATGGTTGAGAATCCACTGGATAAGGCTCGAAGATTCCGAGATGGACTGAGGCCGGATCTTCGCACCCAGATGCTTTTGCTCAATATCAGAGACTACAGGGAATTGTATGAGCGAGCACAAACCATGGAGAGAGATCAAATGGAAAGGGCAGCAGCATCGGGTTCAAGGTTTAATCAGAGCCGGGACAATCGTCGCTTTGGAAAGAAACCGATGACCGACAATAGACGGTTTGTTCCACCACCGAGAAGGAATATCGGGAAACCCAACCAGACGCCAATGAGATTTGGAGCTTGCTTCCGTTGCGGGAGGTTGGGACACCAGATAAAGGATTGCCCACAGCAGCGATTTTCGGGACCTTCAGGACAACATCAGCAACCCAGAGTGGGAAATCAGGCCGGAAATCCCGCGCTAGCTATCCTGGGCAGACCACCGGCACCAGGACGTGTATACGCAATGGCGCGCAAGGATGCCGAGGACGCGCCGGGCGTGGTCACAGGTACCATTTCTCTCTATGATCATGCTGCCTATGCGTTATTTGATCCCGGGGCAACCCACTCGTTTATTTCAGAACAGTTTGTTAGATTGGTTGGTTTGGAGCCGGTATTGCTAGAAAGCATGTTATGTGTGACAACCCCACTGCATGATAGGGTGTTAGTATCATTGGGGTGCATGGATTGTAAAATTTTAATTGGAAATGTAGAGGAAATGATTGATTTGGCTGTGTTAGCCATGTACGATTTCAATGTGATCATCGGTATGGATTGGCTGGCTAAGTAGAAAGCCGTTATGGACTGCGGTGAGAGGACGATCCAATTCAATCCGATTGGACGTTCTAGATTTGAATTTCAAGGAAATCGAGGAGGAACCTCAATCCCTTGGATTTCCTCAGTAGAGGCAACTGAGATGCTTGATGAAGGTTGTGAGGGATACTTGGTTAATGTTAAGGATCCGACATTGGTGGAACCTAAGTTGGAAGAAATTCCTGTTGTGTGCAATTTCCCCGAGGTTTTCCCTCAGGAATTACCGGGCTTACCGCCAGAACGGGAAGTGGAATTTGTAATAAAATTGGCCCCAGGTACTGAGCCAATTTCTAAGGCCCCGTATCGGATGTCTTTATCGGAATTAAAGGAACTGAAAGTCCAGATGCAGGAATTGTTAGACAAAGGGTTCATACGCCCTAGTGCGTCTCCATGGGGAGCGCCAGTCCTGTTCGTGAAGAAAAAGGACGAGACATTGAGATTATGTATAGACTATCGGCAGTTGAATCAGGTGACCATAAAGAACAAGTATCCACTGCCAAGGATCGACGACCTGTTTGATCAGTTACAAGGAGCGTCAGTATTCTCTAAGATTGATCTACGGACCGGGTATCATCAGTTAAGAATCCGAAAGGAGGATATACCCAAGACTGCATTTAGGACAAGGTACGGGCATTACGAGTTTACAGTTATGCCCTTCGGTTTGACGAATGCCCCCGCAGCTTTCATGGATCTAACGAACAGAGTTTTTAAGGAATTTCTGAACCAGTTCGTGATTGTGTTCATCGACGATATTCTGGTATACTCGAAGAGCCCGGTAGAGCATGAAATGCATTTGACTGAGGTACTACGGACATTGAGGGAGCACGCGCTTTATGCGAAATTTAGTAAATGGGAGTTCTGGCTTAGCAAGGTAGCATTCCTCGGACATATAGTATCGGGAGAAGGAATAACAGTGGACCCGATTAAGATCGAAGCAGTGCTTAAGTGGCCCAGACCGACATCGGTGACGGAGATTAGGAGTTTCTTGGGATTAGCTGGTTACTATCGACGATTTGTAGAAGGATTCTCGTCATAGCCATGCCACTAACAAGGTTGTTGAAAAAGGAAACTAAGTTTGAATGGGATGATAAGTGCGAGCGAAGCTTTCAGGAGCTTAAGCACAAACTGACAACAGCTCCAGTTTTAACTATTCCATCTGGACCTGGTGGATTCGAGGTATACAGTGATGCTTCGCTTAGAGGACTTGGTTGCGTGTTAATGCAGCAGGGGAAAGTAGTTGCGTATGCGTCACGTCAGTTGAGGCCATATGAATCGAACTATCCAACGCATGACCTAGAGTTGGCTGCCATTGTTTTTGCACTCAAAATCTGGAGACATTATTTATGTGGAGAAAAATTCCAGATTTATACGGATCATCAGAGTCTCAAGTACCTGTTTTCGCAGAAGGAGCTGAACATGAGACAGCGTAGGTGGATGGAACTTCTGAAAGATTATGACTGCGACATCATGTACCATCCTGGAAAGGCGAATCGAGTGGCTGATGCGCTAAGTCGCAAATCGAGTATGGCGCACATAATGATCAAGGAGTGGACGTTGTTAGAAAGGCTTCGAGACTCAGAATTTAAATTTGAATTGAGCCATGTGTCAAATCTGCTGGCTACTCTGAGAATCAAGTCGGAGATTCAGACCCAGATTAAGGCGCTGCAGTCTACGGATCAGGATATTCAGAAAATCGTGAGAATGGATGCCACTACAAGGAAACCAGATTTCCAAGTATCAGAGGATGGAACCCTGAAATTCAGAGGACGATGGTGCGTACCTGACGATACTGAGCTAAAGGAAGAAATATTGAGAGAAGCTCATCGCAGCAATTACAGCATACACCCTGGTAGCACAAAAATGTATCAAAATCTACGGCAATATTACAGGTGGAACGGAATGAAAACAAATGTCGCCAAGTACGTGGCTAAGTGCTTGACATGTCAGCAAGTAAAGACACAGCACTGTAAACCTGGAGGACTGCTGCGACCACTGGAGATTCCTGAGTGGAAATGGGAATACATCACCATGGACTTCGTGACCGGATTACCGAGAAGCCAGAGAGGGTATGACTCCATTTGGGTGGTCGTAGACCGACTTACGAAGTCGGCACATTTCTTAGCAGTACGAAAGGATTTTGAATTGGAAAGGTACGCAGAGCTATACGTGAGACAAATTGTTAGACTACATGGAGTACCGGTAACAATTACATCGGATCGTGACCCGAGGTTTACGGAAAAATTCTGGAAGAGTCTTCAAACGGCCTTAGGAACAAAGGTGCAGTTTAGCACAGCCTACCATCCACAAACTGACGGTCAATCGGAAAGGACAATACAAACCCTCGAGGATATGTTGAGGGCTTGTGTATTGGATTTCCAAGGTAAATGGGAAGAACAGCTGCATTTGGTAGAGTTTGCGTATAATAACAGTTATCAGCAGAGCATCCAGATGGCCCCATTTGAAGCCTTATATGGCAGAGCGTGTAGGACTCCAGTGTGCTGGGATGAAGTAGGAGAACGAAACATTACAGGCCCAGATTTGGTGCAGCAAACAGTGGAAGCTGTCGAGGTTATCCGAGAAAGGCTAAAGACAGCACAAAGTCGACAGAAAAGCTATGCCGATCGGAGACGACGACCTTTGGAATTCCAAGTTGGAGACCATGTCTTTCTAAAGGTGTCATCTATGAAAGGGTTATCCCGATTTGGCAAGAAAAGGAAGCTAAGCCCAAGGTTTGTGGGACCATTCGAGATCTTGGAAAAGATTGGCGATATGGCATATAGGCTTGCCCTGCCACCTAACTTGTCCCAAGTACACAATGTCTTCCACGTGTCGATGTTGAGAAAGTATGAACCAGATCCGACACACGTTCTAAGGTATGAAGAAATAGATGTGGACGACAGGGTGTCGTATATGGAGAGACCAGTCAGAATTGAAGATCGGAAAGACCGGGTACTGCGGAATAAGACGATCCCGATGGTCAAGGTAGTTTGGGAGCACCACGGGACAGAGGGCGCAACCTGGGAAAGCGAGGAAAAGATGCGGCACCAATACCCCCATTTGTTTCAGTAGTTGGTTGGATTGTAAATTTCGAGAACGAAATTTTGTAAGGGGGGAAGAATTGTAACAGCCCGAATTTCGACTAATTTTTAGGATTTATAGAACGCGTGATTTGTCAGTGTGCTTATAGTAAAATCTCGCCCGAGAACTGATCACTCTCGGTTATTATTTTAAACTAGAGATTTCGCTAGAATCGCACTCGATCGAATTTTGTCGTTATTTAGACCCCGAACTTGGCAGTCGACTTTTGGGAGTTTCGGGACGAAATAAATTGGACGGTGTCGATATTATTGTTGCCAGCATCGAGATTAACGAGAATGGTAAAAAAAATGAATTTTTGGACCGGGTGGGAAATTGGACTGGTAGACCACCCTCATAGCTCATATGGGATTGTTTTATTTGGCCTTTTTACTTTGGATTGTTACTGGGATTTTTCGAGGACCGTTAGGCCTTTTTCCGGAATTGAATCGGGATAGTTAGGTCGATTGTGATTCGGACCGTGTCCAGTGGATCGCGCCCTTAAAAATTCGAATCGGTCCTTCCTCTTCTTCTCTCTCTCTTTCTCTCTCCTCTCTCTCTCTCTTCTCCCCCTTCTTTCTGTGCACGTTTCCCCCCTCTGCCCGTCTGACCTCTCTCTCTCTCTTTTCTCTCTCCCCTTTTCCCCGCTGCCACGCGCGCCTTCCCCATGCGCACGTCCACTCAGCTACACCCCATGCAGACTACTCCCGTCCTTTCTTCTTCTCTCTCCTCCCTTCCCTCCTCTTTTCTTTTCTTTTCTCTTCTTCTCTCTCTCCTCCCTCTTCCTTCCTCTTTCGCCGGCCCGACTGCACCCACGTCGGATTCAGCTTCGCTCGGCCTCGCCCGTCCGGCTCGCCGACCGCCGCCCGAGCTCGCCCCCGCGCCGTGCCGACCCGCCGACGCCGCAAGGGAGCTCCGCCGCCGCCATCGACAACCAACTGCTCTCTTCTTCTTCCTCGCGCGCGCGACGACGAGTCCGGCGCCGCTGCTCGCCGCGCCCGTCGCCGTCCCAGCCGCGCCTAACCGTCGCTGCCGTCTTCCTTGCCGGTCGGCCGTCGCCGGCACCGCAGCGAGCCTAGAGCCTTGCCTCTCCCTTCCCCCGGTCCGGTCCCGCGCGAGTTGGCCAGCCGCCATTCGCCACCGCCCGTTAGCTCACCGTCGCCGGCCAGTCGCTGTCGCCGGCTCGTTCGGTCCGCCACCACTCCTCCTCAGCCTCCCCGTCTCTCTCTCTCTCTCTCTCTCTCTCTCTCTCTCTCTCTCTCTTACCCCGACTCTCTCTCTCTCTCTCGTTTCCAGCTCGCCTGCTGCCCGCCGGTCGCTGTCCAGCCTCGCCGCCGCGCCGCCGCCGTCCACCGCCGTGTGCCGCCCTCACCGGCCAGCCGCGCCCTCGCCGTCTCCCTCCCCACCATCCTCAGCCTCGACCAACAGCCCCTCCGTTTTGGGCCGAGGAGAACGTGAGTCCCGTCGGCGCCGTCGTGACCGCCGGCTTGCCCCCGGAGCGATGCCGCCGATTCTCACCGCGAGTCGGTAATCGGCCGCCCGCTCCCGTCCCCTCGAGTCAATTTAGGCGAGTAAAAATCCCTAAACCCCTAATTAGCCTAATTGTGAATTTTAGGGGTAAATTTTAGGGTTGATTAAGCTAAATTATGGTTTAATTGAGTGGGAATGTGTGTAGGCTGATTAGAGGACTCAATTGGGGCTTAATAAGGATGTTTAGATGTGTTTTGGTGGCCATTTGGGGGCTGATCTGGTACTGTTCTCAGTAGAACCGGAATTGATTTACTTTGTCCAAGTTGTTAATTAATTGGTTCAATAAGTGGTGGGTTGATTTTGGACAATATATCGGTTAATTAGGACTCGTTGGGAGCCTAAGGAATGATACCATATTCGGGGGATTAATGGTTGGGTTTGGTTGGCCACATCGAGCCCTAAACAGATTGGGACGGTGTAATACTAAGCTGTGCTTTGAATGCCGGGTGTGAAAGGACTAAAATGAAATGTGCTAGGCGTGCCGACAATGAGCTAATTGAGTGAAGTTACGATTTATAGTAATTGGCAAATCGTGGCCCGGTAATTAGGTTAAGTCCCGCGACATGTGGAATTGCATGTTAGGCTTTGATATGGTGGAAATTGAATGTGTCGATGCATGTGACTGACGGGACAACTTGTGACCTTCGGGTCGGGCCTTCGAGTCGAAACAACTGTGACCTTCGGGTCGGGCCTTCGGGTCGAAACAACTGTGGCCTTCAGGTCGGGCCTTCGGGTCGAAACAAACGTGGCCTTCGGGTTGAACAGTTGTGGTCTTCGGACCGGGCCTTCGGGTCGAAACAGTTGGGGTCTTCGGATCGGGCCTTCGGGTCGAAACAGTTGTGGTCTGCGGACCGGGCCTTCAGGTCGGAACGAACTGTGGCCTCCGGGCCGGGCCTACGGGTCGGGATAGATTATTGGCCTTAGGGTCGTGGCGTCGATATGACTGCACACTCTGTTTATATTGCTACTAAAAGTCGTACCTGCAGGATGTTATAGTGAATTGGGCCTTGGGCCCGGGTGAATTGACATTTATTGTTGCACTGGTTTATTTAATTATGTATTTTATTTACCCTCTGGAGGTACACTTAGTCTATTTTGGGATAAGCGATTTATTACTTGCTGAGTTTTCTCACGGTTGTGGTAAAACCGAATTTTCAGACCCTCGTCCGTAGGATGCCGAGGGATGGCCCTCTTTTTGGATACCCGCAGCGAATTCAGCGAACATCTAGTGTGCACCCCTGCGGGGATGGAACAGCTTATGTTAGATATCAGTCGGTTTTATTTGTTAATGTGGGAGAGGACTATAGCCATACCCAAGAGTATGTAGCCTGGTGCCATAGGGGAGCGGATGGCGTGACGGGACCCCCGATCAGGACTTTTGATGTCCCGGTGGACGCAAACAGCGTTATGCTTCCTCAGATGGTGAGCGGTGAAGTGTCGGACCCACAGCCTTCCCTCAGCGTCAGTTGGCAGAATGAGACCGTGGATGGGCCAGCAGTTATGCATGAGGAGGAGGTGGAGCAGCCAGTCATAGCCATAGATGTAGACTCGGTGGAGGATGAAGAGTTAGACCTTGGGGCAAGGGATATGGATATTGATGAAGCTGGAGAAGTTGCTGAAGTTGGGATGGACCAGGAACATTTGACTGAGGAAGAGGAGGAGTTTTCAGAGTCATCTGACCCCGACTGAGAGCCCTAGTTTAGGTCTCAGTAATAGCAGTAGAGGCTAACACCCTTCTTTTGACTGTAGCCCCTCCCGGTAGATAGTTTGACACCCCTAGGCCGCCGATCCTTTTTGTGCCTCGTGGCCCTCTTGATGTATCTTTTTGGGGAAGTGGAAAGGGGTAATGAATGTAAGTTTGTAAAGATTGTTCTTTAAGGTTTAATCTATCGTCTATTGTTATCACCAACTATTCATGGTTGCTTTATTGAATGTCCGGGTGTATATACGTCGTTTCCGCTTGTGGCATGTGTTCTCTTATTTGGGTATTCGGGTCTCTGTGACGCAATCCTGAGAGCGCCGCACTTCGTTTAGACCCTAGACGAATGTTCATGCTCACGTTGGGTGCGGGGCGTGACATGGCATCCAAATGGGTGAGAAGGTATCTTCTGTTATTGAGCGTGCGATGTGCTAGCACGGAAGGATGATGTCTCTAAACCTAGGTGATCATGAATCTTTCTCTTCCTTGGTTTACAATATTTTGAACTTATGCCTATTAAGTGTCTCTTGGGGCTTTTCCAATTTGGTTCCAGTAAGTGACTTTAAACTTCTCCAAACTAGCCTAAGGAAGAGAAAAAAAGTAGGCTGTTGCATGTCAGCAGGTCCATTGACGTCGAAGAGTAAATTCATGTGCATCTGCAGTACTGAGGATTTTACATTTGCTTTTTAGAAAAATTTTCAACTTTATCAAGTTGATTTTCTAATTTATTATTTGCATCTAAGTTTCAGATGATGATGCTCAATATGCTTGTGCAGTTTCTCAGATAATGCCATCCAAATGGGTAGGAAGGTATCTTCTGTTTTTTAGCGTGCGATAAAAGTGCTAGGGCGGAAAGATGATGTCTCTAAACCTAGGTAATCATGGATCTATCCTTTCCTTGGTTCCCAATATTTTGAACTTATGCCTAGTAAGTGCTTCTTGGGCCTCTTTCAATTTGATTCCAGTACGTGACTTTAAACTTCTCCAAACTAGCTTAAGAAAAGGTAGACTGTTGCATGTCAGCAGGTCCGTTGATGTGGAAGAGTATATTTATGTGCATCTGCAGTATGCTTTGAGGATTTAACATTTGCTTTTTAGAAAATTTGCAACTTGATCAAGTAATTTATTATCATGCATTTGAGTTTCAGATGATGATGCTCAATATGCTTGTGCAGTTTTTCAGATCATGCCATCCAATTCGGTAAGAAGGCATCTTCCGTTTTTGAGCATGCAATAAATGTCCTACCACAGAAGGATAATGTCTCTGAACCTAGGTAATCATGGATCTATTTTTGCCTTGGTTTACAATATTTTGAACTTATGCCTATTAAGTGCTTCTTGGGCGACTCCTAATTTGGTTCCAGTACTTGACTTCTCCAAACTGGCTTAAGACAAAATAGGTTGTTGCATGTCTGCAGATCTGTTGATGTGGAAGAGTATTTTCATGTGCATCTGTAGTATGCTTTGAGGATTTGACATTTGCCTTTCAGAAAAATTTTCAACTTTATCGAGTTGATTTCCTAATTTATCGTCATGCATCTAAGTTTCAGATGATGATGCTCAATATGCTTGTTCAGTTTTTCAGTTAGTGCCTTGCAAATGGTTAAGAGGGTATCTTCTGTTTTTGAGCTTGCGATGAACATGCTAGCGCAGAAGGATAATGTCTCTGAAGCTAGGTAATCTTAGATCTTTCTTTTCCTTGGTTTACAATATTTTGAACTTATTCCTATTAAGTGCCTCTTGGGCCTCTACCATATTTGGTTCCAGTATGTGACTTCAAACTTCTCCGAACTAGCTTTAAGAAAAACATAAAAAATAGGCTGCTGCCTGTCAGTGGGTCTGTTGATGCGGAAGAGTTTATTCATGTGCATCTGCAGTACGCTTTGCGGATTTAACATTTGCTTTTTAGAAAATTTTGCAACTTGATCTAGTTGATTTCCTAATTTCTTATCATGCATCGAAGTTTCAGATAATGATGCTCAATATGCTTGTGCAGTTTTTCAAATCATGCCATCCAAATGGGTAAGAAGGTTTCTACTGTTTTTGAGCGTGCGATAAACGTGCTAGCCCAGAAGGATCATGTCTCTGATCCTAGGTACTCATGGATCTTTCTTTTCTTTGGTTAACAATATTTTGAACTTATGCCTATTAAGTGCCTCTTGGGCCTCTTCCAATTTGGTTCCAATACGTGACTTTAAACTTCTCCGAACTAGCTTAAGAAAAGAAAAGAAGTAGGTTGTTGTATGTCAGCAGGTCCGCTGATGTGGAAGAGTATATTCATGTGTCTTATGTAATTACTGAGGAGCTATCAATCTAAGTAACTAGGTAGTATCGGGGGATTTTTCGTGCTGAATGCGTAGTTAAAATTAAAAAAAAAAAGAAGAAAGACCGTATCTTGTATTTTTATTTTCTATCCGCATTTTTATGGTCCTCCTGGTAGTCACTATTTCATCACAATACTTATTTCATATTTCGTGTTGATGCTGGACTGAGCATCTCTCACTGTTTTCTTTGTCCTTGAACAGGGAAACAGATCGTGCTCTTTGGCAAGTAAACGTTGACATGTTTGATTCTCTTTTCGCTAGCCTTGTTGAATATCTTCAACTTGAAAATGCATACAACATTTTCATCTTGAATCCCAAGTATGACAAGAAAATAGCTAACTATGGCTACAGGTAAATTTCTTGATGTTGGCCTTTTTGACCATGACAGTTGCTTTCAGTAGATATAAGTGTGAACAGATATGATGACAAAATCCTTGCCTGATTTAGACTGTTTCTTGGTAATAGGATCCTTGCCTAGACTAGGTCAGATGACTTAATTGAAGACTTTACCGATCTAGGGATAAGGATTAACTTTTTAAATTGAAGGGACAGAAACTGGGAACCTGAACCAGGGGCACGGGTCCTTTTTCTTTATCAGTTCTGCTATACTTCTCTGTCTAATAAAGAGTTAATGCAGCATGGTTTGGGTAGGTATCTGGCAATGTCTTCTTATGATCATTTTTTCACATCCTTAGGGCTTCTATTTTTTCTGTCAACTATTTCTTTCGGCTCTTAATTTTTTGATAGATAAATAATCCCATTTGAAGTGCCAATCAGAATAGACCAAACCTGAAATCTCTATAACATTGTTAATCTAACAAATACTGACTAAAAAATTCGGAAAATTGAGACAAAGGATGACTAAGAAGGCATTATTTTAACAAGAATCTCGGAGAGAGAGAGAGAAATATGATTTTCATCTTTTCTATTTTAAAGATTTTTATCATCTTTTGGCTTCATGCTTTAACTCTCCAATGCTCTAATTTCTTTATTTAAGCATTGATTTTTCTGTTTTTTCCTCTTCTTGTATATTCCCGATGTATAGAACAGTGTATCCTTTAATGAAATTATTCTTTCCTTAAAAATATTGTCTTTTCATCGCCACAATAAGGAAGTGAATGCTACTCTCGTTTCTCTCATGCCAGTTACTGTATAAATGGGAATGTGTAGCCCTCTAATTTCTTTGCTGATTATCTGGCTTTATATTGTCTTATTTATGACTCAATCTCTTTCTAGGAGAGGTTTATCCAAGTCGGAAATTGATTTCCTTAAGGAGGTAATAAGATATTTTATGCTCCTTTCCAATTTGTCTATTTCTGTACTTAGCATTATTTTTGCCTCTTTTTGGTTCTGATGGACAATGGTTTGCATGTATTACCTAGCTCTCTCATTTAATTTGCTGGATTTGTAATGTTTTACTGGATATTCAATGCCCAGCATGGTTGTTTAGATTGTACTTATCATCCCTTTCTGTTACAGAACAAGAGCCTGCAAGCAAAAGTTCTTCAGACTGGAGGCATTCCTGAAAGCATTCTTGGTAAGAAGTATCCTTTTCAACACATTTATGTACTCTAACATCATGGGGAACTTTTTCTCTGTGATGAATTAACTAGAAGTAATTGACTTCATTCATAATCATTGTCAGCTCATGACAAGATAAAGAGGCCTCTGCATAATAAGCATCCAATGGAGAAATTTGCTTGGACAATGACTGAAGACACTGACATGGTTAGTATTTTTGTTTATTAGTCAGAATGGTGGAACGCTGCAATTGCTACCTAGAATAGGCACGCGCAAGGTGTAGTTTCTTTCTTAAGTGTAAATCGTAGAAGATTTAGTCGGTTTGGTAACAGCAGCTTCTTTGCGATTGTTCTGTGATTTGAACTTATGACCCAATTTAATGAAACACCCTGCCTCTAAGAGGAGAAGCAATTTTGAATACTTAATTAGCACTGTCCATTTGATTGGGATGCTAGCTTATTTATCTATACTATCCAAAGGGAGAAGTTATTGTCTTTGTGTCCACCTAAAATTACCATTTTAACTCTTCTACCAATGTGCGAGATGATTTACCATGTCATCGTTTAAGGAAAAAGCAGCAAATGGATTTTTGTGCAGATAGCAGATGGGGCTCTAAAATAAAAATAGTGACTGATCCCACCAAAAGAAATTCTAATTCAACAGGATTTCTCTCACTGGGAGAAAAGAACAGTTCTTTCTCTCTCTCACTTGTGTAACCTCCCTACATTCACTAAACTACCCTTGTTCGAATTAGTCCCTCGTCTTTTCTCCCTACCACAATATTCTCTTATTTTTCAAAAGAGGCTTTTTTAATTGATATATTTTCTTATGCTCACACAGACTCAATAGTCATGAAGTTTAATCAAGGATGGCTATTACTAATCTATCTATGTGACTGTGAATATGATATAAATAAAATATGATTAAGCATGCACAATCAATTAATAGTACATAGATCAAAATATCATGCACAATCACTTAATAGGTCATAGAACAACTACGTCTTTTACACAAAATTATGAAAAAGCAATTACATGTGCTCTAGAGTACTAGTGTTCATTTGTTACCATAGAAGCCTTTTTCTGATATTTAGTTATACAGGCTGAATGGTATAACATTTGCCAAGATGCACTCAATAATGTCGAGAAGCTGTATCAAGGGAAGGACATTGCAGATATTATTGAGAGCAAAGCTATGCGGGTAACTGCTCTGGCTTATTGTTTATGCGGCATGGAAATATCTTACAGAAACCATTTGAAAGATTTGACTTTGAAGGAATGTCTCCTTTGTAAACCACATTCTTCTGTTCTGTGATTTCAGTTATTGAAAGGAAAGAATCAGGATATGAAGCTTCTACTTGACAAGGAATTAAAATCTGGAGATCTCAGTGGTCTTCATTCTGAATGTCTTACGGATGCATGGATTGGAAAGGATAGGTTGAAATCTCTCTTCTGTCTGTATTTTGGAAGGGGTCATGTAAGCCCTTGATGCTTATAAGCTCTTTATCAGGTGGGCATTCATTGATTTAAGTGCAGGCCCTTTCTCACGGGGCCCTGCTGTTGGTGGAGAAGGTGTGCGTACGGAATATACTCTACCAAATGTGAGAAGAACAATAGGTGCTGTTGCAGGGAGAGAAGGTGATTTTCATCATCTTTTTTTTTATCTAATGCAAAACAAGTGCAGATTTCTGTTGGCAATGGTAATGTGGTCTAATTATCTTGGAGGTGCTGCTGACATGATGAACGGGATATCTTTTGGACATCTACAAATGTTTATATATCATTTAGAAGTGTCGGACTCAATATTCGCCTTGTATATGTCTTTTATGGCAAAATATTAGGGGAAGTAGCATGGTGAAAGTATTTGCATATTGAGATGTTCTTTCTTGATTTTCTGTTTTCTTTTTTGTTCTGTAGTTGTAGTTATTCATATAAATGAAACTTTTCTAGTATTTCAGAAATGTACAAGAATGAGGGATTTCTTGGATTTCTGAATGTAAAGGAACCGGGGATTTCGTGATTTCTGTATTATTGTTTGGCGCACAAAGTAGGTTAACGAGGACTCTACATTTTTTATGCTAGCTCTTTATAGTGGCATTATATTGTTGTTCTATTCTGTTGACATACTTATCAACTCAATGAAGAAAAAATAGTTCCAACCTTATTCTTGGTTTTTCTTTTGGGAACCAAACATGTCAGAAGAAGAAGCTGAAGATCGTTTGCAAGATGCAATTCAGGAAAAGTTTGCTGTCTTTGGGGATGTAAGTTTATTAAAAACTGATTGATCTATTGTTTCTCCGCCCTTCACATACAATTGGAACTCGAAATTAGTCGAGTCAAATCGACAAAATCTTGTAAACTGCCTTCCTTCCATGAAAAGTGTTAATTGATTTCACATGTCATTCCATTTCGATTAGTCTTTTAATTTGGCCATAATGTTTTTGTCATTTTTTTTTATTATTGTTGAACTTAGGAAAGATTAAGATATTTCATGTGCAGGCAACCAGATTTCATAATCTGGTGGGAATTTTGGCTTTTAAATTGAGTTTTCCTGGTGATATGTTTTGATCTTCCTCTGGTGTCCTATTAGAATCTTTACAATCTTCTTTTTTCCTTATGGTTAAGGAGATATTCTGTCATGCCCCGAACTCCGATGGGCCAGCGACATCCCTTCGATGGCCGTATTGAACGCGACGTCCCAGGACGCGTCGCCAACCCAAACGAAACAACCAACGATAAAGGCAAGCGGAAGCGAAGTAGAAATAATCCAGACAATATATAACGACCAAAGCATAATATTTGCACAAATCAATATACGCATAACAAGCTTGGCAATTACCTACAGCATTCACAATACACAACATCAACCCCTGGCTACTAACTTCAAAACCGCGATCATCAAAATGGGGCAGTGGTTGGGTAGTCTAACTTCACTATTCACAAGGGGCATCCCAATAGGGGTGAAGCATCAATGTCCAATACCACCCCCGGCCTTCGAATAGCACGTGAAGACTGTTCGTCACTCAAAACCTGAAAATGTTTAATAACGGGAATGAGATAAATCTCAATAAGCAGACCTCTAAACCCTACATAGGCCAATGCGTACTCAAATGAGTATCAACATGCAACCTAACTAATGACATATTAGAAATCACGTAACGTACTTACCTCGCCTCAATTCCCACGCCAACTCTGCACATTAATCATGTCACTATAACGCAAAAATAGCCCCAAGCACATATCACAATTATTCGAGCGTCATACACACGTGCGTTCACCCAATTCAACCCAAACACATTTTACATGCGCATCCATCTATCTTTCTCACAACCCGGGTCAATACCCCTCAGGTCCTTTCTCACTGCCCGCGTCAACACGCCTCAAGCCCGTTCTCACAGCCCGCATAAACAAGCCTCAGGCTCATTCTCACAGCCCGCATAAACACGCATCAGGCTCAACTTTTTTTCCAATGACCCGCGTAAACACGCCTCAGGTTCAACCTTCCTTCCATAGCCCGCGTAAACACACCTCAGGCTCAACATCCTCCAACGACCCGCGTAAACACGCCTCAAGTCCTTTCTTGCCTTTCTCGCCACACCAGCGTAACCACGCCTCAGGTTGGCAGCTCTCCGATCAATCCGAGCTTTTTCAAGCAAACACACGCCATACAATTCAATCGAACCAAGTGCCATCTATACATCAAGCTAGCACAAGCATCATATCTATCACTACAATTCAAGCTCACATAATTTGTGTCAACCCAGCCACAAATGACCAATGCGAACCACCGCCAATCGAGCATTGAATCACACACGAACAACTAATACTCTTGACATAGATTCCACCATCAAATAAACCATAAGTTCAACCATAATTTCAGCCGTAACCCGCCACAAAATCAGCCACGCTTAGCACATCAAACAACCGAGATTCTAGCAATTAAAGTCACAAATGCACACTCGCAATCGGTCATCTCAAGGCAACAACAACCAGCCATAGAAACAACGAAGATTATACACCAATTGAGTGTCAAATCAACCTACTAATCCAACAATAATTCCCCACGACACAACTCGTCACTACGACACATTCTAATCCGTATTTCATTCAATACCCTAACCAATGTCACTTCCTCATCCCACTACAATCTAGCCATCAAAACAACAAGCAACATACGTAATTTGGGCACTAAATCAGCCACACCTCCAGCAACGCTCAACCGCAACATAGCTCACCATTTCAACATGATTTAACACACAATTTACTTGATGACCCGATCGATGTCACTCCATCAAACCAGCCATCGAGACCCGCCATAATCCATCATGACTCACCATAAATCAGTCCCCATTTTCTTCTTAATTCACACATCCCTCGGCTTAAAAACTCGCCACTAGAGGAACATCATTTCAGCTATAGAGCAGCCCCCATGGCAGCACACAAATCATCACCATTCAGTCCGCCATTTCAACATATTAAAGCCGACACTCAAACCTACGAACCAGACAAAGGCAGCCGCTAATCTAGCCCCTAGATCCAACTCAAAGAGTCCCCAATCAGCTATTAAACTCCCCTAAACAGCCCTTAACCAGACTAAACAGAATACCCAATGTCCTAAGAGAGGTTTAGGGAGTCGCTTACCTCGACTTGAGCAAGAAAACGAGGTCGGGCAGCAGGGGAAATCGTCGGGACGGCCATAGCGGCGGCGATCGACGAGGCTCTCGGCCAAGGCTGGGCAACGGCAGCGACAAGGGAGCTCCGGTCGAGGCAGCAGCAGCTCAGCGGCAGTGGGGGCGAGCAGGGGCCTCGCCAGAACAGCAGCAGCTCCGGCGACGGCGGGCGGCGACGGCGACGGGAGAGAAACAGGGGAAGGAAGCAACAGGAACGTCGTCGTGGTTGTGGCAAGGCGAGCGGCAACGAGTTGGACGGAACAGAAGCAGCAACGTCGCCGGGACAGCAGCAGCTCCGGCAACGGCGGGCGGCGACTCAAGGCGGTGACGGTCGGAGCAGGAACCAAGAGAGAGAACAGAGGAAGGGGAGGGGCAGAAGGCCGGAGCAAGGGGCAGCACGGCGGCGGCCACAGCAGCGCTGGCGGTAGCAGGGCCGTCGACAGAGTAAGGGGGAGGACGGGATGGTGGTAGCAAGCCGGTGAGGGCAGCAGCGGCTGAGACGGCGGCGTACGGTGATGGCTGGCGAGGCAAAGCAGAGGTAAGCCAAAACAGGGAAAAAGGGGAACCGGGGGTCTCGCCGGAGCAGCAGCAGCAACGGCGGCGACGGACCAGATGGACAACGATGACGACGAACGATGCGCGGCGGAAGGGTGAGCCGCGGTAGCTATTGGTCGGGCGCCCACGAAGAGGAGAGGACGAAGAAGGAACAGCTGGGTTCGAGGAGGACAGCAGTGGCGGACGGCGGTTCAGGCGGACGATGCGTGATGGTTGGGCGGGCGGCGGTGCAAGGCGAACGGCCGGTGACGGTCGGGCGAGCGGAACAGAAGTAGGAGCAGAACCAGTCGGCCAAGGAGGAACCAACGAAGAAGAATAAGAGAAGAAAGAAAAGAAAAAGAAAAAGGAGGAGAGAGAAGGGAGAGAAGGGACGGCTCTGCATGGGGGAGGGAGTGGACGTGCGTGGATAGGACAGGCACTGCAGAGGAGAGAGGAAAGAGAGAGAGAGAGAGAGCGCCACAAAGTCAAATCTAATAATCGCGATCTAACGGCTCACATTCGAATTTGAAAATGATCTAACGGTCCACCAAAAAAAATTCTAAATAATAATTTAGGAAAAATGGCCAAAATAACACAAACACATTACAAGGGAGGTCTACGAGTCCAAATTTACACCCGATTAAAAATTCATTTTTTACATATTCCGAGTAATACCAACGATGGCAACAATAATATCGACACCGTCCAATTAAATTCGTCCCGGCACTCCGAGAAATTTAACACCAAAGTTTGGATTCTAAATAACGGCCAAATTCGATCGAGTGTATTTCTAGCGAAATCTCTAATTTAAAAAAAAATAAAATAACCGAGAATGATCAGTTCCTGGGCGAGATTTTACTATAAGCACACTGACGTATTGCACATTTTATAAATTTTAAAAATGGACCAAAATTCGAAATGTCACATATTCACTATGAGGCATCTATGTAATGCAACCTCTTTATAAGAGAAGCCCAGCCAAAAACACAGCTTAATTACAAGAAAAGAAATGCAATAGCATTACCTCCAAGAGTACATCCTCGCTACACCAAAGCTGTAAAACAATAAGTGCATGGATAAAAGATTCTCCCTTCAAAAGCTCTCATTCTGTTCTATCTTAGGGTGTAACTTTTGACATGAACCATTACACGACACTTAGCTGTGTTGATATGCACGTGTGAGTTGTGTTAGGAAGTCTCACATCCTAGAATTGTTGTATATGGACCAGTTAATATATTCTAGTTGGCTATAACTTATTGGCTTAAGCTTTTGAGTGAAGGTGTGTCTAATTAGATATGTTAACGGGCTCGGACTTGGACTCCCTCTTCGTGATCTTCCCGGGTGAAGGTATTGGTGTTTTGTTGCACTCCTAACAAATAATATCAAAGCCGATAGTTGATTGGTTCTCCATCCCCAATCTATTCCGGACTTAACACTAAGTTCATAATCGAGGGGCGATTGTTAATATGCACATGTGAGTTGTGTTATAAAGCCCTGCATTGGAGAATTGTTGTGTTATGGACCAATTAAATATATTCTTGTTAACATATCCTAGTTGGCCCATAACTCATTGATTTGAGCTTTTAAGTGAATGTGAATCCAACTAGATATATTGACAGGCTTGGAATTAGGCTTCCTCTTGGCAATTTCCTGAGTGAAGGTATTGGTCTTCTGCTAGGCACTTCTAACAAGTTGAGCATGTTCGGGTTGAGATTAATTGTGTCCGTGTCCTTACGGTCAACATGTTTATACACATATTAAAAGTGTCGTTCGCGGGTTGATCCTTTCAACCCATTTGCGACACACTTGCACATGTTTAGTTAGATAGATTAACATGTTACCCGTGTTGACATGACAAGCTTGGATATGTTTAACAAAATTTTACACATTGGAATAGACGAGAGAGTGAAATTACACAATGGAGAATGATTTTGACTTCTCATTGTTGGGTTATCCATTCATGACCAAGATGAAGCATGGGTGAAACTAAGTGGAGGTCCAACTGACTAATGTTGAAGAATTAGCGGATGAGTTGTCGTTAGGGGTGAAATGCCACTCGAACCCAAAGCTAGCCAGTTCTCCCCAAAATGCGTTGAGGCGCAACAGTTGACTGGACATCTAGGGGTAAAACACTATTTTGGTGCAGGTTGCGAGAGCGGTACAAAATCGAGGCAAACTCTACTTGCTGAACTCTTGGGATAAGTATGAGGTGGCCTGCGTCTCAACTCTGCATTGCATCATTGCAGTACAAGTCTAGGGGCGTGTGAATTACATATCCATCTCATGTCGGCAGTTGTAATTCCTTTTGAATTATTCCAGTATGGTGAAGTCAAACTTAATCTGCCATTGTTTCTCAACTGGATGTCCAAAAAATTGTTGATTTAATGTAGCTCTTTTTCCTGAAAGGAGCCTTAGTGTTTGATAGGCATGCTAAAGCTAATAACCACTCTTCCCCACCGACCACCTTTCTTCACTGATACTTTCTCTTCAGCAGTTTTTATCAGCAATTATAAGTGATCAATCACTCCATCTTTGGGGCAATTCGACTTTTAGTGTAATGGATCTACTTTATTGCTTGGCACAATGCCAGTGCTGGTGATCAGAGGAGGCCACCACTGGAAGTATGACTTCCATGTTCCGATGGAATTTGATGTTACATTGTTATACCCGGTGGAAGTAATAGATAAATTCCAAGTAGTCGGTGAAGCATGTCCATGGATTCCTTGATTTTATTTTTCATGATCTCTTGTTTCTAATTCTTGCATAGCTTGGTTTTAATGGCAGAGGGACCATCAGGCCATTGATATTCTTCTGGCAGGGATCGACGAATATGAGCTTTTTGCATTCAAACATTGTAAGGGAAGAAAAGTTAAGCTTGCCCTTTGTGAAGGTGTACTCCTTTGTCTTAAAAAGTTTTTCTGCTTCTGTAAAATGTTCTCTTATTGTCACAATGTATTGGTAATGATTGTGAACATCTGTCAAATTTGCAATAATAGTTTTGCTTCTGTCTATCCAGTGGCTAAGTTTTTCCAGATGTCTTTTTTTTTATATACAAAAGTGAATATATGATGCTGCACAGATAATAAAAGAAGGCAAAATTATTTTCTTCCAAAATTTCTTCCAACTTTTATTGGAGACTGTTAAAGATCGTCAAATGACTTGAAATCCCTCTTATTAGACAATATTCTATTCGTCCAAAGTGATACGAGATAGTTCAATATGCATAGGTGTTAATTTGCCATAAGGTAGTGATTTTGTGCTGTGCTCATTTTGTCATGTTAGAACTTGACCAGAGAATGGAAGATTTAAAAAATGAACTCCAAGAATTTGAAGATGAAGACGAAGATGAAAGTCATCACAGAAAGGCCATTGAAGCGTTGAAACGGATGGAAAGCTGGAATTTGTTCGGTGATACTCATAAGGTATCAGTATGGGTTCTTTTCTTTGAATTACTAATTCTTTTCTCACTCAACATGCACGCCGTCTCGTTTCTTATGAAACTTTCTAAGCACTGTTTGCGCTTTAGGAAGGATGAATTTGAATCTAGTGGCCTCTCAAAGTTATTCTTCTCTGTTTAGGACTCCCAAAAGTACACAGTTGCTCGGGATACTTTTCTTGCTCATTTAGGGGCGACCTTGTAGAAATCGATGGGACACATCATATCACCTTCCATGGCTGATGGTGCATTCCACTACTATGAAAATATATCCTTTCAGCTTTTCTTCATTACCCAGCAGGTATTGCAATATGTTTTCCTTTTGGATATGTTAAGTGAAGTTCATGACAGGTAAGCGACTCCTTTGCTCTTTGACTCTTTTTGATTGCAGAAGGTTAGACACATTAAGAAGTTACCAGTTGATCTGACTGCTCTCATGGACGGACTGTCCTCTTTGCTTTAACCCTCTCAGAAACCTTTGTTCAGTCAGCACATGTATGCTTGGGATTATTCTGTAATGTCCAGTTTCTTAGCATGGTTTTGTTTCTTCCTTGCTATAGCTAAGAAGTATAAAATTGGTGGATCTATTAGAACGTCGTTCTTATACCTTTGAAAAATATATGGTTACTCAGTTTGTTTTGCTGTATGTAGGTTACCGCTTTCTGAGGATCCTGCTTTAGCAAAGGCTTTTTCAGGGGCTTGCAGAGCAGCAGAGGTCCCACATTTACTCATTAATGGGACGTACAGGAAATCCACTCGGTCCTATCTTGATTCCTCAATTTTGCAGCATCAGTTACAGAGGCTATTTGATCATGGTTCCCTTAAAGGTCTTTCGTTTCCTTCTCTCTCTCTCTCTCTCTCTCTCTCTCTCACATGCGCTCTTGTACAACATACTTAGGTTAAGATATTTGTCTATTTCTTGATTGTTCCAGCGAAATAGTATTTGACTTTTCATGCCACAAGTGCTGACATTAGAGTAGTATGGATGATGATTGGCTTGTCTCTCTTTGCTGAGGTTATCCATCTTGGTATTTTCTAGATCCTTTGTTGGATAGGATGTATGTGAGTTCATGGATTGAAGTGTATTCGGAAGGTTTAGTATTGGTGAACTCTCAATTTGCATGTATTCAACAAGAAAATTTGAAGTGTCAAGTGGAAATTACACAGAGCTAGATTAGAATCAAGTCTTTTGAGATCCATCTTCAAGGAAAGAAAACTCAAGTAACCCATGTTAGATTTAATTTTGAGCTTTAAAGAACATAGCTGAGATCTTTTAAAAAAACTATTAGTTAGAGAGGTTGTGGTGACGAAGAAAAACATAAGTGCAAAAAAAGATGATGCTGTAGGAGCCATCTATTAAAGAGGCAAACAACGCACCCGGGGAGGGATAACCAAGCACAATACTAAAGACTGCTTCCAGGCAAGTGTTGAGGCATCCCACGATCACCAAAGATGATCCATGTTTAATATATGTTCTTGTTTAGCTTCCAAGGAAAAAACCGATGCCGTTACAGGCAGAAATTACATTAGAAGTATCTTTCTTTGAAAATTGTGATTGTACTAGTGACTTTCCACATGCTTCAAGCATTTTTTCCATCAAGGGAGGAGTCTGCTTGGAAAGCTTGTTATGCGCATCTTATCCTGGTGATGATACGAGCTCCTGCTTTTATGCAGGGATACACGCCCATAGCAAGTCAACCTTGGAAGTTCCAATATTTTGGTTTATTCATAGTGACCCTTTGTTGGTTGACAAGCATTACCAGGCAAAAGCTCTTTCTGATATGGTTATAGTAGTGCAATCTGAGTCACCACCATGGGAGAGCTATCTGCAATGCAATGGGGAGTCATTGTTGTGGGATTTGAGGTATATAGTTTTCCTTTGGCCTTTTCATTAAGCTGTAGTGGATGGTTGACAACTAGGCTTCCCATGTTGGCTTGACGTGGCCCTACCACTTTTTTGCACGCAAGTTATCCCCTGCTGCACTGTCATTTGACATTTTCATGGTATGAGAACAAAAGTGAACTTTTTTGATCTTTCTAGTATCAGATGCTGAGCTTCTTAGTCACCATCCTTTCTAAAATTCTATGTTTAGGTCGACTCACTTACGTCAAATTGGTAAAACTCAGTAATACATGATAAGAAAACTATCTTCGCGCATACTACCCTTGCATACTGAATGGTCTTTTTCAATAGGGAATTTTGAGGTGTTTGCCGTACCAGATTATCTTGTATGTCTAAATCTTTATAGGGTTTACTAATTTAAGCAGAGACGGGGCTGGTTTCAATGCTTTATATATATTTCTATGTTTGATTCCGTTCAGGAGGCCTGTGAAAGCTGCATTATCGGCCACTGCAGAACATCTTGCTGGTTTGCTTCCTCTTTATCTGGTTTACAGTCGGGTCCATAAAACTGTAGTTGAGGTATGCCTCAAGTCTGATGTGCAATGATGTGTGAGTGACTATTTTCCTACATTTTCACCATTCGGTATGACGGTTTCATTCCTCAAGCTTCTTATCTGAGAAATGGACACAATTTCTTCAATCTGGCGTGATTTTGCTTTATGAGATTACTGTTGGTGTCAACTTATCTTGAAATTTCTGGAGGATGCTAATGTTACTCTGCTAGCATTTGTGGAATCTGCAGTATCATTTGCTTGTACGACAAACACGCTTGAAATGGGGCATGCATGTGCAGATACAATATGTTCATTAATTTCTTTGAGGGGCTAATGTGATTGAGGTTACGTGCACACACATGAAAACATGGGATGAGTCCTTCCCATGCAAAGATGATGGGTCCAGTTGCACATGCTCACCCACTTTTTTATTTTAACCTGGCAGTCTATCTCTTGATTTATTTCTTTTGAGATACGTTGATTATCATATTCTGAGCAGTGAAATTTATAATGGTATATCTCGTAAAGAAACTTGGTATTCCAGCAGGTGGCTTTTTTGTCTTTATAATCCTTGATTTGTTATAGCCTGGCATGTCATCACTACTGTATTTTTGTTACGTATATTGTTTCATTGAAACACTTTTAGTGGCTTGGCATATCAGGCTTGTTTGTTTATGTGTGTACCCTTTTTGACAGGATTGGGTTTTGTTCAGCGGGATGTAATCCCTTTTCTGTGACTTCTCAAGGTTGGCACATTTCGAGGTTTCATTCCGATAGCATTGCTCGGAGCTATATCATTACAGCACTTGAGGAATCAATACAGCTTGTCAACTCGGCCATCCACCTATTAGTTGTTGAGCAGACCAGTATCCTCGCCTTTACATGCTTTTAAGTCTGAATATTCCTAAAATTTTATTGAGCCCCTTGTTAATGTGCTTTAATCTAGAAAATCTTTTAACTGCTTTTGAGCTATTTCCTCTAAATTTTTATTTTCTTTGGGACTTGCATTTCTAGGAATCTTCAAATGCATGGTCCATATAGCTCGATTGGGTTGGATATATTTTTGACCATTTCTCTTGCATAAACATAGCTGATATATCAGATGGGAATTACAGCTATAGTCACAAACTTTATGATTGCTTCTGTTTCAGTTGGAACCTCGTCTTCAGTTAAATTACTATCAAGAGAGACTTAACAAAATTTAGCTGCAAAGACCCATAAAATCTTTCAGTCACAGGAGCGCAAGCTAGTGAATAAATACAATACCCTGGTTGGGCTTTGGAAAAAGGTCAGTATGCCCTTTTCTTTCTTGCTAATGAATTCCCATGTGAAGTTCTTCCCCGTCAAAGTGTATGTGATAAAATTCCAACTTTACATTGACATGGATAAATTTATTTATATTCTCAGATTTCAAAGAGCGTTGGAGAATTGCGCTATGCAGATGCCTTGAGATATCTGAATACACTGGAGGATTCATCTAAAGGGTGAGGCGACTACTAACTTGTTTCCATTGGGCTATTTCTAGGGTAACTAGTGAAATTGGGTGCATAATTAGATAGCAAACAGGAAGAATTGGACAAGCCTTTGAAGATAAGTGGAGACGTGAGGCACTGTTGTCATTTGCAGAATGTGAAAGGGATTCTTGCATGCAATTCTTTTTCAAAATTATATGGAGATCTACTAGTGGAAACATTTCATAGGATTTTCTGGCTGGCAAAATGAAATATGCTCTAGCGAAGGAAATTCATGTCATTCCAGAAGTTTAGGTGGTATCGGATCTGGAGTTTGCAGAAATGCCCAAGACTGAGAATTGAACACTTTCCAATCGTGTCTCATATGAGCCATTACTGTAGTATTATGTCTGTCGAGTCTGAAGCTCGCAAAGTCAGTATTCAGGTAATTATGTGCCAGCTGAGACTGCTACTTGATTGGAATGCACGTATTCGGAGATGCAAGGATGCAACATTTGCGGGATGGGGTTGAGCAAAGAATGACCTTCGGGATTAGTTGAATTCGCTGAAATCAGATAATGCCGAGTGGCTGATGCTGCACCTCAAAAATATTGGTTTCACAGTTGGTAGAATTTTGCTTTATCAGCTCCAACTGTCGCTATGGCAATCTCGGAATGTTACTGTATTCATGGTGTTCATGATCAGTCTCCTAAGCTGTTTATTTGCTCTACAGGTTTGCTCATCAAGTGAATTCAACCATTGCACTGCTTCATCCTGTCCAGTGCGGGCGAGAAAGGAAATTGCACGTCGTCCTTGATATGAGCATGGTCCTCACTTTTCTCGTCGTTGCAGTTCTTGCAGGAGTTCTCTTCATTGTGTTAAGGCCGAAAAGACCGAATCTGAAAGTGAAAAAAACCAATTGAGGGTCACCACCAAACGGACTCTCCCTGCATGGTCCTAGATGGTAGCATACTTTCTGGCAACTGCTAACCGCAACTTCGAAATGCTAAGTCAGAGGGAAATCACGTCTCCAAGTTCAGGCCGGCTTTTTAGCTGCGAGTCCGGCCTTCGCATGCGTCGCTACAGCCAAAGCTGTCTGGCTAAAATTTCATAAACTGGCATATATCATAAAGTTGGAAGTCAATTTTCCAGAGAGCAGAGTTGATTGCCGGAAAAACCTGACTGATTTGGCACTTCAGTTCTAGCGTTAGAGAAGACACCATCTGCCTAGGTGTATGCAACTTCTTTTGCTGAAACGTTTTGAGAATTCCAAGTTCTTACTGGTTCAGCTATGTGTCAGGAGAGGTGACTGACTGTATCTTTGGATGACAGATCTTGTTATCGTAAGTGTAATCTCTGAGGATGGTCTTTTGATTTGTAATTCTTTTTTTTTCATCAAGGCTCCGTTTCTTTTTACGAAAAATGAATAATTTAGAAAATATTTTTCAAAAAATATCACTTGTATTGCTTTCGAAAATGAATGAACAAAAAATATTTATATTGTCCATGGAAATATTTAGACATAAATTGTTGTCGACAACGAAAATATTTTTGGTTGACTAATTATTCAAAGTAGTATAAGTGAGTTATTTTAAGAAAATATTTTTCCAAAATATTCATTTTCCATAAAATAAACGGAGCCTAAACGTCTTTTTTAATGATTGAATCTTGTAATTTGCTCTATTTGTTCAATCTGGTTGTTTGATCACACTACCTTGCGTCCAACAAAGAAAAGATATTGGCCTAGTCAATTCAAAGTAATGCTTATTACCGGCAATTGCTAGATTCTACTTATCGGACCTTATAATTAGGGGTCAGCAAAAGAACTGGATTAGATTGGGAACCGCTCGAACTGGACCTTTTTACAAAATATTTAGGAGTAAGTGTATTGGAAGTCCTAAAACTTGTCATAAAAGTATAATTGAATTTTGAAACTTTCAAAAAGTGCGATTAAGTCCTAAAACTTGTTACAAAAGTGAAAGGGAGGATCGCCACCCTCGATTGTTGGCCGGTAAGGGCCGCAATGCCCTTGCCCGCCCCCTCACCTCGGCCCTTGCCTCAACCTAGAGAGGGTCACCGGTCCTCGCCTGTGGCCAATGATATTTAGGAAAGAAAAAAGAAAAGAAGAAAAAAAATTAGGAAAATTTTATAAAATTGTCCACGTTAGCGTCAGCTATACGATGTAGGACATCTAGCACCGACTAGACCATTATATTAGTGATTTTCGACTAAAATTGACCGGAATGACAAAATTGGCAAATCGCCAAAAGGTTTTAGGACTAAATTAGCACAAATGGAAGGTTTAGGACTAAATTGGCAAATCATAAAAAATTAGGACTAAATTGGCTAAATTGAAAAGTTTATGATTAATTTAGAGTAAATATAATAAGTTTAGGATTTTTTTTTGATAATTTTCATCGGAGATGGCTACTTCTTTTCTCATATGTTGCTGGTTTGAAGGTGAGGGTAGGCTTGAAAATCAAAGTGAGGTATTAAGGTCGTTAATGCTTACTTGCAGCAGCTGTTGACAGTGTTCATGTAGAAAGAAATATTATACTGATTCTCAAAGGGTTGTGGGAACCTGTGAGGTAAAAAAAAAATAAAACAAGAGGAAACCTGAAAGTCCAAACCGCCCCAAACCGACCTGAGTCACATTTTTAGTTTGGGTCATATTTTAGTTGGGTCTTGATTCGGGTCAAAACAAACTCACATCTCATATGGTTCCGTTCAAGTTGGGTATTATGAAAATCGAACCGTTGACACCCCTAATCAAAAGTCATCTTAGGTAGACATAATCCTCCATGCGAATAGGGTCGAGCTTGTAATCACTTTTGACTGTTTAAGTACCTCAGTCATGAGGTGTCAACAAGGTGCTAAAGAAGGGTTTCACGAACTGACGTATTTGGACTCATCCCATATCATATGGTTCTGTGTTTTTTGATTTTTTTTGAAAATATTATCTCACGTCGCTCTAACGGCACATTATATATGCTCTTTATATTTATATGATCTTCTTCACTTTAAAATTTAAAATTTAAAATATTTAAGTTAAACTTTTCTAACATTATGTCAGAGCCAGTACTATCCCTTTTTAAATACGTGGATATACCCTATCAATCAAATTTTACGTGCAACTCCTAATCCTGCTTGCATGTGAGAAGGGTGTTGAAATATTATCCTACATCGCATGATAACTGATCAGATATGCTCTTTATATTTATACTGTCTCTTTCCATCCAAAAACTTAAGCTATCGGGTTGAAATTTCCTGACAATATTATTTTTGGCCAGCTTGCGATACTTGGGTTGGAAAGGTGTAAACATTACTTCGTTCTCGGATTGGAGCAAATTCATATGGTCTCTGCAAATTCATCTCATCCGAATGAAGGACTTGTGGATAATGGGGAACCTCTTCGCAAAGCGCTGAGTCTATTAAAGAACAGTCGATCTCACTCTTTCTTTTCTTCTTTCTTTTTATTTTGCCATTTTTCCCTTTGGTTTCCTTCCACGTTCAGCTGTTTTACCCCTATAATATCAGCACCAAGGCTCCTCCACACAAGTTTCTATGTCTAGATGTACGGGTTGGCTTGATATGTACACTTAATTCAAATTAATACTAAGTAGTATTAACAAAAAATGTAATTAACTGAGTTCCCAAAATTGGTGAGATTACGGACCCCAACACATATGAATTAAATCAATGTTTTTTGGGATTACCCAGTTCATAATTGGCAAGTTACCTAGTCAAATGACCGGCTACAAATTAATGGCACATACACTTTTAAGTAAACAAATATAATTGAGTATGTATCATATATGTGCATTTCATTTAATATCAGTCGAGATCCCCATTAAGCTAGCTTTAATTGCAGTCTTTATCCAACATCTAATTCTCTACCCATGTTCATTTATGCCAAAATTGTTAATCAACAATGTCATTGGTGAAATACAAATTGAGAGTATCTGATAACCCAATTGAGCGTCGAAGTTAAAAATTCAACTTTCAATGATATCAAACTCAATGAATAACCTTGATTAGTATCGCCTTAAAAGACTCATTTAAGTCGATAATTCACTTCGTATGATAAGTAAGAGAGGATTACATAATTCATTAAACTGGAAAGAAATAATTGATGGCAACTTAGATAATATATTGCAAGAACCCATCCATACTAATTGCCGTTCTATGTTTGCTAAGAAATCAAATCATATTCAGCTATCAAGTTCCAATCATCATCAAACAACTTTTCTTGTTTCATAGAGAATATCCACACTTTCCGATTCAGCAGTTCAAATTTCAGAGCTTGTTTTTGCAATTTTTACCAAGCAAAGAAGCCATGAACATAAAGAAGAAAAAAGGCGAGGCGCAAGCGATTGCTCGAAAACTTGCATAGGACTAGGAAGGAGGATGAAGAATTCATTGCAATATGTAATCCTGATGCAGATAAACATAACCTGAACTCCAATTTATCTGAAGATGTAAAGAGAATAGCAAGAGATATTAAACATTGTATTTTTCAAGATGACTATACCTCGCATTGGATGGTTATTGGGAAATTAGAAGAAGAGAAAGGTCGATGAGAAAAAACTCTAAGTGTCGTTTAAGTGAAGAAGAAGAGTCAGACAATGTAAATGAAGCCCGGGAATACGCAATTTTGTTATTTCGGGCATTTGATTCGAGAGATTATGCAACAATATATAGCTGCGAAGATAGGGCAATATCACGAACATTACAACATAATCGAGAGGACTCAACAAGGATTGGATGTCAATCCATTGTGGGTCGCGAAATCGAACCTTAATTTTAGAGCCTGTCGCCAAGAATAAAATATAATCCAAGCATGTTCCCCTGCGCCCCCCCCCCCCCAAACACAGTCCTAGTTACATTTATTCTCACTAAACTTAACACTAATGCACGAAGACCGGTCACTGATCATGGCGATGAACCCATTGCCCGATCACGTCGGTGACCAAAATGGTAACAATATCCGAAGGCGGTTCGTCGGTCCAGTGAACCGGCTCCTCAAGTCGCCTCCCTGTTGATGCAAGAACATTTGCAGCCTCATTGGATAGGTGATGGATACGCCTCACCATCACTTTGCGAAATCCATCCAACAAATCGAAGCATCGGTCGAGAAGGGTTGCCATTGAAGGTGTTGATGGCATAAGGGTACGTTGGATCATTCGGATCACGTCCGGGTGCTCACCCTCTACTTCGAGATAGTCGACTCCGAGTCTCATAGCAACATTCAGACCTTGTTCTAGTGCCACCAGATGGGCCATAGTTGGGTTTTTACACTTCTTCACCGGTCCAGCGCAAGCAGCCACAAACACGGCATTTTGATCTCGAAGAACACAGCCGGTGCCGGCAACCATGTCTTCATCTATGAAATAGGCAGCAAAGTTAAGCTTCCACGCATCGGGTTCCACAGGAGGTATCCACGAAACATGGCGGACCCAGATGCTAGTTCCTACTCTTGCCATCGCTCTGGATGCGCCGCTAGACCGCTTCACCACCACCATACAGGCTGCTTAACTTGAGATGGCGAGCCCCAATTGAGCATTCAAAGGTATTTATAGGCTGCACATCGGGCACGATTTAACCTAGTTGCGCCCATCTGGCAAGTCCGAGATGACAATTACTTGAAGCTATGGATGGCAGTGACATATTGCCATCGATAGACCGAAATGATGAGACAAGCCTAAATAAGGCAAATAAAACGTGTATAACGGCTAGAAAATTTATTACCAAGGAAGTTCGTCATTGATGCTGGATTTTATTCAAGTTCTAGACGGTACCGAATTTATTGTAGTGTTGTTTCATGCCTACTACCCGATCTCTGCGCGAATTTGGTTCAACTTCTATTCACAAGACTCAAACCATCTCCCTCCCTTTCCCTCCCCCCAACCTTTTGAATTGAGTAATCATCAATATAACCACATGTAATTAGTGGTTACGATGAAAATGGGTGACCAAAGGTTAAATTTTGATTTTGATGAATAAAATCAAATGTCAATGTCGCTCAACAAGCAAGTCCCACTAATCTCTCTCAAAATCATTCGTGAGGTATATAAGCTTTTCCTAGCCAAACAATATATTCAGCTAGTAAAATCCTCTCAAAATCTTTTTTAGAAACCAAAAAGAAAGCACTATGGATGCAAAAGCAGCACATCATTTGAGCATAGCAGAGCAAGATCTTATTCCGATACCTAACTGTGTCGGCATGCACCTTTCTAGCAGTAATCACGAACTAACAGAGCTCTTAAGTGAATGTATTTCGGGCCCTTATTCTTCTAACATCGGGTGCATACAAATAGGTCTTGAATGAGAAACAATCACCTCTTGAATGATAATGAATTGACAAGAATGGCAGCATTTAGACATTGAAACCACTTATTTTGTTAAAGCCGTAAGGTTGAAATGTGACCAATGTGATAATTTGGTGATAAGAGATTGTCGGATAACTCTCGTTTTGTTTTTATCTTGCCTCTATCCCCGCTCAATCTTTAGTAGAAATCTTGGAACTCCTTTTTTTTCCTTAAAAAAGAAGCCCGATTATTGACATACCACACACCACACGAGTGGGGATAATTGCCCTATCAATTACAAACCTTTTTGTATGGATGCCAATTTAGTCTTAAATTTTTCAATTTTGCCAATATAGTTCTTCTAACCAATTGCCGCCAGAAATCGTCGACATGATGAAATCCTAAAGCTTTGCCCAAAATTTTAATATAGTCCTTCTAACTAATTGCCACCGAAAATCATTAACATGGCACCCAATCATCGCCAGTCATCCTACATGGTACGCTAATGTAAACAACTTGTAAATCGCTCAGCAACTTCCGAAGGCAATTAGCCAAAAAGATTACATTGACAAAATTAAAAAGTCTCTAACTGAATTAGCATTCGTATAATAAGTTTAGAACTAAATCAATAATTTTCCCCACAGTCTGTCCTTTGCATTTTAAGGATGCTTTGCCTAATCAGCCGTTGATTACCATTACCTATGTGAATGCTTGCAAAAGTTCAGTTTCAGACCGAACCAATGAAGATGTTTGGGAAGACTTTTGCCCCCAAGGAGACAAAGGATTCCAGCTTCGGTTTGGATCCGACCTGTCCACATCAAGATACATCAGGATGTACTGTGAAGTAATTCGACTTTCGAACTTGGGACCAGGTCTGGACACGGAAGTTATGGCCAAATGAGCAAAATAAATCAATTCTCCCTACAAAAAGAAAGTAATAGTTACTTTGAGAAAAAATGCAGAACAAGGTACATTTCATCAGAGGCATTTTCTTAAGGTTAACCACAGTGGAACAATCACTCTTACATACCAGAACCATTTGATACCATGCTTCGATTCTTCGACAACTCTCCTACTCGTTTAAATTGGAGAAAACAACATAAGGTCTGCAACCGATTAATCAAAGGTTGAGAAACTATTGAGTACTCACAAAGTCAAAAAAGGATTACCAAGGGATCCCCAACTAAAAGCACTACAATGAACTCATCATTGATCTAATCCTGCCTTAAGCTTTACCTGTTTGAGGAAACCTGACAGCCTCAATACAATACATGTCACCCCTGTAGAGCAGCTTACTTGAAGCACCAAAATTTGCAGATTATCTTTTTCTTTTAAGCGACTTAGCAAGATTTGCTTTGCTAATTGCCCAGTCTCGTAGAGAAGCTTCATTTCTCATAAAAGGGCATTCTTTATCCACTCTAATGGCTGACTGAGTTGGAACTGAAATGCGTCTTTCCTTGGGCAATGAAGCAGCATCAGCTTTATTGCTGTCTTTATCAGTAATCGAACTGAAATTCAAAGCCCCTTCCAAACCTTCTGGTTGTGGAAGATTCTGCTCCATAACTCGGGGAGTCATGCTCGAGTCAAAAGCAGCACTTGATGGTTCCTCCATTCCACCTCTCAAGCCATTTGAACCATCTTGTATAGATTCATCATGCTGCTTGCTCTCAGCAGTATTATCAGCTGGAAGCCCATGTTCAGAATTTAGAGCTGGCTTAATCAGCGATATACTGAATGACTTGCTTTTATTGTCCGTTACCAATTGTGTCCATGAAGATTTGTGGAGCCATGAACTGCCCCTTCCTGTCTTCGCTGAGGATTTATTTTGCATTGCGGACTCACTTTCAGTTTTATCTTCTAATTCCGTTGATTCAGTAATCTTGTCTTCTGAATGTTCATGCTGACCATCGCCATGCTGATTTTTGTGGTCCACACTGTTGAGCACATTCGAGTTATCAGAAAGCTGTTGCTCATCCCCCAAAGTGCCACTGCCAGGCAATACATGTGACACAGAGAAGGCAAATTCATTTCTCTCCCCGAGAAGTTCTTTCCACGAGGACTTCTGGGACCATAAGGGATGCTTCTTCAGATTTTGGGTCCTTGATTCTGAAACTACAGGTTGGGGTTTCTGATTTTTTCGTGATACTTCAGAATCAACAGGCAAACTATCATGTTGCTTTTTGGGAGACGAAAATGACTCCTTTCCCACACCATGTCCATGAGAAAGTGACATATTTTCCTTATTTGGCAATGTGCTGTCCCTTTTCTGAATAGGAAGCCTATTTCGTGCCAGTCCATCTCCAGAAGTTTGTCTTTTGTGAGATTTTTCCTGCAAATAAAAAATAAATAAGAAATGCTGCCTTTTAACGCAGACAAGCTGTAACAGTTTCGGTCAGTGAACATAAGTAAGACCCATCAAACTTACCTGATTCGTTGAGAAATTGCCAATATGGCCCCCAGTAATTCCATCTCCCACTCCTGTGACCATATTAATCACGAGGTCATCATCATCTTCGTCATCATCTACCATCTCCTCTTCCAGTTGTGGTTTTCCATCTCCCACTCCTGTTACCATATTAATCATGAGGTTATCGTCATCTTCGTCATGATCTACCATGTCCTCTTCCAGCTGTGGTTCCAGAAACCCTGCTGAAGAAATTTTTTCATCCTCAATCAGTTCATTCCCACTGCGTGTGGGGATTGAATCTGCTTCTCTTTGAAACAACTTGTTCATCACCGAATTCATCATATCAAGCTCTTCAGCATTGATGCCACCATCACCTTGAGAGTCAAGTTCATGAGTCCTTTCCACTTTTAAGGAATGAGATAGATCAGAGTGCTCTTCGCAATCACAGAAATGCTTTGGCAAGGGAGGAACCTCAACCCTCTGAAAGCTGTACTTATGCTTGCCACTTCCTCGCAATGGCAAAGATTTCACCTGAGAAGCAACTCAAGGATGAGACGTTGACAGCTAGATACTAGAACAATCTAATCACACCAGTCAGGATGCATGCACCATGGTTAATTAATCTAGTGAAACCCAACCTCACATACTGAACAAGGATATAGAAAAGGAACAATTTCAGGTAATCAATGAGTAAGAGCAAGGCGCCTCTGGAAACTTTATACAGCTCACCTTCTTCAATCTAGGGAAGAAAATATGAAGATGCTTCTCTTTATCAAGAAACTTTTTGGCCTTTACTGGAGTTGCTGGGTCTTTCTCTGCATCAAGAGCATCAGAAGGTGCGATATTCTGTTCAGCATCTTCTTCCCATTCTCGTTTCAGTCGAATAAGGTAATGTTCTTTTGCCTTCTCAAGCCTTAGCCTACCCCCTTTCCACACACAGCCATTATACTGCAGTTCCAATTCACAAAAACATGTAGAATAAGCAATCATCCCCATTAAAAAGTAAGCAGGACTATCCAAAACAGCCTGCATATGAGAAGAGAGGATGGGCATATGCAAGAGCAACATGAAAAGCAATGCATATGCACAAGCTAGGTTTTCCTATGCTCCCTTTTTCTCTTAGCAATAGAATGGATATACTATACATCCACATAAGGCAACACACCTAGGACAAAAGATTAATGAGGAAACAGTTACAATTATGAGAAAGAATTTGGCCTTCAATTAATTTCCAGAAAAAACACAATCTGGAGAAAAATTGGATGCTTTTGAATTGGGACTGTTCCTGCGATATGTTATTGCAGGTAAAGGAGCCTCCTGTATAACCTAGGTAAATAGGGACACAATAGAAAGTGCAAGAAACTTGGATGGTGCAGAATATGTGATATCAACATTCTAGTATCTACATTTGTAGTAGGACAGCACTAGTACCTTTCAGACTGAAACCTAACCAGCAAAAAAGTAATGCAGCATTATACACCTATTTAAAAGCGAAGACATCGTCATATGGACAATGCACAAAAAGGGCCACCTTTGCTCTTAAGAAAGTTGCCCTTTTATCCAAGAAAGAAACGCACCGTTTGATCAGGACAAATTGTTACATATATTGCTTTTCCACATACAATCACATATTCTTTCCGTCTCTCAGTCTTCAATGTATTCTGCTATCAATGAACATAAAGAAAATAGGAGCCTTAATAGATATACCAGCTCTAGTGGACCAGCTGTTTCTTGAGGGATGAAAAAATATGTTCTCTTGCCCAACCCATCTGAACCCAATGCACAAAGAAAATGCAAAGGGAGTTTGATGCTAGTAATATCATATGGGCTTATGACAGAGTGATTACAGTGGCAAGAAAACATTTACTGGAGAAATCCTAACTTCAGTGAGCATTGATATACGAGAGGACTGCTGATCAATAGAAGTAAAAGGACAAAAAAATAAATCTGAAACCTGTCTAATCATGTGGCGTAAATGCAAATTGAAGTAGCTTGATAGAAGATCTCCTTCTCAGCAGAGGAGAGGCTAAAATAAGAGGAATTATACATATGTACTCCATAACTCAGCTTGACTTGAAAATTAGCCTATGATCTCTACAACAATAAAATTCTTAGTTATTATGCAAACCATAGTAGTTTAAAACAATAGTTTTGGCATGAAATAATAAAGAGTTAATTTGTGAATTGAGACATCTATCTGTGAATTGTATCAATCCTATAGACTTTGCTTGAAATTGAAAGTCTGGCTAGACTCTAAAAAACTGCAAAGGAGAAACTGAACAGCAGAGAGAAATGCTGAATCTTCTCATAGAAAAACAATTTTATTGATAATTCCAGAAAGTGACTCTGATGGGATCTCTATGAAGACGAGAGAGGTTGCTTCAAAATAAACAAATAAATAAATAACACGCTAGTTGAATATCTACAGTAGGAAGCTGCTGTACGAACACATTTAGCAAAGGATATAGTAACTTAATTACAATATAAATTGTATCTAATTTTCTCATAACCAAATTGTAATCAGAAATGACCATGTAGAGTTAATAGGAACAGAAAACACCATTGCCATTAATGTAGGGTTGCGCAAAATTGTTTCTTATGACCAAAGCGCTTTTTGATGCTATGCCTCTACAGTAGTTTGGACAAGCAATCATTGAAAAACCGGATATTTAATAATTAAGGTGATGGTCTTAAGCGTTCTTCTACCAAGTGAGAACAACCAAAGAAAGCACTTCAAATGACTGTTGCTAGAACAACATTTGTAAGCATCATTATAGCTTTACGAAACAGAGCACTTTCCAAAGGCTCTTCTCTGAAGCCGGTAGCAACCGAAAAGTGTCACGCATGGCCTTGTAAATCCCAAATTTCACCGCAAAAGGCAAAAGTTCCTTTCAGCAGGACTCTTATCATGGTCCCACCCACTCTTCACGCTAAAAATTTCTCTCAGTATCTGCGGATAAACAAATTTCTCCTACATCTTTTTCTCTGTATTCGTAGATTCTCCCTTGAGCAACATTCCTCCTTACCCAACAATTCTTCCATATCTTCAACTCAAGAGGTTGTTGTCTACATTTCCACTCATCAACACATGCTAACAACATCCTCTCACCTCATTTTAGAGGATCTTGACAACAGATACTACACATTAAATTGGGTCAGACAAACTCCCAAGTACTACTAGCATCACAAGCCAAGATCAGACCTTGTTGTGAGCATAACCCCACTATTGAATCCCATCATTCTGCATCCCCAAAATCAAAGCACGTGAATAATAACATGTGTACCACCGGCCTTCAACTTCATGCAAAATCCAATGCTTTCAATACAGTATGAAATTCAGACAAGGGCGACATCAGAAGGAGAATCATCAGTCAGGAAAAGAAGAAACAGCCAGGAAAAGGGTATGCACGACGAAGAGAGGTGACCTTGCTGAAGAGCTTGTTGAGGGAGTTCTGGGTCGCCGGCACGAAATCGATGTAGGCGAAGCCGCGCCCTTTGGTCCTGACGATCTCCACGGCGCCAATCGTCCCTAGAGCCCCAAATATCTTGCGCAAATCCTCCTCCCTCACGCTCTCTCCTACCCCTCCGACGTATACCCTCGTCGCCGTCTCCGTCGCGGTCGCCGTCGCCGGCGGCGCCACCGTTGTCGCCGTGCTCATCTTCCCCCCGGCTTTCCAGTTTCCACTTGAAAATGCAGAGTTTCTCCGTTTGTGTTTGGCCTGCGAAGGGTTTGTCGATGGTCTCCATGTCTTGTCAAAGCCCAAGATGGTGGGATTGGTCTTGGGCTTTGGGCTTGGGCTTTGTGTGGGGGCTTTGTCTTGCCTATATAAATTGGATTTTTCGTGAATATATTTCCTATTTAGCGCCCAAAAAAAAGAAAAAAAAAAGGGAAAGAAACAATGCCCTAGTCCAAAGCCAAGAGAACAATACGATTATTGCATGTCATGGTGCAATCTCTTGTATACAAAACAAATTAAACTCGAAGTTTTTGTTAAAATTTCACAAATTGCACAACTCCTTTGTTAAGACTTCAGACTCACAATGCTAAAGGAATATAGTTGTGACTTTCTTTCATCCTTTCTTCTTCTTTTTTTGTTAGATACTAGACATTGACAAAGTTTACAATCTAAGATTAACTGCACTAGCTGTAGTCCTCTGAAAGAAACAAAGAAAGCCCCTATAGAGGCACATACATGAAATCATAAACCCTTCTTTGCCTGAAATCAGTAGCTCACAAGCCAATCCACTGGCTTGTTACCTTCCCTAAGCACGTGTTGAAGCTTGACTATCTACTTGGAGTGTACCAAATTGGGAAAAATTGTCTAAAAAATCATAAACTTATTATACAACCGCCAATTCAATCCTAAACTTTTCAATTTATCCAATTTAGTCCTAAATCTTTTGACGATTTACCAATGTAGTCTTTGGCCAAAAGGACTACAATCGGCCAATTGACAAAAAAGGACAACATTTGTAAATCGTCAAAAAATTTAGGACTAAATTGGCTAAATTGAAAAGTTTATGAATGAATCGGCTGCCGTACAATAGGTTTAAGATCTTTTGGACAATCATCCTTGCCAAAATTGTGAATCTCCTTAAGCAAAGAGTTGTGGATGTGGGCACTGTCCCTTCTTCTCATTAGCATGTTAAACTGTAACCTTTGAGCCCAATTCAATGATAATATGCTTAACCGAACTGGATTATGAGAAATGGTTTTCATTCATTTTGGCTTCAAGCTACAGTTTTGCTTCATTTTTCCTGAAGTGGTACTCATGTTGTTTCTTTCAATTTGATGACCAGACTGATTGAATAAAAATCGTGCCGTGCTCACCCCCTTTTTGTCTTTCTTGTAAGTAAAACATCATTGTAGTTCATTAAGGAATAACTTCGCAAGACAATAACAAAGCTCGAGAACACAATAACTTTCATAGGGCTTGAGGGCGATAGGAGAACCAATTATGGGGGGAAAGGTGTTTGGAAAATCTTAAATCTATTGCATTTGTACCAATTTAGTCCTCAACATTTTGACCTAGATCTAATTTAGTCCTTTTCACTAATTTTGACTAGATATTACTGACATGTACGCTGGCTAGTTGTGAACAACTTTTAATAATATTTAAATATTTTTTCAATTTTTTTCTCTTTCTCTTTCTTTTTTCTTTTCCTTCCCTTCCTTCTTCTTCCAACCGGTCACTGGACCTCAACAACCAACAAGAGGTGAGAATGGCCTCGTGCTGGGTTGGCGAGGGTCAAGCCACGTCGGCCAAGGACGAGGCCTAACCTCGCCAGCCTAGGACGAGGCCCAACCTCGCCAGCCCAGCACGAGGCCAACCTTACTAGTGGCTAGACGAGGCACAGCCTCACCTCTAGCTGGTTGCTGAGGTCTGGCGATCGGTTGGAGGAAGAAGGAAGGGAAGAAACAAAAGGAAATATAAAGATAAATAAATTTAAAAAAATATTATCAAAAATTATCTATATCAACGGCTGCTGTGTCATGTAGGTCAATCGACGTCCACATCAGCAATATCGGGCCAAAATTAGCTAAAAAGACTGAATTCGCTCTAGATCAAAAGTTTAAGACTAAATTGACACCATTAAAAAGTTTAGGATTAAATTAGTATAAATATAATAGGTTTAGGACTTTTGTGACATTTTTCAAGGCCTTTTCATCTTTGGACTCATACAATCCAATCCACTACTCTATTGGACTCTCTTGGGCAATTGGTTATTTGGAGGTATGAAAACTTGATAAGCAATTCCTTGCATCCTTTTATAAGTGCACTCGCATCGCAAGATGGTTGATCTGAGCCCTACCGACACTTATCATATTAGAACTATCAGACTCTAGAAGCAAACTTTCTTACATCATGAACTTGAGTTTTAGGGTTTCCAAGCAAACTTTCTGCTTGAAAGTTGGAGCTCACTCTCAAAGATCGAGCAAATCTAGCAATAAGTTCAAAGGTACATTATTTTGGGTGAATTTGGGTCGGGCCACCAGCTTGTTAGTAAATACTATTTCCGTATAATGAATGGTAAACACGATGCGCATAAGTAAATTAGTTCTGGTCGGTTTTTGGTAGTCATTGCTCATGGAACAAAGCAATTGGTAACTGCACGGCATTTATCTTCTACCTACACTATTATAGAAACAAGAACAGAAAACCAACCAGAACCTGTGACACCCATGAATAATGAATACCGAAGTTTTATACTTATTACTTAACCCAGAAATCCAACAAAAGATGTTTCACTCTAACTATTGACTTAGACAGAACCAATGGATCGCTGTGCATATGCTTTTTGAATACCATGTTTTATAAGACAATTCGTGGAATGATGTGTTTAGACAGAATTTGTCGTTGGGTTACCTATCACAAGCCAGACCTCAACCAAAAACACAAGATGTGGCCAGGCCTGTCATGGAATTAGATGTGGCTCTAGGTATCTCCCCCTAGCAACTTTAAATGCCTAACCAACTGGTCAAACCCATCGGGACTGATGTGGTGGGCTGTCAACTCCTCTCGTAGTTTTCTTCCTTCTCTTTCACTTTTCATTTTGTGGCTAAATAGCGATCTGAAAGCAGCAATCATGGTATCCCTTAATAGACATTAAGATAGATGGAATAGCCCCATACAGTAGGGTACCAGATGCCCAACCTGAAAGATAAAAAAAAGGGTTTCTCTCATGATAGAGAGAGGAGCAAGAAGACACTACTTCAAACTAGAGTTCACATCAATGGCTGTCGTGTCACGACACAAAACATAGAATCCACATGTCTCGCCGCTAACAACATCGGCAACAACTAACAAGAACATCACCCTTCTTAATAACCCCAGCACCCTGAAAAAAAGAACCCAAAAAAAAGAGAGAAAACCCTATTTTAAATTGACCCCCCCATCTCCTCCTTCACTTTCAGACCCTCATCAGAAACACTCCCTTTCTTTGCTTTATCCCCGTCTCCTTAGCCTCCTCTCCTGGGCATCTTCTCTCTCTCTCTCTCTCTCTCTCTCTCTCTCTCTTCATGATCTTTATGTCCCTCATTCTCTCAATAATTTGTTTTCTTCCGAACAAGCAGAAGCAGCAACAGCAACAGCGACAGTGCCGAGAAGAAGCCAATTTTGCATGAACCCTGAAAGTATATCCCCACACCAGAAGGTTTCGAAGGAGGGTTTCGAAGGGGCCAAAAAAAGGTGGACTAAAGAAAGTGACCCAAGACGAAGAAAAGGGTTGAACTCGAGAAATTCTGATTCAACCGCAAGCGAGTAGCTGAAAAAGAGAAGAAAAGAAGCCCAGCAAGAGAGAGATAGGGAGAGGGAGGGAGAGAGAGAGGGAGGGAGGGGTGTGAAAAAGCTTCAAGGCCTCGGGGAGATCCAACCATCCGCACGAGTCAACGTGATCTAGGGAGAGAAAGGAGGCAAAGAAACGAAAAGTTGGAGAAATAAAAAGGTTTGACTGTTGAGCCAAGGCCACATGCCATGGATACACTTTTTCTACTGCTGTATTCTTCTCTTCTAGGTCTCTTCCTTCCTCGTGCACCATTTTCTCCCTTATTTTTTCTGGAAAAAGATAAAAGAAAAGGGGAGAGACTACGTGTGTTGGTGTGTGTTGGTGTTGACTAGTTAAGATCCCCAAGCCAAATGAGAAATAATTGAATTATTACAGATCGATGATTCTCCATCCCAAGAAAAAACGGAAGCCCCCCAGCCCAAATCACATCAAGCTGGTTTCTCCATCAATCCCTTTTCACAAATCATTTCCTTTGCCTCTTTTTCTTGCTTATTTATCTATTTGTTCTGCATGTAGCGACGCTTTTGAATGATGGTCTTGCTTTGTGCGTTCCTTTCATCGATCCCACTCTTTAACTGGGTGTGTGTTCAACTCCCAGAAGGCTCGTCTTTTGGAGAAGACAGTGTGCTCAAGTCATTTTAATAAGAGCTCGAGCAAGATCTGCTACGAAAACTCTCTCTCTCTCTCTTCTCTCGAAAGAAGCGAAATTGCAAAAAGTTCCTTGCTTCACAAGATCCAATTTTCAAACCCCCACACCTCCCCCCATCAAAAGTCCAAACCCCAAATAACATATCATTATTTTTCTTCTCTTCCTACTTCTTGTTCTTGGCTCTTACCCTTCTCTTTTCAGCAGCTTTTACGATCGAAATCTCTTTGCCCAGGTAATCCTCCCTTTTTTTTCATTCTCGTTTCATTTTTCTCTTTATTACTGACACGTTTCGAAAAGGGGCATAGAAAGAGATGGGTGTTTGCATCATCACCATTTCCATAAAGCCAAGACTGATCTTTCTTCTTGAGCTGCTGACATTTTTATCTTCTGGCGAATATGTTGAGGTGGGCAGGCGAAGCTTTCCTTTTGCAGCTCGCTAGATCTGCCGAGCTCGAGGAAAGCGAGGAGATCCCTTTTCTTATTTTGATTGATTCCTTAAAAATTGCATTTTTGTAAGAGAATCAGAAATGAAATCCATGTAATCATTCAGCAGATCCTGCTAGGTCATTTCTTTCTTTCTTTCTTCTCTTTTTCGGTCGAAATACAAAGAGACTATTCTGCCGGGATAGTATCACTTCGTATATTTATACTCTTCGAAAGTTTATAAAAAAAAAAGAAGAAAAGATTTTCCTTCTTCTTGCATGAATAATTCCTCTTATTTGTTGTTTTAATGCAGCAAAAACCTAATTCATTCATAGGTCCTTCGTAGACTGGTGCTCTGATCTCTTCGTAACACCATAATCCTAACCATTTCTCTTGTATTACAGCACTTCTCTCTTTTTTCCCACATAATTCCTCGCTTATAGTTGGGTTTACTTCTTTGCTCTCCATTTGTTACAATTGAATCTTATGTTCACAAGACGATAAACACAGGATCTGGAGCTTCGCTAGTTTGCACACAGCCATCGTTCAAGGTAATTGGATGGATGAACTTCTGTATGTGTAAAATTATATTTTAATTTGTGTTTCTTAAAGTGAAAAGAAGAGGAACAAGACGAAGAAGATCAATGAGCAGATACACTAATTTTCTTTGGTTTCTATTTCGTTTTCAGCATTTACTGGGGGGATTTCGGGAACGAATTAGGATGGCGTCGTCGTCCACGTCTCCATGTGCCGCGTGCAAGTTCCTGCGCCGCAAGTGCCAGCCGGAGTGCGTGTTCGCGCCCTACTTCCCGCCGGACCAGCCGCAGAAGTTCGCCAACGTCCACAAGGTGTTCGGGGCGAGCAACGTGACAAAGCTGCTCAACGAGCTCCACCCCCACCAGCGCGAGGACGCGGTCAACTCGCTCGCCTACGAGGCCGACATGCGCCTGCGGGATCCAGTCTACGGCTGCGTCGGGGTCATCTCCCTCCTCCAGCACCAGCTCCGCCAGCTCCAGATGGACCTCACCTGCGCCAAGTCCGAGCTCTCCAAGTACCAGAGCCTCGGCCTCGCCGCCGGCCACGGCCTCATCGCCGCCGCCGCTGCAGCCACCACCCACAACCACCCCCAGAACCTCGGCATCAACCTCCTTGGCTCCGCCGGTTCACGGGATCACCACCATTACCACCACCAGTTCTTCCCCCGCGACCACCAGCACCAGATGATCCGGGGCTTCGACGCGGGTGCTAACTACGACGCAGGCCTCCTCGCCATGAACGTCTCCGCGAGCATCGGACAATTGGGCCAGTTCCACCAGCCCAGGGCTGCCACCGGAGACGATCGCCGGAACATCGACCCCTCTTAGAGTATGGAGCTAAATTATTCTCCTCCCTTCCTCAAGAAATCTGTTGATGGTTTTCGATTAATCATCGGCAATAGGTTAAAGAAAAACATACCTAATTTTGCTTACTGTCAGCAAGGTTTTGTGCGCGAGATTTGCATAAAGATCTCTCCATCTCTCCCGCCCTCTCTCTCCACCCCTCTCTCTCTCTCTCTCTCTCTCTCTCTCTCTGGTCTTTCTCGTTGACCTTGCTATTGATGCTGTTGACACCTCAGTCAATATATCTAGGGTTTCAAAGAATTATGTAATTTTGGTATCCTTATTACTTTGGGAGAACTTTTTGTTACATCTTAATGTTCTTCTTACTTTATTTTATTTGGACCGACTATAGCCTAATCGAGCCACGTGGCATTTTGAAGTTGTTGAATTTCCTTTTAATATAAGCTGGGGGTGCCGTACGCTTTTGTTGGGAACCGGTTGACTAATGATGGAATTCACGAATACTTATGATAATATTTTTCAATGCTTCCCGGGATTTCTTCCTTAGCACAAGCATGTGGGAGACTAGTCTCCGTTTATTCGATGCAAAATTTTCATAATTTTTTTTCTAAATCTCGTGCGATATTAGAGTAATGATCAGTTGTACATCCAAAATCAATAGCATCAAAACGCTAAATTAATTTAATAGTCTCCTAATCAAAAGACGTACGCCCGAGGTTGCAAGATTACGAGGCATAAAAACTAGTTAATTATAAATTCATTAGACTAAGAATAAGAACTTGTCGATAAGAATAAGAATGAGATGGACTTACTACATATATCGCTTTTTCGCTGTTTCTTCGGGTACATTTCTCATAAAAATTTTAATCGAGAGTATGACCAAGAAATCAAAAAAAAAAATTAACAAATGCATTCTCGTAGTGAAAAGTAAATTAAATTAAGAAAAAAACCAAATGGTGATTTCCGAAGATCATATTCACAAGAAACGAGGATCTTCATTAACATTATTACCACGTTTAGGGTTTCAAGAATAGTTCATGTTGTTGTTATTTTTACCTCTTTTAACTTCATTTGATCGAATGGAGCAGTTGTTAGAAAACTCAGATTTATGCGCAATGCGAGTATGTTGTGACCCCCTTGAGCAAATAAGCGTAAAATAACAAAAATATAGAAGTTTAGATCATCGGCGAGGCTTTTGACCCAAGTTCAACGCAAATGAAGCTTAAATAGCATAATCAGACGAAAAAATAAACAAATTTAGGGATTAAGAATTTCCATTTTCAATTAGGGAAAAAGCAGCCAAAAATTCTAAACTATGTCCACTGTGACATATCTACTTTAAAAATTTTTTGACACTAAAATCCTAAACTTGTAATTGTGTAACGCATTTGCCCTCCACTATAAAAATCTACATACATGGATGCCAAAAAGCAAATAATATTGACATGGTACCCACGTGGCTTAAGTGAAATAACAACAACATTATTTTCACTGAAAAATAATTTAATAGAACGTTGACAGGAGGATAAATATGTCACATAGATACAAGTTTAGTGACAAGAGAAAATTTAGGATACATCCGTCACAGTAAGCATAGTTTGGGGTTTTGATATAACAAAAAAAGTTCAGGGTAAATGTGTCCCAGCTAGCATAGTTTAGGGATTTTTTGGGACTTTTTCTCTTTCAATTATTACTTGTCTTTCTATTTAAGCATACAAATAGTAAAGTGGGTTTATACTCTCTTTTTTGTCTTAATTTGCTCTTTTTAAGTTCTATTAGGGACATGTCAAAAAAAATTACATTAGGATCAAATTTGTTATTTAAATGATCTAGTGGGGTGGTCCAGTCCTGCAAAATAACGAGGTAAAAATCAATATATACCTACGTAACTTATAGGTATTAGTGCTTAGCACTTCCCATATTGCTTTTTTTTTTTGTTTTGTTAAAAGCATACTTTCAGTTAATTACCAAAAATTATAAGGTAATTGTCACAGATCCGGAGTATTCTATTCTTGAAAGAGGATATATGACAAACATATTTTCATGGGACAAGATCTAGGTTTAGTTTATTTGAGAGGGGTGGGAATGCAATTTTTTCAAAAGACTAGGAAATAACAGATAAATTGTATCGGTTAAGTCTTTATGTTTCGATGTGAATGACTTGCTTTTGAAGGGATAATGACACGGACAGTCCTTGAACTTTGCCCTAATGTGCAATGTGGTCTATGAACTTTTAATTTATTCAATGTAGTTCCTGAACTTTAACCTAATATTCAATATGGTACTTGAATTTTCAATTTGTTCAATGTGGTTTATGGACTTTTGGTATATGTTCAATGTAGTCCCCGAATTATATGAAAATGTTCATTGTTGTCCTTGAACTTGAATTAATATAAAATGTTCAATGTTCAACTAAAAAGTCGACTTAGTAAATCCTTATAAATGCAAGGAAAAAAATCGCAAAAAAAGAGTATTCAATCAACACAAAACTAAAAGTACAAAAATGAAATATTGCCCCTAAAATACCATATACATTTTTGTATACAAAAAAAGTGGATGTACTATCACTTAATCATCTCCTATGTATTTAGACATTCCATTGGACTTTGTTTTTCTTTTGTGATAACAACTACAGCAATAGAAAAGAGTCCATGCTTGACATACTCCTTACTGTTTTAGTAGTTGATAACAGTTTACTTAAGCTACCTCATTTAGATTTAAGCACCGTTTGTTTCGCAGAAAATGAATAATTTGAAAAATAATTTCCTAAAAATAATCACTTCACCACAAAATTATAAGACATGTTTCCACCATCAGCATAACAAGATAAAAACCCGTAATTGTGCCTGCTTGACGTCGAAAAAAATATGTTTTAGCTAGGTCAAAAATTATAGTTTTTAAAGTTTCTAAATTGGGGTTTTAAATTAAATAAAAATGATAAGTTTGAAAAAAAAAACTAAAGAATTCATAATTACCTAGCTAGTTCATTGTCCGGACAAGTTAGTTGCTTGTTGGTAGCGGAAATAGTTGGTTGCTGAACATAGTTGATGGTGAGGTGAGTAAAGTCCCATGCTTAATAGATTGCTCCCAAAAAAAATATAATAATACAAATTCTAAAGATGATTCAACCTCAAACTTTTCCTCATAAATTTTTTTTAATAGCCTATAATCAATGATTGATCACGGTATAATATCAAATGACAGACAAAATCGTAACTCAAAAGTAAATTGAATCTCTAACGCTTTTGATATCGCGATACCTTATATCTCTAAAACTTTCCAAACTTAAATTGAAACTGTTCATACCTTTGGTAATTTTTCTTTTTGGGCTTACGCCATAACTTTGGTAAGTTGATATCATGATATTTATTATTTAAAAATATTATTTTTTTTCATTTAATTGTTTTGTAGTCACACGGGAAGCGGGTGCTCTTTTGCTAGTATATTTAGCAAATCCATTCTAGTTTCAACCTCAAGCTTTTTTCAAAATTCCTTTAAAGATGGATTAAATTAGATATTGTTTATATTGGGCAAAGATGTAGATTGGTAAGATAAGAGACCAATGACATCTCTTAAGTCCAATAAAAGATGTTATCTCTTACCCAAAAAAAAAGAGTAAGATCTTCAGATTATCTTCTCCTAATGTAATCGAAAATTTTGTTTATTTCTTGCTTTTTTTTCCCAAACAAGGGGTGTATGATCTCTTTTCTAGTCTCTAATAGAGGTTAAAATAGTATTAATAATATATATATATAGATTTGGTTTAGAGATCACAAGAAAATATAAGAATGATACAAATCAAACAGTGAACTCAAATTCAAATTGTATTGGTTATATCTTATCAAAGTCATCATATAACACGATATTTTCTTGGATTTTACCTTAATTATATTGAAGAATCCTATACTATTTTCTTTGTGATCTCTACCCATCATTTCTACTGTATACGAGATTTTATTAACGAGCGTTTTCAGAGATACTTGTTAAAAAGCCAATTGAAAAAATTTGACAATTCTTAATGCGTCGATCGCTATTGTGTTATGCACCAATAGTATCCTGAAAATTGAATTATTTCAAGCAAAGACTACTAAAAGATACTAATAAAAAAATATAGATTTGGTTTAGAGATCACAGGAAAATATAAGAATGATAAAAATCAAACAGTGAACTCAAATTCAAATTGTATTGGTTATATCTTATCAAAGTCATCATATAACATGATATTTTCTTGGATTTTACCTTAATTGTATTGAAGAATCCTATACTATTTTTTTTGTGATCTCTATCCATCATTTCTATTGTATACGAGATTTTATTAACGAGCATCTCGGAGATATTTGTTAAGCAACCAATTGAAAAAATTTGACAATTCTTAATGCATCGATCGCTATAGTGTTACGCACCATTAGTTTCCTGCAAAATTAAGATTGGAGCTCAAAGATGCGGAGGGTGTGGGAGGAAGAAAGGAGCCCTCCATCATCGCATTGACGGCCAAAAGAAAGGTCCAATCTGACCTCATTCACTCACTCTTTCTCTTTATTCTATTTTTTTGGGGCAGCTGACATGATTTTTAATAATGCATCGTTGGGGGGAGGAGCTGCTGCCGTATTCCCCGAAAAGAGCCATGCAAAAAGCGAGGGGAACAAAGCATGAAGCATCGCCGGGTGCTAACATATTCCTTCCGGGGCCATGCATGCACAGAGAGAGAGAGAGAGAGAGAGAGAGAGAGATTGTTTCTTCAGCTGGGAAACAGTGCTGGAGAGGAGACACGACAGCTTGGTTGGACTTCGGAGAGAAAACTTCCAAAACAGCAAACAGAGCTCGATTTGTTCTTTCTCCGCTCGATTTGTTCTTTCTCGGCTCGATTTTCATGGGGCCATTTCCTCTTGCGTTTTCTTTTTCTCGCTGGTCGAACAGACGACGACCTAAAGAGACAAAGCGAAGGGAACGTGCTGGCTACAAAAGGTGGGGGTAGGTGAGAATAATTAAAGTCCCCTGGCCGCGACCCCCCAAAGTTCACTCTCCCTTTCGCTTCTCTCCTCTTCACAGGGAGAGGAAAGAAGAGAGAGGTAGAGTCATTTAATGGGATCACTGTGCTGCAAATATTCTCAAAATCCGATGCATAGACGGGGGGTGGGGGAGAGAGTACAGAAAATGTGGGAGAGAAAAAGAGTCGATGATCAAAGGAAAAGCCCCCCACCCCCCACCAAAAAAAAAACAAGCAAGAGATATTTTGTTGGCGAGTGCCACCGACCGAGACAATTATTAACTATATATCTACACTCTATTTGTTATGCGAAAAATAAAAGATTTGAAATAAAAATAATCTCTTGTATTATTTAAAATAATTAATCAATAAAAAAATATTTTTATTGTCCATAATAATTTATGTCTAAATATTTTTATTGATGATTTTTCATTAATTCGTTTTTGTAAATGATACAAGCGAACATTTTAGAAAAATATTTTCCATATTACTCAATTTCCGAAAAATAAACTCACCCTAAGGCTCTGTTTGTTTCGCGCAAAATGATTGATTTGAAAAAAATTTCTTAAAAGTGATCGATTGTATCGCCTGCAAAAATAAATGAATAAAAGATATTTTCATCGTCCATAAAAGTGTTTAGACATAAATTGTTGTCAATAATTAAAATAAGGGCTAATGCCAAGAAAAACCCTAAACTGGTACACTTGTGACACATTTACCCCAAACTATTTTTTTGACCATAAAAAACCCCAAACTGGTACACTTGTGACAATTTTACCCCGAATTAATTTTTAATATTTTTTTATTTTTTTGAATTTTTTATTTTTTCTTTTCTTTTCTTTTCCTTTTCATTTTCAAACTTTGGCCGGTCGCTGGGTTTCTTTTTCATTTTCAAACTTTGGCCGGTCGCCAATCCGGCGACCGGCCAGAGGCTGAAGCCGGCGAGGGCCGTCCTCGCCTGCCCAGGGCAAGTGCGACCCTCTCCCAACTGGGGTGAGGGCAGCCCTCGCCGACACCCTCGTTGGCTCGCCCTCGGCCAACGCTTGCGAGGGTCACCCTCGCCCGAGCCGGTGAGGATTGCCCTCGCCGACACCCTCGTTGGCTCGCCCTCGCCGACACCCTCGTTGGCTCGCCCTCGGCCAACGCTTGCGAGGGTCACCCTCGCCCGAGCCGGTGAGGATTGCCCTTGCTGACGTCGGCGAGGGCGGCCCTCGCCGGCGACCAGCCAGAGTTTGAAAATAAAAAAGAAAAGAAAAAAAAAGAAAAGAATAAAAATAAAAAAATTCGAAAAAAATAAAAAAAATAATATTAAAATTTTAATTCAGGGTAAAATTGTCACATATATACCAGTTTGGGGTTTTTTGTGTAAGTTCGGGGTAAAATTGTCACAGGTGTACCAGTTTGGGGTTTTTGGTGGTCAAAAAAATAGTTCAGGGTAAAATTGTCACAGGTGTACCAGTTTGGGATTTTTTATGGCCAAAAAAATAGTTTGGGGTAAATGTGTCACAAGTATACCAGTTTATGGTTTTTCGTGGTATTAACCCTTAAAATAATTTTTATCGACTGATTATTTCAAGCGATTATTTTTTTGAAAACATCTTCCGAATCATTCATTTTTTATAAAACAAACAAAGCCTTGATAAAAAAAAAATTCAATTTCAATATACCGATTACATATTAACCTTGAATTGGGGTAGCAGGTTAAGACTTTAGGGAATTAATATTTCTCAGCTTAAGAACTATGGGCGTTCAAATTCCACAATTTGCATGTAAATTACTCTAGGCCAAGGCCATCCGTATATGTTAAAAGGTATAGACTTAATTGGGTCATAAGAATCATGAGGTGATCCGTAGCCCTCTAAACTGTACTTGTGTTCCTGAATTATTAAAAAAAAAAGTCGATTTATACAAACTGTCTAGGTGCAAGTCAAGTGTGCAATTAAGTTTGAAAACCGTATTATTCCAACAACTTCAAAAGCACATACTAATTCTCTTTTATTATGAAAAGGTCCATCTTAACCAAATGAATCTTGGATTTTTTAAAAGGTCCAACAACAAAGGCTCCTTTATTTCGCAAAAAAATGAATAATTTGAAAAATATTTTCATAAACATAATCACTTATATCACTTGAAATAATTAGTCAATTAAAATATCTTCATTATCGAAAACATTTATATCTAAATATTTCCGTAGACAATTAAAATATTTTTCATTAATATATTTTTATAAGCAATACAATTATTTTTTTTTAAAGTTTTCTAAATCATTCATTTCTCGCAAAATAAACGCATTATAAGTCATATGCATATATTGAAGAATCATTATATGTACGGTAAAGTTTGATCTATAGAAACTATCTTCACGCAGGTCGCATGTGCGTGTATCAACTTTACAAAGTATTTTATTCAGACAACTTACCAAAAGTCCACATTTGCAATCTTCAACTCATAATCTCCATCCGTCCATCTGTGATGAGAGAAAACTTTCTCCAACCACTCCTCTTATCGGAAGTTACAAATGTGGACACTACCCTTGTTTACACATACATTTTAAGTTTGTTTACTCGTGGGTGATGTCCATCACTTGTAACCTCCAATCTATTCTTCGATCTTGGATGTGGGAAAGTTTGATTCGATCAAATAAATCTCGAATCCATGAAATATCCGGACAAGTGTTCCCCGGACCTATTTGACTATCTGTCCCATACGAAAATGGAGATGGCAATGTTGTGTGGCTGGCGGAGCTGCGAGATGTCTGGTGTGGATTCAGTGTTTGGACAAAGGGAATTTGCATTTCAAAGAGGGGAAGGAAGAGAGAGAGGGAAGGAAGAGGAGAGAAGAGAGAAATGGCATTTAGCACGACAATGATGACGTACTTGGGTAATGATGCTAGGGCCTTAAATGCGGTGGCAGAGTCCCTTACACTGTTCAGGATCAGCTCCCCTGCGCACGCGGTACCCTTCTTCTACGCCATCGCCCTCGCCGAAAGCTCTCTCTCTCTCTCTCTCTCTAGCCATGGAGGCACAAATCCGTGTTCATTCCCTTCGGGTAATCTCCCTCATTAACGTTTACTCCTAATCTTAAGAGAGGATAATTAGGGTTAAGAGTCAAGAGCTCAGTTTTCGTACGACTCTGGAGGCCAGTTTACCGTTCGTTTTGTGAGTGAAGCCTTTATTCCTGCACGTGTGAACGAGACAGCGCCCGTGCATCCGTGAGAATCAGTATAACCGGATGCAAGCAAGACATGGTCACGTTACACATTAATAACGAAAATAAGCTTGCCTTCAAATTATTGTAGTATGCTATTAAGGTTTGAATAGTGCATTTGCGAACAAGACTACTTAAACACTGTAATCGATATGGTGTAGTGTGTTTTAACTTATACCTTATAAAGTTTCCAAAAAATCATACATGTATATACATAAAGTAGATTAAAGCCCCCCCCCCACCGAATTTTCTAGTTTTATATGGAAATAGATTAATTCTTTCTTCCATGAAGAGATAATAGTTAAAAAAAATAAACTTCTCTCCATAATTAGTTGGATAAAGGTTTAATCTCAAGATTATTATTGTGAATCACCAGCTTGGTATTAGTATTCTACAGCTGTGACAAGCGGATCACATCAAGTTACCTTCTAGAGATGTTTTCAATATCGGAAGGTTGAATTAACCTATATTATACCCCCCAAAAATAGGGCAAAATGCATAAAAGAAAACGTTACAGAAAAGGAAAGAGAAGGGTTATTCAGATATTATAATTATGGAAAACTATTTGACAAAATAACTGACTAGTCATAGAAATTATCAAAAAATAAATTACAACATGGAAATGTCCTTTTGTTTTTTGTGATGGCACGATGTGATTTTCTTCTCTTCCCCTTTCCATTTTTGCCAAAAGAGTGCATTTACGATCAGCTATGATTTTGATGAGACCGGGCAACGGGCTGTGTTCTAAAGTATGCATGATTTGTCAGAATGGAAGAACCATGATTGGTCTATGAAGAGTCACTCTTCCTAATCTAGAAAAATAGCACATTGCCCCAAAGTCAATCGTGGACTTTTCTCAGCTGATACTTTCGACCTGAAGATTTTTTTAAAAATCTTTTTTGAGTATTATTTGTTTAAAAAGTTTTAATTATTAAATGATCTGCATTATGTCCTTGAGCCTTGGGAATCTTGCCTTGAGTTCTCGGTAAGGCATGAGGGTTTTCTAGACTGTTGATTGATATGACCTCATCTTGCACTTCTATCCGAGAGTAAATATAGTGGTGGCCACGTGCCGGTTTTGGCCCGGAACCGGCCCAAAATCGGCCCGATCAAACCCGGACCCGGCCCGTTGATCGGGCCAACGGTTCGGAACCGGAACCGGCCCGTGGCATACAGGCCCAGTTCCGGTTTCAAAAAAATTTGAATCAGCCCGGAACCGCCAGTTCCGGGCCGGTTCTTGAAAAAAAAAAAAAAAAAAGAGAAGTGCAAGGCCTGCAGGGCACGCTGCAGCAGCAGCGCCTTCCCCCCCCTCTCTCTCTCTCTCTCTCTCTCTCTCTCTCTCTCTCCCCTCTCTCTGCGTCACATCTTCCCCTTCTCCTTCTCCTTTTCCTCCTTCTTCTCCTTCGCGGCTCCACCCACCCCCTGCGCCTGTCTTCCGCCGCTTTCACCGCCATCGCCCCCGCCCATGGCCGCAGCCGCCGACGCCGACTCCCACCCAGATCTGACCCTCAACGCCGCCACCGCCGCCCCCCATGGCCGCAACTGCCAACGCCGACGCCGACGCCGACGCCCCCTTCTCCTCCCCTCCTCCCGACCCCGGAGGAGGAGGACCCCCCGCTCCTCCTCCCCGTCCCCGTCCCCGTCCCCCTCCCGGCCCCCTCCTTCTCCCCCTCGCCGTCGCCCCAGTCTCCCACTTCATATTCTCGCCACCTTGAACCCCGCCTCCGCCACCATGGCCAAGGCCGCGAAGCCCGAGCGACGAACAACGGAGGCCAGGTCTGTAATTTTTATTTTCTAATTATTTTATTAATTTTTAAATAAGGAACCGGCCGGAACCGGAATCGGCCCGGAACTGGAACCGCCCCCTTGCGGTTCCGGTTCCGGTTCATTCGTGGCCACGAACCGGAACCGTGACCATGTCTAAGTAAAAAGGATGAATTCACAATTTACGAGTTTTTATTTGTATTGTTGAAAACTTCACTTCAAGGTAATACAAAAAAAAGTTAATATAACGAAAAACCTTAAATTAATACACTTACGATAATTTTATCTCGAACTAAGTTTTTGACTATCAAAAACTTTAAACTGGTATACCTGTAACAAATTTATTTCGAACTATTTTTTTAACCACACAAAATCCAATATTGACACACTTACGATAATTTTGTTCGAATTAATATTTTGACCACAAAAAATTTCAAACTAGTACGCCTGTGATAATTTTATCCAAAACTAATGTTTTGACTATTAAAAACTCCAAACTGAAACATTTGTAACAAATTTACCCCCCGTTAATATCCATTAAATTGGATTAATATTACGAAAAATCATAAATTGGTAAAATTGTGGCAATCAGAGGGGTAAAACCATAAACTGGTACACTTGTCAACTACCCCGTGTCATTAAACTTTTCAATTTAATAGTAAAATTTAACGAAAACTAACGGAGGGTAAATTTATCACAAGTGTACCATTTTGGAGTTTTTGGTAGTAAAAAAATTAATTTGAGGTAAAATTATCATAGGTGTACTAGTGTGAGGTTTTTGGTGATCAAAAAAATAATTCGAGATGAAATTATCACAGATGTACCAATTTGAGGTTTTTTGTGATAAAAAAAATAGTTCATTGTAAAATTATCACAGATGTACCAGCTGGGGTTTTTCATGGTATCAACCTATTTTAAATTTGTGAGATTATATTTTCTCTATATCGAATGTGATACTATTGAATGAGCTTTGAGAAGGAGCAATGATTCGTGTTTCAGGACATGTGCCAAGTTAAAAATGTATCCAAAATAACAAATTATCCTGAACAATTAATTATATTATGAGGATTTGAAAGGCGTGTACCCATCTCCTATGGTCATAGCATATATCCTTATTTTATTATATATATGCAGGCATTTCGGGAACTCGTAGTTTCTTTTGATTTGAGGAGTTTTTTGATTGGTGTTAACACATGTGGACATCACTCGACATTATTTTCAATGAAATTTGTATATGAATGATATCTATATATGCAACCCGCTCAATCAAAGGGTTGTTAGGACCGTACCTTACACGTGTATCACCTGAATCAAATAATGCCTCGTTAGCTCACTACCCTTCTCTACCTCAACCTTCAACGAAGCCTTCGCCAGATGTTGCTGTCACTACAACCATCTCTCTCTCTCTCTCTCTCTCTCTCTCTCTCTCTCTCTCTCTCTCTCTCTCTCTCTCTCAAATCTACCTTAAGGAGGTAAACTCGGAACTGCGAAGAATCTAATTAGCCTTCGTACATAAAATTACTTATACTTGGTATAGTAGGGTATTGAAGTTATGTGCCATATATATCTTGCTTGCTCTTCTCAGACAACGCACACTAGGAGGACAAGACGACCTCAACATGAGATCGATGAAGCACTAATTCAAGATTCGTCGTTTTTTTAAATTAAATTAGTTGATGAATTTTTTTTATTGCCTATAACAATTTATATCAAATATTTTCGTGGACCATAAAGATAGTTCCGTTTATTCATATTTGAAAGTGATACAAGTAACCATTTAAAAGAAAATATTTTTCAAATCTTCCATTTTCCACCTAATAAACACCCCCTAAATAACACGTGATATTCTTTTATGATCTCATTATCAATAAGACATGTAAAGCCAACCTAATTAAACTACATAACTCAATGTAGATTAGTTCACTAATGGGGTAGATGAACGGAGCCTTAAACAAATGGTGATGGTTTAGGTCGAGGGTTATTGTGATAAATTTAGGTTTTGAATTTCTTTCATAATCATATAGATATAAGAACAAACACAACTTGTTGTACAGTATGCACCTAAACTCGATGAATTCTATGCACTGTTCATGTTGGTTCACCTAAGGTATATTTATTGCTTCACCAATCATAGTTGAGCACTTAAGTTCCAGTGAGTTGCTGTGCCAGGCCGATTAAAATAAGAGTTATGAACGATAAGATGTAATGATTAATCTATAAAAACTGAAAATGATATCAAAAAATCATAAGTGCGTAAATTATTTTCTTTAAGCATTCGATTATATTTGTGTTGCAACACTTTACGCATTGAATTTGTATAACAATCCTATTATTGGTTATACATCGCCCGTTATCATTAATTAGACAAAGTTTGATATGGACTACATCATGTATATACTGTATCGCCCATAATAAACATTATATTAAATAACAATTTTCTATATCATTTATGGATACGAGAAAGCATCTTTTGCATTCATCGTACCACATAATAGTAACCCATGAAGAAAAGTACATCGATAAAGACTATTACAAATTCAATATTTCCTAATTCCATGTATAAAGTTAATTTTTTTGTTGCTTTATAAACGAAGTAATTGACCGCTCATTTAGCTATGTCAAGATCATGCACAAGTAAATCCGCGTTTCACCCATAATCGATATTATACCGAGTACCGTTTCTCTATATGTCGTTTATGTATATGGTAAAACACCTTATACTCTTGTTATACCGTGTAATCGTAACGCATGAAGAGAAGCAAATTAATCAAGACCCATATAAATACATATTTTTTAATAAAAATTTCACATATGGAGTTGATTTTTTTGTATTGCTATGTCAAGATGATGCACACCATACTCTCTCTCTCTTCCTATATATATTATATATAAAAGGCAAAAAGATCGGGGGGAGTCTAGCGGAGTAGTACAAGGGCGGGAGCTAGAACGTAGCAAAAGCAAGAAAAGCTAGCATTAATTTCGGGGTGTCCCTCTGACCCCACGATTCCTATTCAATCTTTCAGAACAAAAACCCACCAAATTTCAATTCGTTCCATTCGAAATGAAAAGATATGCGATTTGGGGATCACTGAATGCACACAGCATTTATTGGACAGTGCCAACACCATGAGACACACACACCCCTTCTCTCTCTCTCCCTGCCATCTCTCTCTCTCTCTCTCTCTCTCTCTCCATATCCATCCAACACATCCCATCCATGTGAAGATGACTTGACTAATCCTCATTCCCTCTCTGCATCATCAGTCTCGTTCTTGACTATTCCTTTCCTTCTCTCTCTCTTTCTGTCTTGGAGTTTGGCACTGCACTCTTCCCTATGCGATTTCTCAAACCAATGCAAAATGAATGGAAACGAAAGGAGGGAAGGGAGGGAGGGAGGGAGGGAGGGGAGGGGAAGTTTTCAGGGGAGGAATGAGAAAGGAACATCTCAGGAACATCCCTTCTCTCTTCCTTAATTACGTGCCTTTTGTCCCCCTCCTTTCCCCCCCGCCCTTTTCCTCTCTCTCTCTCTCTCTCTCCACCTTCATTTCAAATCAAACTCCCCTTCAAGGTGGAATATTGTTTTTTAAAAATGAAAAGTAAAAAATTTACTTCGTATATAAAAAATTACTATAATTGAAAATATCAAGCTAATATTATCAAAAAATAATTTTTATTTCGTAAAAGTTTCCCAACTGGTACTTTTATAATATGTTTAGCCAAAATTAATTTTCGTCGTACAAAAAATCTCAAATCGATATTACATGGCGCATTTACCTCAAATTATTCTTGACCCGAATCTCCATTAGCATTTCGTCAAATATCCCATTCAGATACATTTATGTCAACACACGTGGAAGACAAGATGGATTTGACATAGAAAATTACAAATTCGGTGTGAAAAATCCAAGTACGTGCCTTTTGTCCCCCTCCTTTCCCTCCGTCCTTTTCCTCTCTCTCTCTCTTTCTCTCCACCTTCACTTCAAATCAAACTCCCCTTCAAGGTGGAATATTGTTTTTTAAACATGAAAAGCAAAAAATTTACTTCGTATATAAAAGAATTACTATAATTGAAAATATCAAACTAATATTATCAAAAAATAATTTTTATTTCATAAAAGTTTCCCAACTGGTTCTTTTATGATATGTTTAGCCAAAATTAATTTTCGTCGTACCAAAAATCTCAAATCGATATTACATGACGCGTTTACCCCAAATTATTCTTGACCCAGATCTCCATTAGCATTTCGTCAAATATCCCGTTCAAATACATTTTGTCAACACACGTGGAAGATAACTGCAAGATGGATTTGACATAGAAAATTACAGATTCGGTGTGAAAAATCCAAGTATGTTATTCAAGCAAAAATTATTTACTGGTTTAGAAGTTATCTTATTAGGATTTTTTTTTATTTAGTGAGGTTTGATTTCTCCAATATATTTTCAAAATCTGCTTTGCGCTTTGATGTGCATGCAACTTTTATGGTGAATCTAATGTTATTTAGGTTTTTTATCCTGTTTCCACTATGTCAAGTGGTATCAAAGCAAGAACACGAGCTCCGCATTGACCCTTTTGGAGACAACCATGTCTTCAACAAAAAGCGGGGGTTGTAGGCTCTTTGACGACAGTTTCAAAGTATCTCGATAGGCTAGATGAAAGAACAATCGAATGTGACGACCATTCGGTTGGAAGGCTGAAAGCAATGACTAATCGATTGGAAGCTCTTGAAAATAAAACCTGATTGAGATGGTGGCATGGGAGAATCACGTCTTGGCCAACTGTTTTGTAAACTAATTCAGGCATGGCGACATGCGATGGCTATTTGGTTGGAAGCCGAACGCAATGACTGCTCAATTGGAAGCTCTTGAAGACAAAACCCGATTGAGGGAAGGAAAGGGCGATATGGGAGAATCACGTCCCAGCCAACCGTTTGGTAAACTGATTTCGTCATGGTGACATGCGATGACCATTCGGTTGGAAGGCCAAAGGCAATGACTACTCGATTGGAAGCTTTTGAAGATAAAACCCGATTGAGGAAAGGAAATGGTGACGCGGGAGAATCACGTGCCGGCCAACCGTTCGGTAAAGTGATTCCGGCAATGCTGAATAACCAGCGTCTAGCGTACCCAGAGAATGACAATTCATAAGGGGATAAGCAGGAAAGTTTTGGTTGGAGAGATTTCCCAAGGTGGGGATCAACATGGAGGTCAAAATACGTGCAAAAAATAAGTTTCGATTGAGGAACTTATGGATTGGCTTGCGAAGAAGGATTATATTTTTTTTATTACATGGATATACAGGAGACTGAGAAATTGAAATTGATAAAGCATGAATTGAAAGATAGAGAGTACTGTGGTGGAGGGAAACCTTTGGAAAAATTCACTTCGTTTGTTCTATAAAAATAGATAATTTGGAAAACATTTTTCCAAAAAGAGTTGCTTGTATCGCTTAAAAGAATAAATAAAAGAAAAATATTTTCATCGTTTATGAAAATATTTAGACATAAATTATTGTCAATAATGAAATCATATTTCATTAATTAATTATTTTAAGTAGTACAAGCAATTTTTTTTGGAAATGCTTTTCAAATTATTCATTTTCCACGAACAAATGGAGCCAAAATACAATTTGGAAATTTCCATCGGGAGAAATGTGCAGATCATGAAGAATCATTGTGGTTGACAACATGAAAAGGTACGATCATTGTCCCACCCTTAGGATTTCGGGGGTGAGTGTTCTCTAATCAGAGTAGATTGGTTCAGTCTAAACAACTCGCCAAAGTCAAGTTTTCTAAGAGGAGGAGGGTGACGCTGGATCGGGGTCATCCATCTTTGCGATTTCATTTGCTTCCTTCTTTATCTATAGAATTTTAGTTATTGTTAGGAGCTATCCCATTTGGTTTTCTAGTTTAGTGAATTAGGTCTTCTCTAGTACCTATTCAAATGTTTCTCTATGTCAGACAATGAAATGAGATAATTTTTTAAAGTGTTTTGCACATTGATGCGTGTGAAACTTCGATTGCGTGAACCGGGTCCACCCGACCCGAACTTTTCGAGCCCAATTAAGTGCCTAGTCCTCTTAGAATAAGGATGGGCAGGTTAGACCAGTGGCCGCGGGAAATATGCTTCAATTTTGAAATTTTAAGCTAAAAGACTTTTGTAAAGTAAAAATAAAAAAAGAAATAAAAGGAAAAATAACCTTGTATAATTAAAATAAAATGTGTATATGTATAAGGTTTTACATATTTCGCTTATCGAAAGTTTTAGTTCTTTCTTGATAAATATGATGGGCATGCCGGGCCCTAAATAATTGGGGTAAGCCCACACAACAAAATTAGGGCCCAACATGATTATTTGGAGGTGGGCATAATAGAGCCCATCGGTCGGTCCAACCCATGATTAGATATAACTAAAACGCATCGCATATATTTCAAAAATTTATTCCTAATGGGGTGGTGAAAATTTTCTTATTATGTGTATCTTTTTTTGTTGCAATTTTTAAAACAAAACAAGTTTCTTTACTCCTTACCAAAAAAAAAAAACAAGTTTCTTTACTATTATTGTCTGCAGGATACTTTGTAATATATGGACAATAGATTTATATGTAGACTTGTAAATGATATACTCTGTACATTTTCAAGTGAAAGCAAAGAACTGACTAGAGGCCTACAAGATAAGCATAAGTAAAATGATATGGGACCAGGCTTTACGTGTAGAGTATTTTCCTAGGCCTAACCATTTCCTAGGCGGGCCACCAGGCCCAAATCAAATCTAATTTGAAGATGTGTGTATCAAAATAAACAAATCTATAGAAATTTATACGAAGTTATATCGTGCTCTATTAATAATATATGGGATGGAAATTAAATGGTATGCGACATAGACGGGTATCTACCATCATTTTTGCTAAAATTATGTGTAGGAGACTTGGCATTAGTATGTTAAAATAATTTTTTGTTTGTTATCGTGAGTCTTCACTAAATATGTCACAAATAAGCAAAATTTACATACGAAGTACCCCTATTTGGATTTGAAATTTTTATGAAAATATCGCATCGGACAACTAAATTTTATTATTCTAAAGCTATCTAATGATGTTATTGGAAAGATATATATATTTTATGTCAATATGACATTATATAATCATATTTGGTACATATATGATAATTGACATGTTACATGAGTAAGTGACTAATGAAATGATATGGGCTAAGTAAAAAATCAAAGTGTTCTGACCTAAGTATAATACGGAGTGTTCTCATACGTTTATAATGCATTTTAATTTAAAGAAGGAGTATTTTTTCTTGACATGAGCAAATATGTGAGAGACGGAAGTTTTATTGAAATTCAAATACATACTTATGGTTTATGTAAAATTATCAGTATTTTACAAACATAATGTCTCATTGATGAGAAGTCTCATAAAAAGTACTAAAGAACAATGTGTGTGTATATATATATATATATATATATATATATATATGTATATATATTTATATATGCACGTTAGAGAGTGCCCAGAAGAGAATTTGTCTAGCTTTATTACATATACTTTGAAAATACAGAATTCTCAAGTAAATAATTTGTTGAAAGTGTATAGATCTTTTTTTTTTTGGTAAAGATTGAAAGTGTATAGATCTTTTATTTTCAAGGTGTCTAAAAAATTGCAATTTTTTATTTTCAATTAACTTAATTAGTTCTCTGCATGTTAACAAAAACCTTGCATATATAGGAATGAGTTTTTGAGCACTAGCGGTGACCTTTTTATTTTATAGATATACCTAAAAAGTAGGAAACTCTCTTCTCTCTAGAACGTACTAGCAATTATGCACACGTGCTTTGTGTCGCGCAAGAAGGTAAGACATTTGAAGAATTAAACAAAAGTCGTCATATTGAGAAATATTTGAAAAAATGGATTAAGCAAAAGTCACCGTATTGAGAAATATTTGAAAAATAGGAATTGATACAAATACACGATACCAAAATGCACATCGAAAAGAAATTGATAAGAATTAGAATGCAAAGAAATTGTAAACGCATACATATGGAAAGAGAGAATTATTTTAAAATTAGAACTTTCTGTGAAGGAGACTATACAATAGAAAAGCTTTAAACTTAACATAAAATTAGCAATTTACTCATTTGTCATGGGCATAACATTTGTACGAAAAAAAGCCTAACCATGCTTACTATAACACAGTTTTTTCTTAAATATTTTTTTGTAATACCAAAAATCCTAAACTTGTACATGTATGATATATTTATCCTCTGTCAAGATTCCGTCAATGAGTATCGTTAAAAATCTGTTTACATAGATGACAGAAGGCAAACGGTGTGGATATGGTGCTTGCGTGGCTTAAATGAAACAAAAGCTACGTTGTTTTGATTGAAAAATTATATGACGGAATCTTGACAGAAGGTAAATATTATGTGGCAAAGTTCGTATACCAGAAATTGAAATCAAACGTCAAAAAACTAACCTGAAAGCAGTACAAACAAATAAGCAGAATGTTGATCTGAGCCCAACGAAATAACGTCGTGTCTTTAAGACGAATTTGGCCCCTCAATCAGTACCCAAGGATATTGGACAATCGTCTTCCAGGGTAGAATGGATCTCGTTCCACCGAAGTGGTACATATTTGGAGGACTTCTTCGAATGCAATTTTGTAGAATAATCGCAAAAAATGACAATGATGAAGTGAATATGTCTAGAGTGCGTCGGCAAAATGTCTCGCGGGAATATTGATGCAACGAAGCGTCACTCTACCGAACTAAACTGTTCGGTCATATTGAAGTGGTGAAAATGAAGAGTTACGAGCTTTTTGAGAATAGTAGGAAGGTTCACTTGAACCGATTCGATTCATGAACAGTCGCGAAGAGCTTCGATTTTCGTTCGGGCGAACCGAACTTCGCGAACAGACATATTTGTTTGTCCAATAAATAAATAAATAAATAAATAAATAATTTATAAACAACGTGTTTGTTCGGAAAAAATAAAAAATCAATAGAGAGTGGACTCCGAATCGAGCGGGCCGGACGGACGACGGCAGTGGCGCGCGGGGGGGGGGGGGGACCGACCTAGCTTGGCGTAGGTCCTTTCCTTTTCACAAAAGTGAGGTACCCCTTGGGGCCCAAACCCATTTGTGTGGCTCAACTATTTGAACCCATCTCTCATCTCTCTTCTATTCAATGTGGGACACTTTCATCTACACACTTTTCATTCAATTCAATGGAATTTGGATTCCAAAATCCCAACAATCCCCCACATAAATGAAAAGTTCTGATATCATGACTCTTCGTGTATGCATGAGATATAATGTACGATTATTCCATGAAAAAACGTTATATCGGGATAAGTAGTCTGAGACTTTGAACTTTCCTTAGTGAAACCTATCGGACTTACTCGGTCAATCAGTAAACTTGATGTCTTTGAACTGTTGACCTTTGGTGTAAGCCTAGACAATATAAATCACACAACTGTTTCTCAAACAAAATTGGTTCTTACTATTGTGTTCGTTTTGGCCATGAACACCGCCTGGTCTCATGAGTGTTTTAGAGAATTCGGGCTTTTTTAATTCTCACAGAAGTGGCTCTCACTTCACACTCACATAGGTGATTTCTGAACATATAGTATATCACATACTCAATTCAGAATCATTGAAAGCTTTTGCTTAACCTTCATATATTAGTACTGTCTTCATCCAGGAATGAGTCAAAAACTTGACAGTACTCTACACTGTCTTCATAACTTAGTTGTCCCTTTGAATTTAGATCTTGGGATCTCTAGTCAACTAGGTAGGGTTTCCGCTATGATGACTTATTTATAGGCCTTAAACCCATTCCCCTTGATGTTTTCATAACCATCTCTCTAGTTAGGCCTTTTGTCAATGGATCCGCAACATTATCTTTTGACTTCACATAGTCAATGGTGATAATTCCACTAGAAAGAAGTTGTCTTCCAGTGTCATGTCTTCGACGTATATGTCGAGACTTACCGTTGTATATGACATTCCTTGCCCTTCCTATTGCCGCTTGATTGTCACAATATATACAAACAGCAGGCACTGGTTTAGGTCAATTAGGAATATCTTCCAAGAAATTTCATAGCCACTTTGCTTCTTCATCGGCTTTATCCAAAGCAATAAATTCTGATTCTATAGTGGATCTAGCAATACAAGTTTGTTTTGATGATTTTCAAGACACTGCTGCTCCCCCAAGTGTGAATGCATATCCACTTGTCGATTTTGTGTCTTTAGTGCCGGTTATCCAATTTGAATCATAGTATCCTTCAAGTATCGCTGGATATTCTGTGTAGTGCAAAGCATACTCTTAAGTATACTTTAAGTAGCTCAATAAATGTTTCATAGTTTTTCAATGATTTTCATTTGGACTAACTGTAAATTGACTTAGCTTGCTCACAGCACAAGCTATGTCCGGCCTAGTACAGTTCATGACATACAATAGATTGCCTAGTATATTAGCATACTCATTTTGAGCCTTACTTTCACCAGTATTCTTTGAAAGATATAAATTAACATCTATCGGAATCTTTACTGGTACAATATCTAAATTCTTGCACTTTCCAAGAATCGTCTCAATATAATGGAATTATGATAGAGCTAATCCTCTGGATGTCTTATGGATTTTAACTCCTAAAATAACATCTGCAACCCCCATATCTTTCATATCAAATTTACTTATGAGCACGCGTTTGGTCGCCTTAACAACCTCACTATCGCTGTCCATTATAAGCATGTCGTCTACATATAAGCACAAAATGGCAAAACCATTATGAGTGTTCTTAACATATACACATTTATCATACTCATTAATTTTAAAACCATTCAACAACATGACTTGGTCGAATTTAGCATGCCATTGTTTTGGTGCTTATTTCAATTCATAGAGTGACTTGATAAGCCAACATACTTTTTTCTCTTGCCCTGGAACAATGAACCCTTCAGGTTGTTCCAAATATATTTCTTTTTCCAAATTCCCATTTAAGAAGGCCGTTTTAACATCCATTTGATGGATTTAAAGCTTATACACTGCTGTTATGGCAATTAGCATCCTTATCGATGTAATTCTAATAACAGGTGAATAAGTAATTAAAATAATTAAGATATTCTCGTTGCTTGTATCCTTTTACTACAAGCCTAACCTTATATTTATCAATAGTACCATCTGCTTTCATTTTTCTCTTGAAAATCCACTTGCATTGTAGTGGTTTATTACTAGGAGGAAGGTCAACCAATTTCCACGTATGGTTTGACAGGATGGATTCAATTTCACTATTGATAGCTTCTTTTCAGAACGGGGCTTCTGGCGATGTCACAGCTTCTTTGAATATCTGAGGCTTATTCTTTAACAAGCACGTTAAAAAATCAGGTCCAAAAGACGTGGAAGTCCTTTGTCTTTTACTACGTCTAGGTTCATTCTTCATTGGATCACTTCTAGATATAGTATCTTGAGACATCTTATTATTATCAATTGGCTCATATACTATGTTATACGGAAATATATTTTCAAAGAACGAAGTGTCCCTTGATTCAATGATTGTATTAACATGTATATCTGGGATCTCTGACTTGAGAATAAGAAAACGATATGCATTGCTATTCTGAGCATATCCGATAAAAACACAGTCAACAATCTTTGGTCCTATCTTAACCTTTTTAGGCTTAGGAACCACAACCTTAGCCAAACACCTCCACACTTTGAGATAATTCAAGTTAGGCATTCTGCCTTTTTATTTCTCATAGGGAGTTTGTTGTGTCTTTTTGTGGGGTACTCTATTTAAAATAAAATTTATTGTTAAGACAGCTTCCCCCCACAAATTCTGCGGTAAACAAGAACTGTTCAACAATGTATTCATTGTTTCCTTTAGGGATCGATTTTTTCTTTCCACCACACCATTTGATCGTGGTGTATAAGGAGCAGTCATTTAGTGAACGATACCAAACTCGGTACAAATTTTCTCAAAAGGAAATTCATATTCACCTCCTCTATCACTCCTTATTATTTTAATTTTCTTATTCAACTGATTTTCAACTTTGGACTTATAAGTTCTAAAAGCATTTACAGCCTCATCTTTGCTACTAAGCAAATAAACATAACAATATCTTGAGCAGTCATCTATGAATGTGATAAAATGCTTATTACCACCTATTGACGGTATTGATTTCATATCGCATATATCTATGTGTATTAAACCTAAAGGTTCTGATACTCTATTATCTACGGAATGAAAAGGAGGCTTAGAAAATTTAGATTCAAAACACACTTGGCATTTCTCACTTGGACAGTCAAATTTCAGCAATAATCCCATATTCATTAATTTCTTTATCGATTTATAGTTAATGTGTCCTAGTCTAGCATGCCAAATATTAGAAGACTCAAGCACATAAGAAGAAGCAACTTTATTCAAATCATCATTGGTTACAACAGTCATTACATTCAGCTTCAACAAACTATCACTCAAATAATCCTTTCTTACATACATCTCATTTTTTTGAGAGTACAAACTTATTAGATACGAAAACCAACTTGAAGCCATTCTTACTAAGGAGAGATCTAGACACTAAATTCTTGCGAACATCTGGTACATGCAGAACATTATTTAGTGTCATAATCTTTCTAGATGTCATCTTTAGAGCAATCTTTCTGACACCTTCAATCTTAGAGGTTGATGAATTATCCATATAAAGTTTTTCATCACCCCCCACAGTTATGTAGGTTGAGAACATTGATCTGTTTGCATAGATATGACGAGTTGCTCCAGTATTAATCCACCACTCCTTGAGGTTTCCCACCATATTATACTCGAATATTATATCAGTCAGATTGATATCATCAACACCATTGGAAATCTCTTCCATCACATTAGCCTAAGTTTTCTATTTTTTCTTGACTTTGTAGTCTTTGGCTCGATGTCTAGACTTGCCACAGTTGAAGCACTTGCCAACGAACTTCTTCCAGCCTTGGGTGAATCCCTCTCCAGACTTATTAGGCATTTTCCTTTTCTTGTTGAGTTTCGATCCTTCTTCAACAATATTGGCCTTTGAAACCTTTAGGTTCTTCCCAACTTTCTTCTCAGAGAGTCTATTGTCTTCTTCAATTCTCAACCGAATAATCAAGTCTTTAAGTAACAACTCCTTTCTCTTGTGTTTGAGATAATTTTTGCAATCTCTCCAAAATGGTGGTAGTTTTTCAATGAATGCAGCCACTTGAAATATCACACTTAGAGTCATTCCTTCAGCATGAATATCATTCATAATCATTTGAAGCTCTTGAACTTGACTTAAGACAGTCTTTGAATCAACCATCCTAAAGTCCAGAAATTTACGGACAATGAATTTCTTCAATACGTCATCTTCGGTTTTGTATTTCTTGTCTAGACTATCCCATAACTCCTTAGTCATTTTTAGCGGACTATAGACGTTATAGAGAGTATTGTCAAGACCGTCGAGGACATAGTTGCGACAGAGGAAGTCTGAATGCTTCCATACATCCACAGCAGCCAACTTTTTTTATTTGTCTCTCCAACGTCCAATTTAGGACCATCCTCATTGAAGAATCTAGCCAAGTTCAAGGTCGTGAGATAGAACAACATCTTTTGTTGCCATCTCTTGAAATCCATACCATTGAACTTTTTTGGCTTTTCTCCGTAATTCGGAATAGGGTTGACCGGAGTCGAAGTCGAAGCCATTTTTGAAATACAAATACAAAACATATTCACAAACATAATCGGAAATATATGACTACGAACAGAATCGTTTGTTCGTGAACAGAATTGAAAATTTTAATACGAATAGAAGCGAAAAAATTATTCATGAACAGAATGTGTGAACAGAATGGTATTCCTATACGACTATGATAAGGAACATATGAACTATACAAAAGTTCAACTTAAAGGAACGGCAATCTAGATATTTAACAAAAAAAGTCAATGAACAACGTATAAGAATATACGAACAGAACCGAAGCAAATTTGTCTTAAGATTGTTGTTCGGCTAAGTTCATATACCAGAAATTGAAATCGAACGTCAGAAAACTAACCTGAAAGAAGTACAAACAAATAAGCGGAATGTTGATCCGAGCCCAACGAAATAACATCGTGTCTTTAAGACGAATTTTGCCCCTCAATCAGTACCCGAGGATATCGGACAATCGTCTCCCATATTAGGACGGATCTTGTTCCTTTGAAGTGGTACATATTCGAAGGACTCCTTCGAATGCAATTTTGTAGAACAATCGCACAAAATGACAATGATGAAGTAAATATGTCTAGAGTGCATCGGGAAAATGTCTCGCGGGAATATTGATGCTACGAAGCGTCACTCAACCGAACTAAACTATTCGGTCATATTGAAGTGGCGAAAATGAAGAGTTACGAGCTTTTCATGAACAATAGCAAAGGTTCACTTGAACAAGTTCGATTCGTGAACGGTCGCGAAGGGCTTTGGTTTTCGTTTTAGCGAACCGAATCTCACGAACAGACATGTTTGTTTGTCTAAAAAAAAAAAATAATTTCTAAACAACGTGTTTGTTTGGAAAAAATAAAATACCGTTAGAGAGTGGACCCGGAACCGAACTAAGCTGAGTCGGCCGGATAGACGGCGGCGGCGGTGCACGTGGGGGGGTAGGGGGACCGACCTAACTTGGTGTAGGTCCTATCTCTTCCACAAAAGTGGGGTACCCCTTGGGGCTTAAACCCATTTGTGAGGCTCAATTATTTGAACCCATATCTCATCTCTCTTCTATTCAATGTGGGATACTTTTGTCCACACACTTTTCATTCAATTCTATGGGATTTGGATTCCAAAATCCTGACAGTAAATGTGTCATATGGATATAAGTTTGAGGTTCTTGATATCATAAAAATAGTTTGTGGTAAATATGTCACAATTGATATAATTTGGGATTTTTGATCTTACAAAAAAAGTTTAGGATAAATGTGTTATAGTGGACATAATTTGAAGTTTTTTGTGACTTTTTCTCTATTTGTACAACAAATAATTGAGGATACTTTATAAAGGAAAGGAAAATTGATTGAGATTCTGTAGAAGTATGCGGTTCTCTTTATTTAATACAATATAAATAAATGTATTTATTAACTACATATTAAAAGGGCGTTCTCAACCCCACTATGAGAGAGGGAATTTCATTTCACATTGAGTATCCACAAGGGGTCATGTATAAGTGTTTGAATCTTTATCTTGCAAATGTCTTTTTCGATTAAGATTTCTTCTCAATCAAACTGAAGCTACAATACGATATGGGGAAGATATAAGAATAATCTCATATCGATGCTGTTCATTAAATATAAAAATCAACCAATAAATTCTCTTAAAGTTAGAAAAAAAGAACATCGATCAATGCCTTGCAACGTCAGATGGAATTTCTTTTCCATTTAACAATGCAAAAAAAGACGAAAGATAAAGTAATAAATTCGACGGATGGACATAATCTTTGCTTCTCTTTCCATCACACCCCTATCATCAAAACAAACCCTAAAATCCCTCGCATCCACTCTTTTCCACCTTCTTCATTCCCGTTCTGTTCAATTTGGTTGATCCATTTTGCATGTCTTCTTCTTCCCGACCGCTCTCCTTCCTTTGTTCATCGTAGGGAACAGCTTGAGAAGGAGGAAGCTAGATAGCCCTCCTTCGTCTCTCTCATTCCCAATCCTAATCGCCATGGATTTCCACCATGTGATCCTCCTCCTCCTCCTCTCTTCCATCTCTCTCTCTGAAGCCAAGCTCAACCCTAACTATTACAAGAAGTCGTGCCCCGATTTCGAGAGGATCGTCCGTGAGACCATCACCGACAAGCAGATGTCCACACCCACCACGGCCGCTGGCACGCTCCGCCTCTTCGTCCACGACTGCTTGGTTGAGGGTTGCGACGCTTCCGTCCTCGTCTCCTCCAACTCCTTCAACCAGGCTGAGCGTGACCAGGACATCAACCTGTCTCTCCCAGGGGATGCGTTCGAGGTGGTCACTCGCGCCAAGACTGCCTTGGAGCTCACTTGCCCTAAGACGGTCTCATGTGCCGATATATTGGCCCAAGCCACCCGGGACCTTATCACCATGGTTGGCGGTCCGTTCTACACGGTTCAGCTTGGTAGGAAGGATGGCTTGGTCTCGAAGGCATCCAGGGTCGAAGGAAATCTTCCGAGAACTACCATGACCATTGATCAATCGATCAAGATCTTCGAGTCCAAAGGGTTCACCGTGGAAGAATTCGCGGCTCTAATGGGCGGACACACCATTGGGTTCTCTCATTGCAAGGAATTCAGCGACAGGATCTTCAATTATGGCAGGACCTCGGGCCCTGATCCCGCTTTAAACCCCAAGTTCGCCGCTGGGTTAAGGCAGATGTGCTCCAATTACACTCGTGATGGGGGCATGGCCGCCTTCAATGATATAATGACGCCCGGAAAGTTCGACAACATGTATTACCAGAACCTGCCACGCGGATTAGGGCTATTGGCCATAGACCATGCAATGTACGCGAGCCCTAGGACAAGGCCGTTCGTGGAGCTATACGCCAAGGACCAAAGCGCGTTTTTCATGGCGTTTGCGCGTGCCATGGAGAAGCTCAGTGTTTATGGCGTCAAGACCGGTCGGAAAGGTGAGATCAGAAGTAGATGCGACGCATTCAACTCGATTAGAACTTAAAAAGGATGCAACATATATGGAGACACATCTTTCATGGTGTAATCCTCTGATAATGTGTAGTATCATTTGCTTCATACTTATGATGCCAATTATAACATTTAAGGAGTATGAGGAAGGGGGTACAACGTTATTGTGGTAAAAGGATTCAAGTGCTAAAAGAGATATGCTTTTGTCTGTTTCTCTAGTATGTACGTATAGGAGTTGGGGATATCATTTGCACGTATGTCTTTCTTGCCTCTAATGAGATGAGGAAGTTCTCGGCATTGACATATGTTAAAGAACAAATAATGATTTTTTGTACGTAAAATTAACGGTTGACATATGATTTCCGAACTCTTTCAAGAATTTTTCTCTTTCTTTATTTTACTGCATTTCTTTATTGAATTCCATGTCCAATCCGAGTTGGGTAAGCATGGATTGGTGGGCCAACATGGAATGCTATACAATCGGTTGAATTCCTCTTAGACTTAGTAAGGGTAACTTAAAATACTGATTTTTTAAGTGATGGGTCAGATTACCCGTTTGTTTAAGGGTCACTTACAGTTTAACACATCACTTAATAAATAAATTTTGTGGACCGATTTTCGTATGTCCGGCATTGCTGTTCTTCTGTATCTCGGCAAATGGCCTCATATAACATGACTAATGTCTGCATTTATAACGTGTTTGACCCCATAGGATGGCACGAGTGCCTACATTGTTGTGTGTGATTTAGTTTGGTTTATAATACGTGGCGTGAATACTCGTCAGAAAGGATATTACATGCGCACGATTCGTGAACTAACAATAAGAACCCGAATTGCGATAAATGGCAAGGGACGATTGGCTACTTAGAATCTTGAAAAGGTGTTACATCTGATAGAAAAAACTTCTACAGAAGTTTTTGTTCATTATGCATTCAATAGAACAAGTTGAGCACCTATCCAATTTATTGGCTTTCCTTTTCCAAATCCACATTTTAACAAGCCTTTTTTCTCCCGAAAGAGGGCACTTTTATTCTTTAATGAGAGCACTTATGTGGCCTTTCCTTGATTTTTCAATTTTAAAATCTCAATCTATAATAGAATATCTAAAGACTTGCCTTTGTAATGGCACAAAAAAATTTTCTACAAAAGGTTGAACATTGTGTAGGATTAATAAATTTTTATAACTAAAATAATAGTTAATTGTTTAGATTGTTATATATAAATTTCTAAGATAAACTTGATATTAAAAAGATGCAATGGTCCTTACAACTAGAACAATTATAATTATTGTTACTAACATAAAATTATGTTAAAATGATTGCGCGTTATATAAAATGAATGATGAATGATTAGTTGCTATAGACATTTTATTAGCATATTATGATATATATATCCTTTGTTATATTGATTATGAAATATAAGTTAGTACTAATTATGTGCTAATATCATATGGATATAGGTATAATATCTAATAATATGTTAACAATAATAGTATTACTAATATAATTTTAAGTGGATGATGTTGGTGAAAAGAGACTAATTGGCCCAGAGTTTATTCAGCAACCAAAATAGAAAGTCATGTTGGCTCGGTAGCATCTCAAAATGGGACAAAGTCGTTAGAAAAGTTTTGTAGACCTTAATAGATGCAAGGTGGAATTTAATGTGGGGATCACATATTCTTGGAACTGTCTCCTATGAAAGTCATTACGAGATTCAACACGCGTGGACAGTTAAGTCCAAGATACGTTAGACCGTTCTTGATCTTAAAGAAGATTGGTATAATTGCTTAATTTAGCTTTGCCACCAGAGCTATCAAGTGTACATAATGTGTTTCATGTGTCATTGTTACGAAAATATATGTGCCAAATCTTGACATGTGCTAGATCTCACACCATTGAGGTTGAGAGAGAACTTAACTTATGAAGAGTACTCTATTCACATCGTCGATGGGAATGATCAAGTGTTGCAAAGCCAAACTATTCCATATGTGAAGTTCATCACACCAAGAGAGAGGTCACTTGAGAGCTCGAGGAGAAGGCAAAGCACAAATACTATCAATTGTTTGAAATTTGAGGTAATTTCAAATCTTGGGGACGAAATATTTTTTTAGGGAAGAATGTAACAATTTTTTTAAAAAGGCAAAAGCCACCAAAAATTTTCACTACAAAAAAAACTGGATTTTTGCTACGAAAATTTGCGACGAAAAAATTTTTGTCGCAAATTTGCAACAAATTTTCCAACGAAAACTAAAATTCGTCGGAAATTAGCGACGAAAAAATTTTCGTCGGAAATTTCCAACGAATTTTGCAATAAATTCAAAAAAACCAGTATTGTTCAACATTTTTTAAATTCGTGAAAAAATTCGTTGGAACGAAATTTGCGACGAAAATTGTACACACTGAAATAATTGCTCGGAAAATTGAAATTTGTGGGAAAATTCATTGGAAATTTCTCATGAATTTTGCAATGAATTTGAAAGATGCCGCATGTACTAATTTTGTTGTAAAATTCGTTGGAAATTTCCAACGAATTTTCCCACGAATTTAAAAAATGCTGAACAATACCAGGTTTTATTAAATTCGTTGCAAAATTCGTTAGAAATTTCCGACAAAAAATTTTTCGTCGCAAAATTCGTTGGAAATTAGTGACGAAAAATTTTTCGTTGGAAATTTTCAACGAATTTTGTGACAAATTTAAAAAAACCCGGTATTATTCGGTATTTTTTAAATTCGCGGGAAAATTTGTTGGAAATTTCCAACGAATTTTTCCACGAATTTCAATTTTCCGGGAAATTATTTCAGTGTGTATAATTTTCGTTGGAAAATTCGTTGGAAATTTCTAACGAATTTTCCCACGAATTTCAATTTTCCGGGCAATTATTTCAGTGTGTACAATTTTTGTTGCAAAATTCGTTAGAAATTTCCAACGAATTTTTCCACGAATTTAACAAATGCCGAACAATACCGGGTTTTTTTTTGAATTCATCGCAAAATTCGTTGGGAATTTCCAACGAAAAAATTTTCGTCACAAAATTCATTGGAAATTTCCAACGAAAAATTTTTCGTCGCTAATTTCCGACGAATTTTGCGACGAAAATTTTTTCAATGTGTACAATTTTCGTTGCTTCGTTGCGGCAGATCATCTTGTCTTGATTGTACTTGCGAGCCAAAGCCATCAGAGAAGGCTCGATGATCCCTCCGCGAAGCCTCAGAACGAGATGAAGCGTGGACTTTGAGCCAAACAACAAGCAGAAAACATCAACGTCTCCAGCTCGATGCAATCAAACACCAACAACAGAGCATGAAGGAAAGCAAGAGTACCTTTTTGGATGTTGTAGTCGGCCAGAGTCCTGCCATCCTCGAGTTGCTTCCCGGCGAAGATCAGCTGCTGCCGGTCCGGCGGGATTCCTGCTCAGTGACAATCGAAAAAAACAAAAAAGCAAATGCATCAAAATTGCGGAAATCTCGAAGCAAAAACCGAAACCGATCGGTCGCCGATCCGTTCCGGAGCAGAGGCGAACGAGAACGGAGGCTCCGCCGGCAGCGGAGGAGGATGGGGACGGACCTTCATTGTCTTGGATCTTGGCCTTGACGTTGTCGATGGTGTCGCTGCTCTCAACCTCGAGAGTGATGGTCTTGCCGGTTAGGGTTTTCACGAAGATCTGCATCTTCGCTTCCTCTCTCTCTCCGCTCGTCTTCTCGGAGGTGCGAGGAGGAGGGAACGGAGAGGGTGAAGAGAGAACTCGAAGGCGACCTCAAGCTCACCGGCGATGGCTAGCGTTTTGGGCGACCTCGAGCTCGCCGGCGATGAGGCTACCCTCGCTTGCACAATTTTTGTCACGACGAAACTAATTTTTCCACGATTTTTCGACAAAATCTTTTTTTGCCACATTTTTGCAACGAATAATTAGGGACGAATTTTGCAAAGAATTTAGTTACGAATTTTGTGATGAAAAAATTTCATCGGGAATTACCAACGAAAATTAATATTTTTTGTCGGAAAAATTTGCGACGATGAATTTTTGTTCGACGGAAATTTCGTTGGATTTCCAAATTTTTCTTTGGTAAAAGGTTGTTTTTTTGTAGTGTTTCCAACGAATTTAGCCATAAATTTTCCAACGAAAAAAATTTTGTTGCAAATTTCCAACGAAAATTGAAATTTTTCGTTGGAAAAATTTGCGACGAAGAATTACCGACGAATTTTTTTTCGTTGGAAAATTCATTGGAAATTCATTTTCCAACGAATTTTTCCGAATTTTTTGTTAGAATTTTCGTTGGAAAAAAGATGTTTTTTTGTAATGTTTAAACTATGCACAGTGTGACTCATTTACCTTAAATCTTTTTTCCATGGCACCAAAAATCTCAAAGTTGTACCTGTGCAACATATCTACCGTCCGTGAAAGTCTTGTCAATGATAACCATTAAAAATCTACCTACATGGACGCCGGAAATCAAACAGTGTCGATATGGCACTCATGTGGCTTAAGTGAAATAAAAATAAGGTTGTTTTTTTGGTTGAAAAATCAAATCTATCACACAGGTACTAATTTGGGTTTTTTATGTCACAAGAAAAAGTTTAGGGTAATTGTGTTACAATGGGCGTGGTTTAGGATTTTTGATATCACAAAAAAAAGTTGAAGGTAAATGTGTTATAATAGGCATATTTGAGGGTGTTTTTTTTTTGTGGCTTTCTCCCCTAAAAAATGAAAGGCGAAAAATGTAAAAGGAAAAAGAAAGGAAGAAGGAAAAATAAGAAGAGAAGGGGGTTTGCGTGTACAAACTTCGGAGACTTCAACAAGCTGGATTAATTTTGTTTCATAGCGCTTGGTAATGATTCAAACATTTTGCTCATCTAATCAAAGGAATTTTCGAAGTTAAGCCATAAATTCATATCTATGTAGATTCAGGTTGATGTATTTGATTTAGAAGTTGCTAAGTTGTGAAATTACATGATAATTGTGAAGCCGTGGGGTTTAATGAAAATCGATTTGAAGTTATGGTTTGATCAAAGCGAATTTTTGAAGTTTAGGTGCTCGAGCTGTGCATAGTTGACAACAATGAATAACTACTTTAAGCGAGCTTTTTGTTAGCACGTAGGAGTCATTTGGTTGCCAAATAATAGTTTAGTCAAGTCTTAGTTAGTTACTTGCTTGAGTTTTGATAATGTCTCTCGTTTAATTGATAAGATTTCGAGTTCGTCGACTCGAGTAGCTTTCCTTGTTTAGTTTTGGCATTCCTAAGTAAATAGTGGTTATCTCATCTATGGATTTAGAGCGCCCATGATAACCATTATGTGTCTCTATTTTTCTATTTTTTTGTTCTCGAGAATAGGTTTAGAATAGAAATCCATTTGGTAATTAATGTAATTTTATTTTTCTATTTTTGGAACAAATTTCTACTCTAGAAATAGGTTTGGAATAGAAATCAGAAGTAAAAAAAAATCTACTTTTTTATTTCTGAAATAGAAATAATTTCAACAGTAAAATAATTTTTGGTCTTCGTTGTTGACTTACTCAAATAGAAATGGAACAATGCCATTGCTCAACAAAGAAACACGATCTCTTCAACAAAGTTCGGCCAAAACACGCTGTTGCTCACCTACACTCCGAAGCTGACTTCGTCCACCTTGTCGGAGTTGACTTCGACTTTGTCTTCCTCATCGGTGTCGACCTTGTCCTCCTCGTCGACTCCCACGGAACAACGCCTTCATTGACTGCACAAGCATCTCTTCTCGACGCCTCTAGGTAAGTGTGATTTACAGGCTTTCCCACACAATCTACTCCGAATTTGACTTTGTCCTCCTTGTCGGCATCGACTCCAACTCTGTCTTCCTCAATGGCATTGACTTTGTCCTCCTTGTCTACTCTCACGAGACAATGCCCTCATCGACTGCGCGAGCCTCTCTTCTCAATGCCTCTAAGTAACTGTGATTGACTTGCTTTCCCACACAATCGGTTTGCTTCCCCTCTTTGTCTTGCTCGTGTTGTGAATAGGGTGTGATTTTTTGTCTTTCAACTAGCACATTGAAGTTTAATTTTGGGGTCAAAGGCCGGTGGTGTGAGTTTTGGGGTCTTTCTATTAAGGCTTCCCCTCTATTCTTAATCATGCTCATGAAACTCAGGGATTTGTGCTACATATGGCTAATGTTTGGTCTATTAGGAGATGACTGATCGGATTGGAATGGTCATACGGAAAAACAGTAATTGCATATGCACAATCACCACCTTCATATTTAGATGAGCAACATGAGGAAGAATATTTGCCAATTTTGTTCAATTTGCCATGTCTCTATCAATTACAGATTGCAAAGAATTCTCTATACAATAACAACCAGATTTAAAGTCGAAAACATAGCGGAAATCTACCGTGCATCCCATTCATCATGTAATTCTTCACATGCACACACATAACACAAACTTGCTGTACTTTTTGCATCATAGACTTTGACAAACGAAGCTAGAAAGCAAGATATGTCTAAACAAGGCGTAGATAAAATTTAGCAATCATGAGTTTCAGTAAATATCTCAATCCAGTTCAAGGAAAAGTAATTTCACTTCTATGAATACAATTACTATATTTCTATCATGATACATTCCAATAACTTGGCATAGCTTAGCAAGAATCACCTAGAGGGGGAGGTGAATAGGTGATCTAAAACTTTTTGATCAATTTTTAAAGCGAAAACAAATGATCAATATTAAAGTCTGAAAAACAATCAGACTTTGTGACAAATGTGCTAGTGTGTAGTATATATATAAAATAGGAGTTTAGGGATAGAAAAACTGCACATAAAAAATTATAGTTGTAACGCCCTGAATTTGCCCACTTCTGGGATTAATAAAATAGATGAGTATTTCTCATTTTATTTTAGCAAGTTTCACCCGGAACTGATCATTATCGAGATACTAACTAATAGGGAAAGGCTAATTAGGGAAAAACGGTACGTGGACCTAGAAAACTTGACTGTGAATTGGGTCCGATTCCGAAAAGCGATGAGGGAATATTTTGTGCCAATGTGGGCCGATCCAAGAAGGGTGACGGATTCAGTTTGGCCGACGACGTATGATCGGATATCGGGTGATTTCGCACGACCGAGAGTACACGCGGTAAACGATTCTGAACTTATTCCGGACGATCGCGACTCCTGGGATTAGTGATAAATCGTAGCATTCTTTGGAAAATCGAGACCAACACGACTCGAGTAGCCATAGGTTGATATGCGTAACCCCTAAACAGCTGCCCGTTAGTGAGAGACGCTAAAACTGAAAATTGAGCTAAATCGATCGTGGAATTGAGTCCGGACTTCGGTATCGAATTTCGTGGGCATATGCGACTATTTTTGCGAGGACAACGTCATTTTTATGTGGCCACACATATTTGGGATCGATAGAGTCAAAATTGGAAAATTGATTTGGGACCGAAAATTTACCGTTTTGCCCATAGGCCTAATTTAGGGTTTCGAATTTTGAGAGTTATTTTAAGGTTTAAATTAAGTGTATCTCAGCCCAATAATGCTGAAATTTGAGATCCAAATTGCCCTCCAAGATATTTAGCAAGTTTAATCCTAGCCTTTAGATTAGGGGTAGGATTGTCAATTTTTCTTGTTTTGTCAACCACCCCACTATCTCATTCTCTTTACACTCTCTCTAGTCTCTCTCTCCCTCTCATTCTGACCAGCACCACCACTGGCCATCATCTCCCACGCCCAACTTCCTTCTCTTCCTTTTTTTCCTCTTTGTTTGGCCATGAAAGGCCTAGCCAAGCCGGAGCGCCGTCGCTCGCCGGTGTCGCCACGCAAGCCGCCATTCCCCTCGCCTCACCCCACCATCCAGTTGTCCCCCTCTCCTCTCCATCTCGCTGTGTCTCTCTTCCCCAATCGGCGTGGGACCGCCTTCGATGGCCACCGCCGGGGAGCCGCGCGCCGCCACTGTAAGCGTCGCCAAGGACCGCCGCTGCCCAATCGCCCTTACCACCTATTCAGCATTGTTTGGGAGCTTAGGAACCCAAGTGAGTTCGATCTTAAACCCTAGTTAGGCTTTTGTGCGTTTCTAGATGAGTTTTAGGGGTTAAATTAGGGTAATTTAGGAGTTAGCTTGTGGAGGCTATTGGCGGCTGATTTTGTGGTGCACTTGGTGACCTATAATGATAATTTGACTGAGGTTTGGCGGTCCATAACGTGCTGCGTGGTGGCTGATCATGGGAGTTGTGATTTGGACAAAAATTGTGGTTTTGGCGAGTGAAATTTGTGAGCTAAATGGTGGTTATTTTCATACTGATCTTGTGGCTAATTTACGGGCTTAGTGTGATGATTTAGTTGAGATTTAATGACCTGTATAGTGCTGTGGAGTGGCTGTGCATAGGCGCCTCAAATTGGGTGAAAATGTGAATTTGGCGGGTATAAATTGAAGACCGAATGGCGGCTGTTTTCATGGCAATTTTGGTGGCCTAGCTTGATGTTTTAATTGAGGTTTAGTGTTCTGTGGTGTGCCGAATGGTGGCTGAGCTTGGGCACATTGATTCGAGCAAAATTTGTGGAGTTGGCGGGTGAAAATTGTGATCCAAGTGGTGGCTATTTTCATGGTGGTTTTGATGGTCTAATGGAATGATCGAGAAGTGATTCGATGGCCTAAGACGGACTGTTTGTAGCTGGTTTAGTATCGGGATGATTCGGGCCATAATTGACTATTTGAGGTTTTAGAGTGAATTACTTAGGAAACAGTGATTGACCCGAGAGGATGCTAAATTAAATGTGGCTTGAATGTGATTGTGTGATGCTCTGTGATATGCTTGGCATGGCCAAGTTATGAATTGTTTGGTAGGCAATCGGCATGTGTGGTTTTAGTGCTTAATTGCGTGAATTTGGGTGCTAAACTCTATATTATGGTTGATTTGGATTGGTTGATTCATTGATCATATTGAGATACAAATTGAATATGTATCCAAATCATGTTGAGTGCCCAGTGGGGAATTCATGAATGCCGAGCATGACATTATGGCCTTGTGCGTGCATACTGAGTATGGGCATATCATGTACATTATGTGTGAGTGCACGAACGGCATGATCATGTGATCACCTAAAATGCCCTGATGCATTTTATGCAAGGTTCAAATAATAATTGGTGTTTGTGAATGAGTGATCACATAAAGCCCTGATGTGTTTTACACGAGACGATGCCCGGACTACCGGAAGATGGCTAAACCTGATGCGTTTTACACGGGTTATGTGTCATGAGCATGATGTGTTTTGCGCGGGCCAGAGATCGATCTCGAAGTGATAGACCTGATGCGTGTTACGTGTGTCAGACCTAATACGTTTTACGCGGGTCGATGAATTTGGTAAGTGACAAGTGTGCAAGAGTGCATGTGTGCGACAATGCATTGATGAGGCATGAGCATGAGTGTGAGCACGAGCATATGCATGACATGCGTCATGACTAAGTGATATGCATACATGTGCTGTGATTGAATTCGGTGTCATTATTGCTCGTATAATTATAAAGTGCCTAACTTGCATGGTCAAGTAAATTTTGGATTTGGGCCCAAAGGCCTAAGTCATATATGCTTTGAGCTGTGTATTGTTTAGTACTCGTCAGGAGGTGCATATTAGCCTAGCTTAGGTTTAGGGAACCTACTCGCTGAGATTTATTCTCACTGTTGTTGAAAATCAACTTTTCAGACTCCCAGCCTTGAGGATGGCAGGCGTATTGATACATTTTGGGAGGAGCTCCGGCTAGATATAGTGTTTGACCGCCGAGCCGCGTTACCCCTTTTTCTTGTCAGTAGCGGTCGCTGACCTGTTTTTGGATTGGTGATGTATATTTTGGTGTAAATGGATATTGTAAATGGTTCCCAGTATCAATGCAAGTGTATATTTTGTAACCTGGTTGTTTGTTCTACCCTTGGTCTCGTGAATGATTGGTACGAGCGTTTAAGTTTGCTTCTGCATGTACCTTGTGCTCTGTTTGTTGTGTTGGATTGGCGACGCATCCTAGGATGTCGCACTCGAATCGACTTTGGCGAGGGATGTGGCGCGCTGGAGGGTGTAGGGCGTGACATCCCCGTTTGATTTGGTATCAGAGCAAGGTCAGCTCGATCCAATTAGATCGAAACTTAGAGTAATAAGGAGCGATGACCTTGGGTAGCCAGTAAGGTGACCTCGTGTGCTAAGTGTACCTCCTCATTGTTTGTGTTTGGATTGAGTGCTTATTCGAATTGACCCGTAAAGTGCAGGTGCGGCAGGATTCGAAGTTAGTACATGTATTCTCTTGGTTGAAGTCTCGTGCTATTTATGTCTAATCGTATGCTGAGTGATTGACTATTATTGTGTTAAGTTCCCTGCCTAGGACCTAGACTCGATATGCTTGGTTTAGGTCTTTAATTCATGTGCGAGAATTATAGTAGGTAGGTGAGCGTGCGATTTGAAAGGATGAGTAGCCAAGGAAGAGGTAAAGGCCGAGGCCGTGGTAGAGGTAGAGGTCGTGAGGAGGACCCCATAGGACCGTAAGTAAGGGTTGCCGAGGATCCGAGGGTAGATGGAATCTTAAGGGCCCTCGAGGAAGTTGGAATTCTAGGAGGTAGGCTAGCCCAAGAGAGAGATGCCACTATAACTGCTGCTGTTGAGGCCGCCGTTGTTGCTACCAATGGGGCCAATGGGAATAATGGGAATCAGGAGAATATTGAGAATCCAATCCCGAGATCGGTAAATGTGGTCGGTCGATGTCTAAGTTGGTCGAGCAGTTCTTGAAATTAAAGCTGCCGAAGTTCAACGGCAAATGTGACCCCGAGACTACGCCTTATTGGGTTGAGGAACTGGAGAAGACCTTCGAAGTGTTAGGGTGCACCGAGGCCGAAAAGGTCACATTGGCGATATATCAACTGCAAGACGATGCCAATGATTGGTGGAAGGCCACCAAAGGAAGTGTATTTCCTAAAGGAACCACCCATACTTAGGCTGTATTTTCTGAGAGTTTCTTAGGAAAATTCTTCTCCGAGAGCGCTAGAGAAAGAAAGTTAGCGGAGTTCATGAGACTCCGCCAAGGATCGATGATAGTAGATCAGTACGAAGAAAAATTTGTGAGGTTGTCAAGATTCGCACCAAGGATGGTAGAGCACCCTGAGGACAAGGTTTGAAGATTTCGGGACGGGCTGAAATCGGATTTGAGAAGTCAGATGATATCGCTGAACATTAAGGATTACAGTGAGATGTATGAGCGGGCACAGGTTATAGAGCGGGATCAGACTGATAGGGCAGCTGCCTTTGGATCGCGGTTCACCCCGTCTAGGGACAACCGCTGTCTTGGGAAGAAACCGATGGCGGGAAACAGGCGATTTGTCCTATCGATAAGGAAGAATATCGAAAAGCCGAATCATCAGCAAAACAGATTTGGGGCCTGCTTTAAATGCGGAAGTATGGACCATTAGATTAGGAACTGTCCCCAGTAATGCCCTTCGGGACCCTTGATATAACAACAACCTCGAATTAGGAATTAGACTGGAATCCACTGCCGGCTAATATGAACAGGCCGCTGGCACAAGGACAGGTGTACGTCATGGCACGAAGGGAAGTTGAGAATGTGCTAGGCATGGTCACAGGTATGGTTTCTCTGTGCTATCATGTAGCATATGTCTTGTTTGATCTGGGGGCGTTGCACTCCTTTGTATCTGCTTAGTTTATTGAATTGGCTAGATTAAAACCTGTCTTGTTAGAAGTGCAATTGTGTGTAACCACGCCATTAAAGGATAAAATATGCATATGATTAGGATGCTCGGACTATGAGATAATAATTGGTGGCGTAGAAAGCAGGATAGATTTAGATGTATTGCCAATGCATGATTTTGATTTGATTGTGGGCATAGATTGGTTAGTTAAATAGAACGCCGTAATGGATTACAGTAGCAGGGTGATCCAGTTTAGCCTGGCTGGATACCCTAGATTCGAGTTTGTAGGGAGTCAAGGAGGAATCTCGATCCCTTGGGTTTCATCCGTGGAAGCAACTAAGTTGTTGGACGAGGGCTGTCAAGGTTATTTAGCAAGTGTCGTTGATTCGTCAGTAGGAGAAGTACGGCTAGAGGATATAGCAGTGGTACGCAATTTTCCCGATGTCTTTTCCCATGAATTACCGAGATTACCACCAGAGAGAGAAGTGGAATTCGTTATCGAGTTGGTGCTTGGGACTGAGCCAATCTCGAAGTCGCCTTACAGGATGTCATTATTGGAATTGAAGGAATTAAAAGTTCAGATGCATGAACTACTAGACAAAGGTTTTATCTGACCGAGTGCGTCTCCATGGAGAGCGCCGGTATTATTCGTTAGGAAGAAGAATGGGTCACTAAGGCTGTGTATCGACTACCGTCAGCTGAATCAAGTGACGGTCAAGAATAAATATCCTCTCCCAAGGATTGATGACCTGTTTGATCAGTTGCAAGGAGCCTCGGTATTTTCTAAGATTGATCTAAGGATAGGGTATCATCAGTTAAGGATCCAAAATAAAGATATTCCAAAGACAGAATTCAAGACTAGATATGGGCACTATGAGTTCATAGCGATGCCGTTTGGACTGACAAATGCCCCTGCTGCCTTCATGGACTTGATGAATCAGGTATTCAAGGATTTCTTAGACCAGTTCGTCATTATCTTTATTGATGATATTTTAGTGTATTCAAAAAGTCCCAAGGAGCACGAGATACATTTGGAAAAGGTTCTATGGATGTTAAGAGAGCATGCACTGTATGCTAAGTTTAGCAAGTGCGAATTTTGGCCTAATCGAGTTGCATTTCTCGGGCATATAATTTTCGGAGAAGGAATCTCCGTGGATCCGGTAAAGATTGAGGCAGTAATGGATTGGCCGAGACCGACGACTGTTACTGAGGTTCGGAGCTTTCTAGGACTAGCAGGTTATTATTGGATATTTGTGGAAAGATTCTCAGCAATAGCCACTCCATTGACAAGGTTGCTTAAGAAGGAAACGAAGTTTGAATAGATGGAAAAGTGCAAAGAGAGTTTTAAGGAATTGAAGCAGAGATTGACGATGGCGCCAGTGTTGACGATTCCTTCAGGACCGGGCGGGTATGAGATGTATAGTGATGCTTCGCTTAAAGGATTGGGATGCGTGCTAATGTAACATGAAAGGGTGGTTGCTTACGCATCGCGAAAATTAAGGCCTCATGAGATGAACTACCCGACCCACGACTTGGAACTGGTGGCAATTATTTTTGCGCTTAAAATTTAGAGGCATTACTTATGTGGAGAAAGATTCCAAATTTACACAGACCATCAGAGCCTCAAGTATTTATTTTCGCAGAAGGAATTGAATATGAGGCAGAGGCATTGGATGGAATTGCTAAAGGACTATGATTGTGACATATTGTATCATTTCGGAAAGGCTAACTGGGTAGCGGATGCCTTGAGCAGGAAATCGAGCATTGCGCAATTGTTAGTCAAAGAATGGATTTTATTGGAAGGAGCGCGAGACTCAGAATTTAAGTTCGAGATAAGACACCTCTCTAGTCTGATGGCGACGTTAAGGATCGAACCGGAAGTGCAAGACAAGGTTAAGGAGTTGCAGTCTACGGACTTTGAGATTTAGAAAATTTTGAGTATGGATGACACTAAGAGGAAACCGCACTTTCATATGTCTGAGGATGGAATTCTTAAGTTTTGAGGACGATTGTGCGTGCCCAATGATTTGGAGCTTAAGGAAGAGATTTTGTCGGAGGCTCATAGGAGCAATTATAGTATCCACTTGAGTAGTACGAAAATGTACCAGAATCTTAGACAGCACTATTGGTGGAACGGAATGAAAGTGGACGTGGCCAAGCATGTGGCCAAGTGTTTGACGTGTCAACAAGTGAAGGCACAACATTGTAAGCATGGTGGAATGTTGCAACCGTTGAAAATTCTAGAATGGAAATGAGAGCATATTACAATGGATTTTATAATGGGATTGCCAAGAAGCCAGATAGGACACGACTCTATTTGGGTGATAGTGGATAGATTAATCAAGTCGGCGCACTTCCTGGCAGTGCGAAAAGACTTTGAGCTAGAAAGGTTCGCAGAATTATATGTACGGCAGATAGTTCGTCTTCATGGAATACCGATATCAATCACTTCGGACCGTGATCCTCGGTTTAACGCAAATTTTTGGAAAAGTCTACAATCAGCCATGGGAACCAAGTTGCAATTCAGTACGGCCTATCATCCATAGACGGATGGCCAGTCTGAGAGGACTATTCAGACATTAAAGGATATGTTGAGAGCGTGTGTGTTAGATTTTCAGAGCAAGTGGAAAGAACAGTTGCATTTGATGGAATTTGCCTATAATAATAGTTTTCAGCAGAGTATCAGGATGACACCATTTGAGGCACTATATGGCAGGGTGTGCAGAACACCGTTGTGTTGGGACGAAGTAGGGGAAAGAAGTATAATGGGTCTAAAGCTAGTTCAGCAGTCGGTGGAAATAGTAAAGGTTATTCGGGAAAGGTTGAGGACAGTCTAGAGCCGTCAAAAAAATTACACGGACCGAAGGCATAGGCCATTAGAGTTTTAGGATGGCGACCATGTATTTCTTAAGATCTCACCGATGAAAGGACTATCTCGGTTTGGCAAGAAAGGAAAGCTAAGTCCAAGGTATATATATCTATTCGAGATTTTGGAAAGGATTAGAACGTTGGCCTATCGTTTAGTGTTGCCACCGAATTTGTCGCAAGTTCATAACGTCTTCCATATGTCGATATTGAGGAAATATGAACTGGATCTAACCCACGTGCTGAATCATGAGGTAATAGACGTGGACGACAAGGTGTCGTACGTGGAAAGGCCAGTACGAATCAAGGACAGAAAGGAGCAGGTGTTGAGAAACAAGACGATCCCATTGGTCAAAGTTATTTGGGAATATCACGGGACGGAAGGTGCTACTTGGGAAAGCGAGGAAGTAATGTGATGTCAGCACCCCCATTTATTTGAGTAGTCAAGTTTGGATTGTAAATTTCGAGGACGAAATTTTTCTAAGGGAGGAAGAGTTGTAATGCCCTGAATTTGCCCACTTTCGAGGTTAATAAAACAGATGAGTATTTCTCATTTCATTTTAGCAAGTCTCACCTGGAATTGATCATTCTCGGGATACTGACCAATAGGGAAGGCTAATTAGGGAAAAACGGTACGTGGATCCAGAAAACTTGACCATGAATTGGGTCCGACTTCGAGAAGCAACGAGGGAATATTTTGTGCCAATGTGGGCCAATCCAAGGAGGGTGACGGATTCAATTTGGCCGACGACGTATGATCGGATAGCGGGTGATTCTGCATGACCGAGAGTACGCGCGGTAAACGATTCTGAACTTATTTTGGATGACCATGATCCCTGGGACTAGCGATAAATCCTCGTATTGTCTGGGAAATCGAGACCAACATGACTCGAGTAACCATAGGTCGATATGCGTAACCCTTAAACAACCGCTCGTTAGTGAGAGACGCTAAAATTGAAAATTAAGTTAAATCGATCGTGGAATTGAGTCCGGATTTCGGTATCGAATTTCATAGGCGTACGCGACTATTTTTGCGAGGACAATGTCATTTATATGTAGCCACGCATATTTGGGATCGATAGAGTCAAAATTGAAAAATTGACCCAGGACCGGAAATTTGCCGTTTTGCTCATAGGCCTAATTTAGGGTTTCGAATTTTGAGAGTTATTTTAAGGTTTAAATTAAGTGTATCTTAGCCCAATAATGCTGAAATTTGAGATCCAAATTGCCCTCCAAGATATTTAGCAAGTTTTATCCTAGCCTTTAAATTAGGGGTAGGATTGTCAATTTTTCTTGTTTGGTCAACCACCCCACTATCTCATTTTCTCTTTACACTCTCTCTAGCCTCTCTCTCCCTCTCATTCTGACCAGCACCACCACTGGCCATCATCTCCCATGCCCAACTTTCTTCTCTTCCTTTTTTTCCTCTTTGTTTGGCCGTGAAAGGCCTAGCCAAGCCGGAGCGCCATTGTTCGCCGGTGCCGTGGCCGTAAGCCGCTATTCCCCTCGCCTTACCCCACCATCCATCTATCCTCCTCTCCTCTCCATCTCGCTGTGTCTCTCTTCCCCAATCAGCGTGGGACCGCCTTGGATTGCCACCGCCGGGGAGCCGCGCGCCGCCGCCAAGGACCGCCGCTGCCCAACAGCCCTTACCACCTGTTCAGCATTGTTTGGGAGCTTAAGAACCCAAGTGAGTGCGACCCTAAATCCTAGTTAGGCGTTTGTGCGTTTCTAGATGGGTTTTAGGGGTTACATTAAGATAATTTAGGGGTTAGCTTGTGGAGGCTGTTAGGGGCTGATTTTGTGGCGCACTTGGTGACCTAGAATGATAATTTGACTGAGGTTTGGCGGTCCATAACGTGCTGCGTGGTGGCTGATCATGGGAGTTGTGATTTGGACAAAAATTGTGATTTTGTTGAGTGAAATTTGTGAGCTAAATGGTGGCTATTTTTGTACTGATCTTGTGGCTAATTTACGGGCTTAGTGTGATGATTTAGTTGAGATTTAATGACCTGTATAGTGCTGTGGAGTGGCTGTGCATAGGCACCTCAAATTGGGTAAAAATGTGAATTTGGCGGGTATAAATTGAAGACCGAATGGTGGCTGTTTTCATGGCGATTTTGGTGGCCTAGCGTGATGTTTTAATCGAGGTTTAGTGTTTTGTGGTGTGTTGAATGGTGGCTGAGCTTGGGGGCATTGATTCGAGCAAAAATTGTAGAATTGGCGGGTGAAAATTGTGCTCCAAATGGTGGCTATTTTCATGGCGGTTTTGGTGGTCTAATGGAATGATCGAGAAGTGATTCGATGGCCTAAGACGAACTGTTTGTAGATGGTTTAGTATCGGGATGATTTGGGCCATAATTGATTATTTGAGTTTTAGAGTGAATTACTTAGGAAACGGTGATTGACCCAAGAGGATGCTAAATTAAATGTGGCTTGAATGTAATTGTGTGATGCTTTGTGATATGCTTGGTGTGGCCAAGTTATGAATTGTTTGGTAGGCAATCGGCATGTGTGGTTTTAGTGCTTAATTGCGTGAATTTGGGTGCTAAACTCTATGTTATGGTTGATTTGGATTGGTTGATTCATTGTTCATATTGAGACGCGAATTGAATATGTATCCAAATCTTGTTGAGTGCCCAGTGGGTAATTCACAAATGCCGAGCGTGACATTATGGCCTTGTGCGTGCATACCGAGTATGGGCATATCATGTGCATTATGTGTGAGTGCACGAACGGCATGAACATGTGATCACCTAAAATGCCCTGATGCGTTTTACGCGGGGTTCAGATAATAATTGGCGTTTGTGAATGAGTGATCACATAAAGCCCTGATGCATTTTACGCAGGGTATTAAACCAGTCCTAAGGCGTGTTACGCGGGACGATGCCCAGACTACCAGAAGATGGCCAAACCTGATGCGTTTAACGTGGGTTATGTGTCATGAGCTTGATGTATTTTGTGCGGGTCAGAGATTGATCTCGAAGTGATAGACCTGATGCGTGTTATGCGTGTCAAACCTAATGCGTTTTATAGGGGTCGGTGAATTTGGTAAATGGCAAGTGTGCAAGAGTGCACTTGTGCGACAATGCATTGATGAGGCATGAGCATGAGTGTGAGCACAAGCATCTGCATGACTTGCGTCATGACTAAGTGATATGCGTACATGTGCTGTGATTGAATTCGGTGCCATTATTGCTTGTATAATTATAAAGTGCCTAACCTGTAGGGTCAAGTAAATTTTGGATTTGGGCACCAGGGCCTAAGTCATTTATGCTTTGAGCTGTGTGTTGTTTAGTACTCGTCAGGAGGTGCATGTTAGCCTAGCTTAGGTTTAGGGAACCTACTCGCTGAGATTTATTTTCACTATTGTTGAAAATCACTTTTCAGACCCCCAGCCTTGAGGATGGCAAGCGTACCAATACGTTTTGGGAGGAGCTCTGGCTAGATATAGTGCTTGACCTCCGAGTCGCGTTACCCCTTTTTTTTGTCAGTAGCGGCCGTTGACTCGTTTTTGGATTAGTGATGTATATTTTGATGTAAATGGATATTGTAAATGGTTCCCAGTATCAATGCAAGTGTATATTTTATAACCTGATTGTTTATTCTAGCCTTGGTCTCGTGAATGATTGGTATGGGCGTTTAAGTTTGCTGTCGCATGTGCCTTGTGCTTTGTTTGTTGTGTTGGGTCGGCAACGCGTCCTAGGACATCGTACTCGAATCGACCTTGGCGAGGGATGTGGCACGCCGGAGGATGCGGGGCATGACAATAGTGGTTTAACTTGGATCAAACCTACGTCTACTCTCCTACACTGACAGCTTATCGGCTGAATTTCACTATGTGATCGAGAAGGATTACAAGTTCTAAGTGATATCACTTTGTGAATGATAGAATAGAACTCTTTATCTTGCACAATCACTCTTATAAAGTGTCTCTCAAGTTCTCAGTATTTAGCTCAGGAAAGACAAGTAGTCGAATCGGAGTATGCTCAGACTTTGGACTTGTTAATTCTTGATTTCATTCAATACCTTTTGCTCCTTGCTAATCTCTTTTTATACTCATTCACTTTCAAACTAGTCATCGGACAGTCTTCAGAGGATCATTTTTCAATTTTCACCTTGGACAGATTTGTATAAAATCGATTGAGTTGCTGTTGATTGACAAAATCTGAATCGCGCTGAATCTAGTTGTCCATACAACCAAAATCTTGATTTTCATAAGTAGAGCTTTATCCGTTGTGAGATATACTTGCCTTAATGTTTGATTGTCAATCAATTATAGCCTTTTAAGATTGAGTCAGTCAAAACTTTTTTTTCTGTGAAATCCTCACCAGATCACTACCCGTTATGTTCGTTTTGAATAATTTCTGGTTCAGAACTTAGGTCGGTATGGGTCTTCAGTAAGATCTAAATCTTTCAGAGATAGAGTTTGAAGTTCTTCATCTGCTTAATATAACATCTGAGTGACTTTTAGTAAAGTCTAAACTATTCGTTCTAAAAGTCATAAAGTTTGAAATTTTCTGTCTAGTCTTCCTAAAGTCTAAACATCCATAAAGTTTAGTTATCTCGAAGTATTAAAGTTACCACTTTCAGAATATGTGTACTTGGATCAAAATACTTCAAAGCACATATTAGACTTACAAAATTAACATGGATAGTTTTGACAACTTCAAAATTCATTCGGAGGTTTTCTCAAAATAATTATCCCAAATTTGTTTTGACAAAGTTTGTTTGTAACCTCAACATCAATAAGCCCTTTGATGCCATTGTACATAGCTTTGACATTTTTGAGTTTACAACGAGCCATTAAACCCATCGTATGGACTCTTCGATGAAGTTGATTCCCTACCTGATCTTGCAACTTATGGTGGCATTGTGGTAAATAGGTTATAATGTTCCATTATGGTACCTAGCATAGGATATAAAGCTTTTGTTATTTTAAGAACACAGGATGCATGGATGATTTGAATACACAAGATACAAGGTGTATTTTACCTATATAAAGCAACTTTCATTTGCAATGCCCAATGCCTAGGAAAGGGCTATCTCATAGCGACAAATTAAATGATCTTCCTTATGCCATTTCCTGTTATGTGCCACCATTTTATTCACTTTGCTCATTCAAGAATGTTTCTTAGTCAATCATGAAAAGAATTGGAAAAAAGTAGTTTTCTTCTTGCTTTTCACGTAAGAAAAGACACAAGATATCCTTGATGAGTTGCTGGACTTGTGTGTAGGAGTGTAATCAAGTTGAGTGGAGTCTGACACAATTTAATACTTGAGCTTGATTCAACTTGAATATTCAAGACTAGAACCAGATTGTTTACTGAACCAGAACTTTTTATCTTCCATACCTATGGGTTTTGTGCTGCATAATGGATGACTTTGCCCTAGTTTCAATTTTTATTTTGGGAATGCTTTAAAATCCTTTCTTAGTTAGTTTACTTTGAATCTTCAATTGGAATTTTGCTTCTTTGCTCTATAATTCTGCTTCTACTTTTAATATCAAACATGCTTCTTTCAATGATACTTCTAAAGATGATATATGCTTGCAAAATATGCTTGTTTGTACAACATGATATGCGGATGTTCTTTGTCATGCCCCGAACCTCAATGGGCTCTCGACACCCCTCGAAGGTTGTATTGAACGCGACATCCCAGGACCTGTTACCGACCTAAACGAAACATGCGAAGACAAACGCAAGTGGAAGCAGAAATCAAACAATCCAGACAATAAATAATGACAAAGGGATAGCACTTACACAATTCAATAAAGGCATATCATTAGCTTGAGACCATAAAATTCATATAATAGGCTTTTAGAGTTAGCATTCACTTTCATCATAAAAAAGGAATAGGTGGTAAGGTAGGCTAGCTAGCTGCACAAAAAGGGCTCTGTCAAAAAGCTTCTAAGCCCGGCATCCAAACGCTCCTATGGTGTCTAATCAAGATCAGACCCTGTAGACTTGGACTCCGTATTAGCTCTTCTTCAGGCTCCAGCTCCATGAGCTCTCCTTTGAACTCGGACTCAGAGGGTTCAACTACAGGTTCCGGCTCTGGGTCAGACTCCATCGGCTCCGGTTCCAGGTTAGGGTTTTCAGGGATGAACTCTAGATCGATGACTTCACCCTTGGGAGGGACAACTTCCATTAGGTCCCAGTCTCCAAGTCCTACCACTAAGCCTCCTTAGGGAACGTCAAATCCTTGTATCGGCCTCACCAATTCCCCGTTATTCTCTCGATACAACCAAGCCAAAAACACTATGGGTTTCTAATTCACGGAGCCCACGTCTACATACACCACACTAGCATGCCTATAGTACACCATGTTCCCCCCATTGGATACTCTGTCACCATGTGATCGATATGCAGGGGTATCCCATAAAGTTGAGACGGCATGGTCAAGATCTGGGTCGGGGGTCTGAAATGATTTATAATTCAACTATAAGAATAAATCTCAATAAGTAGACAGCCTAAGCCTCATTTAAGTAGGCAACCTAAGCCCCACCTAGGCCAATGTGTACCCAGACGAGTCTAACATGCGAACTAGCAGCCAACACATTCGAATCCACACAAACATGCTTACCCCGCCTTAAATCAATTGTCAACTCTACATATTAGTTAAATCACCATAACACGATAATAACTCAAGGACATAACATAAACACTCAAGCGCCATATACACACACATTCACCCAATTCAACCAAGCACATTTCACATGCGTGTTCAGCCACTTTCCACGATTCGCGTCAACACGCCTCAGGTCCAGGCCTCCAATCAATCCGGGCTCAGTCCCACATAACCATGCCTCAGGACATTTTTCTCGACACGTTTAACCACGCCTCAGGTCATTTCTTGCCTTTTTAGCTATACTTGCTTAACTACGTCTCAGGTTAGCAGCCTTCCTATCAATTCGAGCTCAGTTCCACGTAACCACGCCTCAGGACATTTCTCTTGACCCGTGTAACCACACCTCAAGTTATTTCTTGCCTTTCTAGCCACACTCATGTAATCATGTCTCAGGTTGGTAGCCATTCGATTAATTTGGGCCTAGCCCTGCGAACCACGCCTCAGGATATTCCTCATGCACATACACCACAACACAATTTGCCATTCTAGCACGTCATAATATTCAAATTTAAAACACGACCTCACCATACTAGCCCACCAATCCGACATTCAAGTCGGTCACATTCAAACATCAATATCACCCACAATCACCATGACAAACCAGCCATTGAATCCACCATAATTCAACCACATAATCACCACAATATAGTCCACAACCTACCACATTCTAATCACAACTCCATTCCTAAATCAGCCACTGATCCGACACTAATCATCCCTAAATAAGTCTAATAATACTCATTATACTAAGTAGAGTTAGGTAGTCATTTACCTAAGTTTGGGTAGGAAAAATTGGCTAGGGACCAAAATGGCCTTGGGGAACAGTGGTGGTTTGGCACAGGTGAGGGCGCAACTGGAATAGTGGCCGACCATGGCTCGACACGGCCTTGGCTACAAGCGAGGCACTCGGCCATGGTAAGGCACTCGGTCAAGCAACGGGCGAGTGGCCGGGCGAGCAAGCAAGTGGTTGGGACGGTTCGGGCATGACGAGTGGCTAGGTTACTCGGCCACGGCCTGAGCAGCACTGGGTTGCTCGGCCACGGCTTGGGCAGGCGCCCTGGTGCTCGGCGAGTGGCTGGACTGGCTGGCTGGTGAGTCGACCGGTTAGCTGGATGATATGACTGCGATAGTGAGCGATGGCGACTACAGTGGCAATAGGCTTAGCCAGGTGAGCCAGAGAGAAGTCGGTAAGCTAGGCAGCACAGCAGCGGTAATGAGCGATAGCGACTATGGTGGGGATGACAGCCGGGGCGACGATGGGCAAGAGAGGGGGGTTGAGGAGGTGGGAGGTGGCGGTGAGCCGAAGGTGGTTGAGGCGGCACAGCAGCATCGCAAGTGGCTGGGCGAAGCCGAACGAGTTGGCCGGTGGCTTGGCGAAGCTGGCTGCGGTGGACGTGGCAGCGAGTTGCTGCTCGCGCGTAAAGGGGAAGGAGGGAGGGAGGGGAAGGGTAGTCGGGTCGGTGGAGCCGGCTGGACGGATGGCGTGGCGGCTGTACAAACAGGGCGCTAGGTAAATGGCTGATAGCGATCGAGCGCTGCGATCGACGGTTAGCAAAGGGGAGCAGGAGCAAGCGAGGGAGGAAGAAGAACAAGAGAAGAAGAAAAAGGAAAGAAAGAAGAAGAAGAAGAAAAGAAAGAGGAGGAGAGAGAGAAAGGCTTTCCATGGGGAAAGGGGGGAGAGGGGGCGTTAGCGTGAGGGGGAGGGGACGCGGCAGAGAAAGAGAGGTCAGCGCACTTGAGTGCGATCCAACGGCCCATGTTCAAACACAAAAATTGATCTGACGGTCCACGAAAAACCCTAATTATAATTTAGGATAAAGGGCCAAAACACTAACTAAAATAAATCCAAAGGAAGGTCTATCAGTCCAAATCTGCGCTCGGTTCAAATTTTACTTTTCACCAATCCTGGGCAATATCGACACTGGCCATAATAATATTAACACCATCCAATTAAATTCATCACGAAATTTCGAGAAATTCAATACCAAAGTTCGGGCTTTAAATAACGGCCAAATTTGATCGAGTGCGATTTTAGCGAAATCTCTAATTTAAAAATAACCTAAGAGTGATCAATTCCGGGCAAGATTTTACTATAAGCACATTGACGAAATACACGCTTTATAAATCCCAAAAATGAGTCAAAATTCAGAATGTCACATTCGCTTTCAATTTACTTCGTGCATTTTGTTTTATTAATAGTTTTTTGAACATTAGATAGATGTGATCTTGACATCAAATCTTTTATGTACACCATATGATACAGCTCATTTGATGCTCAACCAGTTAAAGTTAAATGGCATCCCACAAAGAAGCATTTATGGCAAAATGGACCGAGTTATTAACCAATCTGATTGTAAGCTTATTGGTAGAAGAGATGAAAAAGGGAAATCGCACCACTTGTACTTACAACAAAGCAAGGTAGAATAACATACTTACTGAATTCAATAAACAACTAACATTTCAGTTTAGTGTAGTTCAGTTAAAGAATAGGATAAACAAACTAAAGAGATAGTATTCACAATCTGAATTTGGATGGGATAATATTAACAAAATGGTTGTTGAGGAGGATCCAAGAATACGAGAGTCTCACATCAAGATATCACTTTACTTGGGTTATTTTGTTCTTTTGTGGATGTAAGTTTCGATTATGTTGTCGACGTATGTTACTATTATGAAAATTGCAAGATTACAATGAATGGGCTAAATTCTGGAAGGATGGGTTTCCTTAGTATCCTAATATGTGTAGTGTGTTCAGTGATATATATGCTACTAGCGAGTATGCAGAAGGAAATGCAAGATGCTTGGTTATGTTGGAGGGGAAAGACAATAGTGGTGGTGATGGCAATTGTCACATCTCAAACCTCAACGAGCGTGTGACACCCCTAAGCTAGTCGAATTGAATGCAACGTCCTAGGTTCGTCGCCGACCCAACCCCATAAGAATTATAGATCAAGCACGTACGAAAATAAGCATAATTCCCGGACAAGAATTAGAAGAGGGCTAAGAGGGAGAACAACCAACCACTTCATTACACCCACTATATTTACAAAATTCATTACAACCCATCAAAACCATCAAACCTCCGCACTGACAACTGCCGATATCAAAATGGACTAGCGGCTTCAGGTAGACTAACACTTACACCAAAAGGGTGTCTATTAAGAAGAAACGGGTTCAATGCCTAGCTTCTAACTAACCCTAGCAGGGGTCCACTCAGATTTAGTCTCATCAAAGTCAGTCCGATACTCTAAGGACTCAGACTCAGCATTGATCTCAATTGGATTATTCTCGGATCTCGACTCTAATGGGATCTCAATCAGCGGTTCTTCCTTGGATTCTTCTTCTTTAGGCTCCTCTTTAAACTCTTCTTCAGGTCTTCAAACTAACCAAAACCATCTCGGAAACACCATGCTATGAACTTATTGGGTTGCAACTAGGGTTCACCTACATCTACCCAAACCACTATAGTACGCTTAATCCAAGCCTGATTCTCACCTACTGGGTGCTCAACTACCAAGTGCTCAGAGTGCATCGATATCCCAAAATGTTGCGGGGGAGTATTCATGGTCCAGGCCGAGAGTCTGAAATGGTTTGGTTAAATAACCATGAGAACACTTTTCAATAAGCGATCACCCTAAACCCCACCTAGGCTAACACGTACCTCCAGACTAATTCAAGCACTAAAATCATTCAATCAACAAGCTATAACAACCACGACATACTTACCTTGCCTTAGCTCACACATAGATCCTACACGTTAGTCCAATCATAAGAAGCATACAATTAATCCCAAGACACACTTAATACATGCTCATGCACTTATGATAATCTGGGTATTTTCAATCTCAAACTCAACACCTCGCATTTCTTAATGCACTCAAGCATACGTGTCCAGATTATTCATGACCTGCATAAACACGCCTCAGGTCCAACTTTCCATAGTCCGCATAAATACACCTCATGCTTAAAAACAATCAATCAATTCTCGACCTGTGTCAATACACCTCAGGTCCAACTTTCATTCCACGGCCTACGTCAAAACGCCTCAAGCTCAACAACACTTCTATAGCCCATGTAACACGCCTCATGCTTTATGTCTCTTGCCTACGTAAAAGACCTCAGGCTCAACATCTCCTCCTATGGCACAACCCGCGTAAAACACGTTAGATTGACGGTCTTTCAGTTTAACCGAGCATCGTTCCGCATAAACACGCCTCAGGATGGGTTCAATTCCCCGCATAAAACACCTTAGGGATTAAGTGATCACACGAGCATACTAACGTACCATATTTTATCTTAACCCCACGTAAAATGTCTCCGGGCTTTTTAGTGATCATGCGTACACCACGTCTCATGAATTTTCACACATCTACATGCTTAAACATCATACGAACATGCTCAATCTCCAACCAAATCAAATTAGCCCATGGTCGTACAAATGAATTCCGAATTTCAACCATAAATTCCACATTCCGCCAAGTATAATAGGTTACCACTAAACCGATAATCACTGCCCATAAAAGAACATATAATCATCATATTCATGTTTAAATCTAGTCACAAAAACCATCACAAATCTGCCACGGCACCACACAACAATCCAACACGTTTAATCCACGAATTAAGCCATACGCTCGTCACGCTAAATCGAAATTTCCAGCATGCATAACCACGATGATCAGCCCTTATTTGGTCTCTAAATAACCACTAAATCACCACAAATCTATCCACAGATCCACTCATGATCAACCAATAAGTCCGCCCTCAAAACAACCCCTAAACTTGCTAAAACAACACCTAAACTAGTCCGCTAGTACCCACTATCGTAAGTAAGGTTTAGAATGTCACTTACTCAAGGTCCTAAGTAAGCTCAAGCAAGAAATGGGCAGTAAGCCAACGGTTGCACGGTGGCCTTGGCGTCAACGACGGATGGACGGACGGCGACGGTGGCGATGGCGTGGCCTGTCGGCCTAGCATGCGAACGGCAAGGCAGAGAGGAATAGAGCTAGTTGAGGGGGAAAAAGAGAGTGTGTGAGATGGGGTGGTGGTGGTGACGAGGCCGCGATGTCAAAGACGATTGGATGGGCGGCGACGGGCAGCGGCAACGCACGGCGGTTGAACGACGATGACGGCGGGCTTGGCTGGTTGGCCACGGTCATGGGAGGAGGGGGAGAAGAAGAAGGTAGCCCAAAGGGGGAGGGAAATGGCGTGAGGGAGAGAGAGTGAGGGAGAAAAGGAAAGAAAAAAAAAGAAAAGAAAAGGAAGGAATAGGCTAGAGGGTAGGTTAGGTAGGTTATGATGACTAAGAAAAATCCATCATGGCCTAAAAAAACTCATCATTACCTAGAAAGGGCCATTATAGCCTAAAAAGGCTAGATGGGTCAACTCATCAAGGAAAAGACCATCTTACCCCTTTCACTATCTCACTAAATCTAAAGGCCCACATTAAAACACACATCACATCCATCTCATCCAATGGCTAAGATTAAACCATCCATAAAATATCTAGGGGTAAAGAAGGAAATAAGCAAGGAAAGTGGGGGCATTTTTGCCCATAAAATTCGTCCATCAAGGAGGCAGCCAAAAGACCAAACTGCCCTTCCACTTTTCTTAAGAGCTTTCACATAATCTTAGGGGCAAAATGGTAGTTTTCCACTCTCGGTCCAAATTTCAATTTTTCCGATAAATCCAACAAGTTCTAATATTAATTACGCTAATGAAGATGTCGTCCAATTAATTGTCCTGACGTTTGAGGAATTTGAAACCCAAACTTAGATTCTAATTATGACTAAATCAAATCAACACAACTTAAGCGTATCTCTGACTAACGGGCGGCTCTTGGGTGTTACACAAATTTGACCCGTGGCTGACACTAAGTCGAGCCACGTTTAAGTTCACTCGAACCATGGCGACCTCAGTTGTCATGTAATTGCGAGGATCAATCATTAGTTCCAAAGGGTACGATCGTTCGGAATAGGTTTAAGGTCGTTTGCAAATTCATCTCATGGTCGAGCAAAATCACCCGTGATCTACTTATATGACATTGGTGAATCGATTCGTGACCGTCCTTGGATTGGCCTATATTGGCTCAAAATATCACATCGACAATCCTTATGGTTGAAAATCAGCATATGATCGAGTTTCTTTGGTTGCGCGAACTTAAATATCTAATTAGCCATTCCGTAATGGTTAGTATCGCAGGAGTGATCAGTTCCGGGCGATATCTAACTACAAGCGTGTTAATAAAATCATCTATTTCGTAAATCCCAAGTGTATCGAATTTTAGGATATCATAGCAATGGTGGTGGTGACAATGGTAGTGATGGTAGCAATGGTGGTGGTGATGGTGCAGTAGGTGATCCGGAGGAACTTAGTGAACATCTTAATGGTGAAGGAGTCTTCGCACCTGATGTGATTGCCACACCAGTTCATGAGAAACACAAGTTGGATGAAATTCTAAATTCCAAGAGGAGGAGAAAGAGTAACACATATGATGTTTCTAGAACCTTCAAAGCCATTCAAGATATGATAAAATTCAGAGTGGATCAATCAACAAGTGGCTCCATCACCTCATGTGCCTCACCACCCGAGGATGCCTACTCCATGGGGGCTGTGGTTGCTGTCTTAGGCATGCCTGACTTATAGCAGAATTTTTACAACGATGCTGTGAACCAGGCATGCCTTAATGCCACGTAGAGAGAGAGTTTCATCATATCTTTACCTGAAAAGAGACATGGTCTTCTTGAATCTCTTTAAGTTGAGAAATATATGTGGATTTAGGCTCCATTCGTTTGGCGGAAAATATTTTCCAGAAAAATATTTTCTCGATTTTCCAGTGTTTAGGGGGCAGAAAATAATGTACCACGGAAAATATTTTCCCTTCTATGAGCAATTTTGCCTTCACTTTGAGGGAAAATGATTTTCTCTAGAGGAAATCATTTTCCCTCAAAGTGAAGGCAAAATTGCCCATGGGAGGGAAAATATTTTTTGCAGGAGAGGAAGTTGATCACCGTGATCTACTTAAAATAAGAAGTAGATTTTAATTTATTCTCCTATTCAACTTATCTATACGGTCGTGCACGTTATATGATAATGATTAAACGTATAATTGAAGGTGGACAGTTTGGCGGGCTCAAATTGTCTGGCCCCACTTCTTTTAATTCTTGTAGATAACGAGGCTATATATATAGCATGTAGGTGAAAAAAAACCTTAAGAAAAAAAACGCCTCCAAGAGAATACGAAGAGAATCGTTCTCTGTTTAGAGATCTTTGAGAGAGTCTCGAAGATCAAAGGCGATTAGGAAAAAAAGTCCAAGATCTTTAGCTAGCATTTGGATCGTTGGAGACTTCCATTCATGTGTATGAATATCGGTAGAGGCACAACACTTAGGGTGCTAATTCAGACACAATTGATTATCAATTTACCTTCGATCTGCAAAAAGGTACGTGTCAAACTTCTATTTAGATTTCAATATACACAAGGATTCTATTTAGGATTTCAGTTTATAAATTTCACTACATTTTTAGCACTTGAGGAACCCTACAATAGGTCATATGGGAAATGGGTGAAAGTAGCATGAGTATTAATCATGTAGCATTAGTTGCAAAAAGGGTGCTAATAGCATGGTTGCACACTCGTGTGTTAGATATCTCCATGCACATGAGAGAACCTATTAGGGGCAACGTATTGTCAGGACTGGAATGGGTAAAGGATGTTCTTTATGGACATTCAGATATACAATATGAAGCTTTTAGAATGGAGAGATATGTCTTTCTCAACATTGTGAATTTATGAAGGTAAGAGGTTGGTTGGAAGATAGTCGATATATTGGGGTGGATGAACAAGTTGAGATCTTATTATCTATGATTTGTCATAAGAACTTGAATAGAGATTTATGTGAGAGATTCAAACATTCTGGACAAACTATTAACAAGTACTTCGCTATAGTGTTGTAGGCAATTCTCAAACTGGCAAGAGAGGTTATCGTAGCACCTTCGTTTGATATTTTCCCAAAGGAGATTCTTATGAATCTTACCCATAAACGTTACTTCAAGGTAGAATTTTCATATAATCATTTACACCATCAGTTTCATTTTGTTGATAATCTTGTATAGTACTAGTATTTGCTAAAATGACTGGGTTGCGTAGGTTCCATTGATGACACCTATGTTCATTGGCTTTATACTTGTGTTGAAATATATCCCATTTAGAGGCAGGAAAGGAATTACCTCTCAGAATGTTATGTGTGTTGAGGAAAACTCCTATTGATTTTGAAGTTAACAAAACTTTTCATGATAATTGTAAATCTGATACTTATTCTGAACCGTTTTATTCCAGGATTATATATATATTCTGGAAACTCAGAAGGAAGTTTTTCAGATCTTACAAACTGGAAAAATAAGTTCTTTGAAGACCCACATAATCTAAAGTTCTGAGATTCAGATACAGAAATTATTCAGACACAGAAGTTATTCAGACGCAGATTCAGATGTAGAATTTCTTCAGAAGTAGAATTCAGAATGAAACATAATAGCTAGTAATCTGGCATGGATTTCACAAAAGGAAAGTTTTGATTAGTTCAATCTAAGGCTATAATTGATTGACAATCAAATACTATGACAAGTATGCATTATAACGGACAAAGCTCTATTTATAGAAATCAAGATTCTGATTGTATGGGCGATCAAAATCAGCGAGATTTAGAATCTATCATCTAACGGCTACTCAATTCTTATTATACAAATCTGTCGAAGGTGAAGATTGGAAGTTGATCCTTTGAAAGCTATCAAACGGCTAGTTTGGATGTAGAAGAGTATTTAAGGAGATCATTGAGCAGCAGAAAAAGTACAGAATCAAGAATCAACAAGTCCAAAGTCTGAGTATACTTTAATCATTTCTCTTGTCGTTCTGAGCTAAAATTTTAGATCTTGAGGGTTGCTTTGTAAAGAGTGATTATGTGAGATAGAGAGTCCTATCATATACAAGAGTACTGACACACAGAATCTGTAAATTCCTCTTGATTACATAGTGAAATTCAGCTAGTAGGCTGTATGCGTAGGAGAATGGACGTAGGCTTGCTATAAACCAAACTACTATAAACTTGTGTGTAAATTCTCTATCCCTTATCTCTTTATTTACATTCTGCACATTAAGAGTACCATCTATATAATCTGTCTTGAATCTGAATTTTATTAAGACTCTTCTATGATTTGCTTTATTTCCGCATAAATTTTTAAAAACTGGTTAAGATCACCTATTCACCCTCCTCTAGGTAATCCTTGCTAGCTACTTCAATTGGTATCAGAGCAGGTTGCTCATTTTTTGAAGTGTTTTGCTTCTGAGTTAACGATCTACATGGCTAGTTATGGTGCTCCAAGGCTCATTGAAGGACAGAGCAACAACAGACCATCATATTTCGATGGCAAGGAATATAGTGTCTGGAAGAATAAGATGAAAGCATTCATAAAGTCAATTGATCATATGCAATAGGATGTCATCATCAAAGGAGTCAACCCAAAGTCTTCATATTCAAAAGAAAAGGCAGATGCAAGCAAAGCAGCAGATCTTTTATTATCTCAAACTGAGATATCTAAAAGAGAAACTTAAGATTCCAAAGCAATTTATTCTTTCTACTGTGCTTTATCTTCTATTGAGTATAAAAAAATTACTGCTTGTGAATCGGCTAAGGAAATCTGGGATACTCTTCATATTATTTATGAAGGAACAGATCGAGTCAAGAAAACTCAAATCAATATTTTGCTTGGTCAATATGAATCCTTCACAATGAAGCCTGGAGAATTAATTGCTGATTTTTATGATAGGTTTACTGACATAGTAAACGGTCTTGCTTATCAAGAACAACTAGTTCTAAATGCAATAAAAATCAACAAACTTATGAGAGGACTGACACATCAGTGGGATAACATCAAAATATCTCTTCGAGAGACACAAAAGATCAAGCCTCTAATAGTGAATGAGTTAATTGGAACTCTTCAATCATAAGAAACTGAGAAACGGAATGAGGAAAATGAATCCAGAGGTAATAAGTCAATTGCATTAAAGACGAATATTGATTCTGATGCAGATTCTAAAGATGAAGATATTGACGATGAAGAATTAGCTCTCTTTATTAAAAAGTATAAGAAGATGAAAATCAAGGGAAGAAACCTCAAAAGGAAGAAGCCTTTTGAGAAGAAGAAGTTCTTAGATGAATCATAAAGATCAAAAGATATTATATGCTTTTACTGTAGGAAACATGGACACATCAAGCCAAATTGTCTACTTTTGAAAAAGAAGATCAAATTTGAGAAAGCAAAGAAGACCTTAAAGGTGGAAACCTGGAGTGACATATAGTGCGAAGATAGTGACGAAGATATCTCAAATTTTTGTCTGATGGCAAAGTCAGATTCAAATTCAGATTCAGATTCTGATCCTAAAGTAAAAATCGAGGTAAAACCTTATGAAATGTCTATTGAAGTATCAAATTATATTGATGAATTATTCTTTGGAGGAAATACCAAAGGAAAAATCATTGGCAAAGGAACGGTTGAAATTGGAGGACTCACAATCAATGATGTTTCGTTGGTAAAAGGACTCAACTACAACTTGATAAGCATAAGCCAACTATGTGATACAGGTTTCAGAATCAACTTTCAAAAAGATACATGCTCAGGAACAAGTAAAGATTCTTCTTAAACATTCACAGGAAGAAGACATGACAATATTTATCTTCTAGATGTTAATCCAAACTCCACTCATTACTTAATTTCAATCAAAGAGGATGAAAATATGTGGCACAGAAGGTTGGGGCATATCAGTATGAAACAAATCTCAAAGATCTTAAATAAGAAACTGGTTCGAAGTTTGCCAGATTTGAAATACAGGAAAACAGAGTTATGCAATGCCTGCACTCTAGGAAAACAAGTAAGAAGTTCTTTTAAATCTATACATCATGTTTCCACTGATCGTGCCTTGCAGCTTCTTCATATGGATCTTTTTGGACCAACCAGAACATAAAGTATTGGTGGTAAAAAGTATTGTTTAGTTATTGTTGATGACTTCGCAAGATTTACTTGGGTGTTTTTTCTTGCTCATAAAAATGAAGTTTTTTCATATTTTTCAAAATTTGCAAATAGAGTTCAGAATAAAAAGGGCTATAACATTTCCTGCATTAAAACTGATCATGGGGGAGAATTTGAAAATCAAAGCTTTTCAGATTTTTGTGAGGAAAATGGTTTTTAACACAATTTTTCTACTCTATGTACACCAAAACAAAATGGTGTTACAGAGAGAAAAAATCGTTCCTTGCAAGAAATGGCAAGAACTCTATTGATTAAAAGCAGGATTCCTTTTCATTTATGGGCATATGTAGTTTTTACAGCATGTTATATCATTAACAGAGTTGTTCTCAGATCCATTCTTGAGAAAACCTCTTATGAGCTTTTCAAAGGTAAAAAACCCAGTATCTCATATTTTCGTGTGTTTGGTTGTAAATGCTTTATTCTCAAAAATACAAATGATCGCCTTGGTAAGTTTGATGAGAAAGCAGATGAATGATTCTTATTTGGATATTCTACTACAAGCAAAACATATAGAGTATTCAACATGAACTCTCAGACTGTAGAAGAAACAATGAATGTAAGGTTTGAAGAAAATATTCAAACTCACAAAAATGAATCCGAACCATCTCCCAATATTCAAGAGTTATCAGAAATTCATCAAGAATCTCCGAAGATCGTAGAATCTATAAAAGAAGGAAAAGAAGATACAATTCAAACTCAACCAGAACCTTCAGAGTCTATAGATATTCAGAAGGAAAGATTTGACAAAAACTGGAAACGTAAATCCAGTCATCCGAAGAATCTCATCATTAGAGAAATAGAAGATGTATCAAGACTAGATCCAAATACAAGGAGAACATCAGCAACTTGGCATTGATATCAGAAACTGAACCAAAAGAAGTTGATGAAGCTTTATTAGATGAAAGCTGGATTGATGTTATGCAAAAGGAACTTCAGCAGTTCAGAATCAATAAAGTATGGGAGCGTATACCAAGACCCAAAAATCATCCTGTAATTGGAACAAAATAAGTATTCAGAAACAAACTGGGTGATAAAGGGAAAGTCACGAGAAACAAAGCAAGACTGGTAGCAAAAGACTATTCTCAAGAAGAAGGCATAGACTATGACGAAACATATGCACCAGTTGCAAGGTTAGAAGCTATTCGACTATTATTAGCTTATGCTTGTTTCCATAACTTTAAACTATTTCAGATGGACGTAAAAAGTGCCTTCCTAAATGGATATATTAAAGAAAAAGTATATGTGGAACAACCACCTAGTTTTGAAGAACCAAGGAAGACTAATTATGTCTACAGACTCAAAAAGGCCCTTTACGGTCTGAAACAAGCGCATAGAGCTTGGTACGAAAAGTTAAGTAACTTCCTTCTGCAAAATGATTTCACCAAAGGTAAGGTTGATACAACTTTATTTGTTAAGAGAAAAGGTAAGGATTTTCTACTTGTTCAAATCTATATTGATGATATAATCTTTGGATCATCTAACGAATTGCTTTGCAAGGAATTCTCTAAGAATATGCAGAACGAGTTCAAGATGAGCATGATGGGAGAATTAACATTCTTTCTTGGCTTATAAGTTAAACAAACAAAAGATGGTACATTCATTTGCCAAGAAAAGTATGCCAAGGAGATAGTCAAGAAGTTTGGACTGCAAAATTGCAAGAAGACAGACATTCCAATGTCTCAATCATCTAAGCTAGACAAAGATGAAAATGGTAAAAAGGTTGATTAGAAGGTATATAGGAGCATGATAGGATCTTTATTATATCTTACTGCATCTAGACCTGACATACTTTTTAGTGCTTGTATGTGCACGAGATTTTAATCAGACCCAAGGGAATCTTATTTCTCTGCAATAAAGAGAATAATCAAATACATTGGAACTTATCCAATGTTAAGTCTTTGGTATTCCAAAGATTCAGATTTTACTCTTATTGGTTATTCGGATTCTGACTTAGCTAAATGTAAAGTGGATAGGAAAAGTACTAGAGGTACATGTCAACTGCTTGGAAATATGTTGGTATCCTGGTACTCAAAAAAGCAAAATACAGTTGCATTCTCCATAGCAGAAGTAGAATATGTAGCTTTGGGAAGTTGTTGGGCATAGATTCTGTGGATGAAGCAATAGTTGTGAGACTTTACTATTGAAGATTCAAGTGTTGCAATCAAATGTGACAACACATGTGCTATTAATCTGACTAAGAATCCCATTCTTCATTCTCGAGCCAAGCATATTAAAATCAAACATCATTTTATTAGAGATCATGTTCAAAATGGCGATGTGAATATTCAATTTATTGATTCTAAGAATCAATTAGCTGATATATTCACAAAACCTCTTGATAAAACTTCATTTGAGTATATTAGAAACAAACTGTGCATTACTTATCCATTTTCTTGAAGTGTTTGACAGACAGAAATTTTTTAGACTCAGATGTTCTCAGTTTGAACATTTTTCAGACTCTCAAAGAACGGTATGTACTTAGTTTAAAGTTTGGCAGGAATATTTTTGGCAGAATATTTTCACATTTGTTACTTTTGGAAGCAAATCAGGTACGTATCCTAATTAATTATGCTTAAAATATTATCGTGATATTGTCGTGATCTTTTATATTTCAAAAAGTTTATTTCCTTCCTACATGTTTGGGCTTATTTTTTACTTTCTAAAAATGAACTTTTCCTGTCCTTCTTATTTATAAACCTGTCTGTCACTTTTCAAAACCCTATCAGTACGATCTTTTACTCTTCAAACCCTTCCAATATTCAGAGACTCTCATCTTCTTCCTCCAAAGATCGAAACTTTTTGCTCCGGAAGTGATTAAAATGCCGTTCAAAAGAAGATCTTCACGCATTCTGAACCAAGACTCTAAATCTACTGCACCGGTGGACTATATGGAGATTTCAGATACAGAGTCGAATCATCATGAAGACCCTATTAAAGCGACACCACCTCAACAATCGTCACCACCCAAAACTTCTGGTAAAACAGATTTTCTCTTTAAGAGCATTAAGCATGTATGGAATGTCTATCAGCGGCTAAAAGAGAAGCAATGCCTCTACATCAGTTCTGCGTGACTGTCTTAGAGATAATGATTTTTTCTCTAAAGAACATCTTGCTGAAAGCTACTCTTAGTTTTGTATTAAAACTGACAATTTTCCAGCCAGCACTACATCAAAAGAGACCTTTTCCAAATAGGGTAAAGGAAAATTCGGAGAATCATCAACACCCTCTGATAAAAAATCTGTTCAAATCAGCCATAAAACTACCAGTGCAACCAAATTTATTATTCCTGATGATGATGCTCGACTTTTTGATACTTTTGAAATGAACGTAGGAATAGCATTTGGTGTGCTAGGTACAAGAGGATTATTTAGAAGCACTGAGCATCACATATGTTATAAGTTGTTGCTTGCTCAAGGAATCATGAATCACAGAACTGTGGATTTCGACTAACTAGAGAAGGCTGACATTTCAGTAAAGCACTTGTTTGAAAAGTTAGGTATTTATGAATTTTGCCTTCAATCTGCCAATTATTGGCAATGATAATTGGAGTAAAACACTCCAAGTTTACTCCATTGGCAGTAAATCTTGAAGATGCTTTCAAGGTGGCTTCTGAAAATCCAAACTTTGCTTAAGGATCAAAGCGGCATCTTTCCTACTCTCACTTATCAAGACAGTCTCTAATCTTGCATAAGATCATAATCAACTGCTTGAAGCCTAAGGCTGCCTCCAAAACTGACCTATCTAAATCAGAAATCAAGCTCATCTGGGCTATCTTGAAAGGTCAACCTTTTTCTCTTCCTCATATCATCATCTTCCATATGTATACAGCATTGTAGAAGGACAAGGGACAACTGCCATATGGTGCTTTAATCTCTCGCATTTTCATGTTCTTAAAAATATCGATTCCTAATGAAATGCCCAAGAACCTTGTTCCCTGTATGTTTGTTGGAGAAAGAATGCTCTCCAAAATGAAGCAGTTTGATGATGTAAAGGAAAGAATAAAGGTAAAAGAAGCTCAACAGTCTGAAGCAAAATCTGCTGAAAAGTCAAGTGTCAAAGTAATGGGGCAGAGAAAGGGGGCAGGATCAACAAGCAAGCAGATAGAATTTCTAATCCCACTAAAGGTGTACAGTAAGAAAAGAAAAATTCTTCTAAATGATGATAGTTATGAAGTAGAAGCAAAGCATCTTGATATAGGCCATACTGATGCTCCAGAACATGTTTTTGAACAAACTCCAAATGTTTCAGAACCAATACCTACAGAACATGTTTCGGAATATCAAGAACCTGTTCAGGGGGAGATTCCAAAAGAAACAACTATGGGGTTTGATCAGTCTGAGCCAGTTAATGTCCAAGAACAGCTCTCAGAAAATCGAAAATCCTCTTTATTCTGCTCGAGATTAAGGACAAGTAAGCTACACTAGAACAAAATATGAAGGATCTACAGAAAATTGTTGAGAAAAACTCCAAAACCCAACATCTACAAGCAGCAGCAGACAAAGCAGAACTTGAGGAAGCCATTATTCTATGCTCATCCAACATGGATAAGGCTATGGGTCAATGCAGTTCGAAGATTAAGGAGGTTGTTTCAATATTGGAAAATTTCAATTGATTCGTACTCCTTCAAAAAAATAGCCTGTTTAAAACATTTCTCTCCAAGTCCTATTTTTTAATTGGTCTGTAATCTCACTAACATTTCTTGATTAGACTGGTTGATTATTTAATATAAATGCTTTATACTCTCTATTATTGTCTTTTTTGCTGATGATAATAAGGGGAAGAAATTATATGCAGATTTAATATGCATGTTATATACAAAGGAAGCAAAGACACAGATATCAATAGAGTTTACTCTTTCAATTTCAATATGTGATTCATGCGCTAAATATGCTTATTTACTTCTAATTAATTTCAAATTGATTCAATCTACAGGAAAGTTTTGCCACCATAAAAAAGGGGGAGATTGTTGAGGAAAACTCCTACTGATTTTGAAGTTGACAAAACCTTCCATGATAATTATAAATCTGATACTTATTTTGAACCATTTTATTTTAGGAATATATATATTCTGGAAACTCATAAGAAAGTTTTTCAGACCTTATAAACTGAAAAAATAAGTTCTTTGAAGACCCATATAATCTAAAGTTCTAAGATTCAGACGCAAAAATTATTCATATGCAGATTCAGACATAGAAGTTATTCAGACACAGATTCAGACGCAGAAGTTATTTAGACGCAAATTCAAATGCCGAAGTTATTTAGACGCAGATTTAGACACAGAATTTCTTTAGAAGCAGAATTCAGAACAAAACATAACAGCTAGTGATCTGGCATGGATTTTATAGAAGGAAAGTTTTGATTAGTTCAATCTAAGGCTATAATTGATTGACAATCAAATACTACGACAAGTATACATTATAACGGACAAAGCTCTACTTATAGAAACCAAGATTTTGATTATATGGGTGACCAGAATCAGCGGGATTCAGAATCTGTCATCCAATGGCTACTCAATCCTTATTATACAAATCTATCCAAGGTGAAGATTGGAAGATGATCCTCTAAAAGCTGTCCAATGGCTAGTTTGGATGTAGAGGAGTATTTAAGGAGATTATTAAGCAACAGAAAGAGTATAGAATCAAGAATCAATAAGTGAAACTTCTGAGTATACTTTTATCATTTCTTTTGTCGTTTTGAGCCAAAAATTTAGATCTTGAGGGTTACTTTGTAAAGAGTAGTTGTGTGAGATAGAAAGTCCTATCATACACAAGAGTGCTGACATTCAGAATCTGTAAATTCCTCTTGATTACATAGTGAAATTCAGCCGGTAGGCTATAAGCATGGGAGAGTGGACGTAGGCTTGTTCTAAGCCGAACCACTATAAACTTATGTGCAGATTCTCTATCCCTTATCTCTTTATTTACATTCTGCATATCAAGAGCACCATCTATATAATCTGTCTTGAATCTGAATTTTATTCAGACTCTTCTATGATTTGTTTTATTTCCGCATAAATTTTTAAAAACTGGTTATGATCACCTATTCACCCCCCTCTAGGTGATCTTTGTTAGCTATTTCAACGTGTGTTTGTTTGTTTGATATGAAATTTACTTTTGTGTATGCTGATTGGGAAGGCTCTGTAAATGATTACTGGTCCTATCGGCACACTCGAGACTCCTCGCTTGTAATTTTCTTGACCACCACCAAATATTTACTTGTTTTTCATGAGATAAATTTATTTATAATTGTATTTGGGTTGCAAATCATGACCAACAATACCTTGTGATAGGCAAATACTACGTGGCAGATTCTGGCTAATTGTATTTTTTACTCCTTTCAAAGACAAATGGTATCATTTAAATAATTATAGGGGTAGAGCGAGATGGTGCGAAAAGTGCCAAAAAAGTCATAAACCTTTGGTATTGGTGCCAATTTAATCCTAAACTTTTTTTGGTACATATTCAGTCATAAACCTTTTGTATTGATACCAATTTAGTCTTAAACTTTTTTTGGTGCTAATTCAGTTCTAAAACTTTTACATGTGCACTAATTTAGTTCTAAACCTTTTGTCTTTGTGCCAATTCTGTCCTTCCGATGGATTTTGGTCAGATTTTGCTGACGTGAACGCCGGTCGATTGGCGGCCGATCACCGATGCTGATATGGATAAAATTAATAAAATTTTTAATATTTTTTTGAATATTTTTTTATTTATTTTCCCTCCTCTCTCTTCTTCCTCAAATCGGTCGCCGATCCCACTGGCGAGGGCGAGCCTTACTAGCGGTTGGGCGAGAATGCCCTTGTGACGCCTCGAACCCCATCGAGCTCGAGACATCCTTCTTCAGTCGAATTTTTGGGACATCCCAAGAAATGTTGTCGACCCAAATGAACCCATCAGAGTTTAATCGCAGTAGAAGCATGAAACAGCCAAATACGTAATTTACCTGGGGTGCTGGGGAGAATAAATTACCAAATCACTAAATCATGTACTATAACTCAATTTAAGCACAACATCAATTTACAACATAAACTTATGTCACAGCCACCAATTCTAAAACCACAAAGCAAATTATACATATTGAACTACTAAACTGTAAACCACAAATATCATAAAAGATTAGTAGCCTAGATAACGCTACACCAAAATGGGACACTTCCAGACTCTTCCTTAGCTCCAACTAATCCCTATGCTCTCTAGATAGCGTCTGCTCTGACTCACCCCCTTCGGAATCCTCATCCGAATCCTCATCAGGCATAACTTCATTCGACGACTCCAAATCGGCCTCAATTCACTCGGGAATTCTATCACATCATGATAAGTATGCATAGCAATCCCAAATATGTGGTAGCGGCGGCTGCAGAAGGTTCATGGCTCGAGCGGTTGATCTAAAATGGTTTGGTTGATACAACTATGAGATACTTCTCAATAAGTACACAATCTAACCCTTATCTAAGCTACCATGTATTCTAGACAGGTCCAGACACCGAATCAAGCAACACACAAACAACATCCACACAATCATACTAACAATCACATGCGATCCTACTTGAGATCTATCATGCACATCCCTGTATGTCAAATAATAATACAGCCAATTCATTTATATCTGTACTCATCCAGCATCATATCACGCGAGGCAAACCACACTCACATACTAACTCAAGCTATGCGTCGACTTTCACAACCTCACACGTCAAACTAAATCTGGCTTACTCTCAACTTTTTTGCCACTATCGCGCTCACGTAAAACGCACCAAGCCAACGGTCTTCTGACCTTATCAGGCATTGTCACCTCGTCAAGGACGGCATTGTCCCGTGTAAACGAACATGCCTCAGGACGGAATCCTACACTCAACTTACCTTCTACCACGCCCGCGTAAAATGCATCAGGCCAACGGTCTTCTGACGTCGTCAGGCATCGTCACCCCATCGGGCTGGGCATTGTCGCCTTGTCAGGGACGGCATCATCCCGCGTAAATGAACACGTCTCAGGACGGAACTTACCCTGCGTAAATAAACACGCCTTAGGGTATCACTTTTCCAACCAATCCTACATTCTCGTACCTTCGCTTCACTCATTTCACACGTATCACACGGCCACACACAATCTCACACCTCACACTCACTTCGCAAATGCACATCCTTGCTACACAAACACCACACAATCACACATGCTTGACACGTGAACTCATTTCGCAATCACACCACATACCTCACGGCCATATACACAGGGCACACAACCACTCAATATTCAGCTCAATAATCATTCAGAAATCAACCAACAACTACAGCCACTTTACAAATCCACCATCCACGTACAAACACACATTCAGGATCAATTCCTATCACAAGGGCAGCAACCATTCAACCTCGACACCTCCACCATTCCGCTCATAAAATGAACATCTAAAGAATCGGAGTAAAATTGGGCAGTTTATACAGTGACCGAAATCTCATTCAAATAAATAGTAAACGAACTCCAAAAATTCTGAATTTTGGATATGTTGTGTAAAATATCTTGGTAAACATTTTCTGTGAAGAACTCAAAACCCAATTCCAACTGTAAATGCCTCTTTCGATCACTTGAAGTCAGATGAAAATCAACCCGTCCGGTCAGGCTACCTGACCATAAAAATACATCTCATCCAGCACCGAAATCACCTTGGAAAGTCTTGAAAGTTTTATATGTAATAGTCACAAATGTCCCCAGCAAGTTTTGTGAAGGAAGTATTTTGAAAATAGGCCTAAAAAAATTTATAAAAATTCAAACAGACCCTAAGATCGGGTGAACAGTAAATCAGGCAGTTTTGTTTTGGTCCAAACATGGACTTCCGAATGGCCTCAAATGATTTCCAAAAATTCCCAAATTAAATTATATTATACTTCAAGATGTTGGGAGCAACTTTCATGTAGAAAACGTCCTCAAATTCGGCCTACAAAATTCTCTATAAAAATAGGAAATCGGGCAGGTACAGTAACGGCGAATTCGAGATTCGCACCGAACTTCAAAAATTCAAGTTCTAGCTCTAACCGAGCTCATAAATCAGCCTTAACTAGCCCCTAAATTGGTCTCTAGATCACCATAATCCAGTCCACTTCTCAGCCATGATCAGTCCACAATTCTAGCACTTAATTCCATCACAATCAGCCCCTAATCCACTCTAAATAGCTCCTAAAACTACACTAAACCATGTCTAAACGAGTCCGATAATACCCGATGTCCTAGGCAAAGGTTAGATTGCGACTTATTCGACTCTAGACTCACACGGCTAGAGCGAAACGGGTGCGATCGGTGTGGCGACGCGGCTCGGCGATGGTGAGAGGTGGCGATCCGATCGAGCGGTGACCGGCGTGCGGCGGCTCGGCGAGGGAAGGGGGCTGGTTCGGTGGGTGAGGGAGAGGGAGAGAGATGCCGTGAGATGAGAGAGAGAGGAAATGGGGAGAGAGAGAGAGGTCTTGGACTAAATAGTGAAATTTGACCAATTTTTCCAAATTCCCAAATTGCTCCTCAATACTTGGTCCACATCCACCTAAGCCAAAATATCCAAGGACATTTTGATCTTTCAATTGGCTGAATTATTGGGATTGATCTTATCCAAATATCCTCCAATAATTTCTCTCAAAAATTCGAAATACTAAAAAATAGGCCTAGGGGCAGTTTCGTAATTTTCCGATTCCAGGCCGAATTTTCAATTTTCAACCGTACCGACCCAAATATAATTGGCCATTCAAAAATGACGTCGTCCTCGTAAAATAGTCACACACGACCCGAAAATCGACATCTAAGTCCGGATCAACTTTTGCAATCAAAATCGCTCAATTTCAATTTTAGGGTCTCTCACTAAAGGGCGGCTGTTTAGAGGTTACGCGTATCGACCTAGGGTTACTCGAGTAGTGATAGTCTCGATTACCGAGAGAATGTGAGGAATTACCACTAGTTTCGAGGATCGCGATCGTTCGGTTTAAGTTCGGGATTTGTTTGCAACGCGTACTCTCGGTCGTGCGGAATCACCCGCAATCCGATCGTACATCATTGCCCAAACTAAATCCATCACCTCTCTAGGATTGCCTCACATTGGCCCAAAGTATTTCCTCGTCATTTCTCGGAATCGGTGCTCAATTCACGATCGGGTCCCTGGTCCACATACCATTTTCTTAGTTAGCTATTCCCTAATGGTCAGTATCTTGTGAAGAATCCGTTCTGGGCGAGACTCACTAAAATTAATTGAGAGTAATATCAATCTCATTGATCCCATAAATGGGTTGAAATTCCGAATGTTATAGCCCTCGCTAGTAGCTAGTGAGGGCGAGCCTTGCTGGCCTCTAGCCTCTGGCCGGTCACCAGTCAAGTAATTTGCTAGAGGAAGGAGGGAGGGGAAGGGAAAAAAATAAAAAAATATTATTAAAGTTATCTACGTCAGCGCCGATGACCGACTGTCGGCCGGTTGGCATCCACGTAAGTAAAATCCGATCAAAATTGGTCGGAAGGACTGTATTAACACAAAGACAAAAGATTTAGGACTGAATTGGCACAAATATAAAAAGTTTAGAATTGAATTGACACCATAAAAAGGTTTAGAACTGAATTGGCACAAAAGAAAGGTTTAAGATTAAATTGGCACAAATGCAAAAGGTTTATGACTTCTTTGGCACTTTTCTTGCGAGATGAATAACAACAATAAGAGAATTGTTCAACTGTAGGCATTTTTTACTAAGAAATGTCATTGAGAGATCATTTGTAGCATTAAAGAATCGCTTCTTCATTTTGAAACACTTGCCTCCATTTACAATGCGAAAGCAAGCATGTATTGTAATTGCATGTTATGCTATCCATAATTATATCCATGATCAAAACAAGATGGATATGAACTTTTCCCTATATAGTGATCTGGAGTACCCATTTGGACCTACACAAGATGAGCTTATAGACGATACATCAACTCGGGAGGGAACCGAGATCAAATTGCTTAGGAAAAATATTGCCAATAAGATTGCAAGAGATCATAATATGATGGGGATTCCATGAAATTTTGTTTTCAACTTTTGTAATGTATTTTAATTATTTTGTAGTTGAGGATTTCCTATGTTAGCTCTTGTATTGTGATGTGGTATTCGGAGATTTCCATGTTGGTTCTTGTAATATGACGTGGTATTTGGTATTTAGTAGAGTTCCAGGATTTGTCATTCTTTCTTTGAGATCAGTAACTTTTAGAACCATTTATCTTTATTGCTTTAAATGTAAGTGTGAAATTGAAGGAGCATCACAAATGCATTTTTGTACTTGTTCTTGTTTAATCTACAATAGGTGTTTAGGCAATGTGAGATGGTCCTGCTCTCTCTCATTGGCCTTATTCGGGAACTGTTACCCATCTCTATCCTCATTCTTTTGATCAAGGCTTGTGTGCTCCCTATAAACTCTCAAATGGAAGCTGAAGTTCCATCTTCTTTTGCGAAGCAGAAATTTCATTTGAAGAAGTCATGGGATATGCCTGTCTTGTTCCCGTCTATGGTCAGATTTGTGAGAGGGGCAAGGAGGAAACTTCTACTTCACTGAGTTGATCCGATAAAGTGGTTTCCGAATGTCGTTTGGCCTTAGCCGATCGATTATGATTCCCCTACCTTGGGGGTAGGTTGCAAGTCTTTGACTTGAGGGAGACTTCAGCTATATGCTCTTTTTGCTGGTGTACTGAAGAATGTGTGATTCGTGAGAACAAAAATTAATAGTCAGTAGTTTCTTTATTGGACATTTTTTGCAAAGTCATTTTGAGAGATTTTGTGCAACAAGGGAATTTTCACATTTTTCTTTGGCATCAAATTTGCTCTAATAGAAATTTTGGAAATAGAAATTTTGGGTTATTATCAAACGAATTTTTGTTCTAGGGAATAGAAATTTTATGCTCTTATCAAACGAATTTCTGTTATAGAAATAGAAATTTTGGGTTGTTATTAAATGCTTTTCTTTGCTTAGAAACTCATATATGAAATAGAAATAGAAAAATTTATTTCTAGCTAGAAATCTACCATTCGTGCCCTTATAAACTCGTGTCTTGAAAATGATAGGGGTTTCAATTTTTATAACGAGTTATGAAAGAGCATATTTATTGCATTAAACTAAATTAGACATTAACTAGCTTTTGGTTATTTGATTGGCAAATATCTTTTGAATTGGTTTTAGTTGACTATCACTGAATGGTTTGAAAAATGCCATGTGAAAGCTTATATGTATTGATTTAAGAACCTGGTTTATTAAATGAATTTTGTTTGTTGAGTTGAATTGCCAAATGGTATACATTTTGATTTGTAAAATATATTCTGATTTATGAAGATTTAATTTGTGGGTTGTTGGAGGATGAGATAGCGATTTGATGCTCACGTTGCTACGTTTAGAACAACCCATTAAGGGGTTGAGAAAGCTTATTGTTTAAGGATATCCTTCTAGACCAAGCCATCGACTAATATTGGTGAAGACCTAACCAAGGGGGAAATCTTGATCGCCTTTGTCACGGGGCATCAAGCATGATTATAATTGAATGTTGAGCACTAGATTGATCAATGAATCGACCATTTGATGCGTGATTTTATAGAAATTGATCAATAAAATAAACCATTTATGTTTCTTTATAAACTTTTGTTGAAATGATATAACTCATTAATATTGTACATTTATTTTATACTAGATTTGGGGTAGACAAGTTATGGTATTTATTTATAAATATGCATAGTGGATGCTCGATCTGCTTTGAAGAGATTTGTATTATTCATTGCATTGTGGTTGCTCATACCATTCATCTCAAATCATTTTCAGGTTATTTCGCTAGCGACAAGTAAGATAGGAATGCTATCAGTGGGGAACTTTTGATAGTGGGATTTTTAGGTATGAACTTAGCTATTTTTATATGTGTGAGATAATATGTGTTGGGTTTAGTTGACTTGGAGATGTATACATTCTTTTTAATGGATTATAAAAACTCTGGTCCTGTAACCAACTTATTGATTTATGTGATATTTAGATAGATATTATTTTTATACATTTTTTATATTAGATATATGTTGGTTTGTGTTTGAGGCTGTGTCCTTTAAGAAAGAGGATGGCCGTATCGTTCCCTTATATTTATAGGAATCGGAGTGTGATATTTGTTGGTATGTGTGTGAATTTCATTCAACCGCTATTATTAGTTAAGATATATGGAAAAATGATACAAATAGTCTTTTAACTTTGACTCAATGTGAAATATCATCCTTGAATTTTTCATTCGTTTAATGTGGCATTTGAACTATTTTTAAATGTTCAATATAGTCCCTAACTTTTCAATTTGTTCAATCTAATACCTCAACTTTTACATGAAAAAGTCAAAAGTTTTCATAATTACACTATTACCCAAATTTTAGAACATCTTTTTATTTCCATCCATTTCTTGAATAGAAAAATATATGTTTATCTTTTTATGAATTTTTTTTACCTTTTTTATCTTTATAAATATCTCGATAGTTCCATTTAAGTACATTTTAGTTTGAATTCTCTCTAACAGTAACAGTATAACCTCTTTTTGAGTTGAGTTGATATTCCTGCTATATAAGTTTCTTAATTTAAGTTCCAACTAATTTTAATAAGAAAACATGAAACACAAAAGCTTGAAAAATTTATCTATCTAAAAAATTAGTAACAAGATTGAGATTAATATGAGTACAAGATATATAGAAATTAATATCGTAATTAAATATTTTTATGAAAAAAAATTATTTTTAAAATAAAAGGAATATGAATCCATATAACCCTAAATGATGTTATCTTTTTTACTTTTATAGAAATCTTAAGTTAAAATATACTTAACTGGAACTATAGTGATATTTATAAAGATAAAAAGGTCATAAAATGATAGAATATTTTTTGTTGGTTTAGGAAATGGATTGAATTGAAAAGGTCTAAAATTTGGGCAATTATATATAATTAAGAAAACTTTTGATGGTCTTTTTTTTTTTGGTAACCCAGGGAACCCCCGCACGGTCGATAGCCGGAGAGTAAACCCTGGGGGCGACACGTACTAGCCACCACGCACGTACCACCGGTTAAGTCACCCTGCGGCGCCCGGGATTCGAACACTCAACCTTTTGCGAGAGGAAGAGTGCGCGCTCCAGCAGCGCCACCCAGGCAGGTGGTGAAAAACTTTTGATGGTCTCGAAGGACTAAATTAAACAAATTGAAACTTGAGGAACTAGATGTTTAGGAATAGTTTAATGCTCACTTTAGATAAATTAAAAATTCAAGAATGGCATTGCACATTGAGTCAAGATTTACATACTATTCGTGTCATTTTCTCAAGATATATCGAGCACTTAAAAGTAGGAAGCTGCTCCCTTTTCTATGATGTATAGTTATACTAATCTAATTTTGAGTTTACTGTATCACAAATATTTATAACAATATGAAAACAAAATCTCTTTTAGAAGGGATCGCTAACGAAGAGCATTTGTGTCACCTCCTAACCATAGGTGAGGATGGACAAACATTGTTGCGGTTAGGCAATGGTTGCCACCCTCCATCACAAACACTCGTACATGTGAATATTTCTATCTATCTACCTGCCTATCTATTTGATGACAGGTCCAACATATTTAAAAGGACTCTCATGTTCTCCACATATGTTCTGTTCTTTTAGTTAGCAAAGACACGATTGAAAAGAAGGAAATCACATCTTCGTTATTGTAGTTTTGGGGTGTTCACTTTTGGTTCTTATACTTTTGTTTGGTTAAAGTACTGATGCTTCTATCAATCTCTAATAATAATTTAAGTTATCCAATTAAATTTTTATATACTTTTGTTGAAAATTGTTGAGTCACCACTGGCAATCAACCCGTGGCTCCTACTTGTACAAGCCTTTAAATTAAAGAGTTAATATCACGAAAAATCCTAACCTTGTATACGTATGACATATTTATTCCAAACTAATTTTTTGATCGTAAAAAACCCCAACCCGGTACACCTATGATAGATTTACTATAAACTAACTTTTTGACCTTCAAAAATTTCATACTAGTATATTTGTGACAAATTTACTTTCTGTTAAATTGGATTAATATTATGAAAAATCACAAAATGTACATATGTCATCCAACTCAGAAATTTGACGATAAAATTTAATGAAAATTAGCGGAGAGTAAGATTGTCACATATGCACCAGTTTAGGATTTTTCGTGGTCAAAAAATTAATTTGGGATAAATTTGTCAGAAGTGTGCTAGTTTTGGATTTTTTGTAGTATTAATCCTAAATTAAATTACACTCCTTATACTTTTTGGAGTCTTCAAATTTAATTGACTTGCTCTGATTTTGTAACAATATTTGTTAGTGTACCATATATATGAAATTTTAAGTACCATTTGTCACATTTATATTCCAAAATATGCTTAAATTATGATAGGCTGTTATTTAATACATTATATATGGGTATGAGTCTTTTATAGTTAATACTCGTGTCATTTATTAGAAATTGGCCTACGGAACTTTTTTTTAAATCATTTAATATACAATAGTTGGGATACTTCTCTTCTCGTCCAGCACAGCACCTGGGATTCTAGATCTGAGTCGTTGGCTTTGTCTCCCTCGCGCGCGCTGGTCGACTGCACAGAGACGTCGATTCTGGATTCCCTCCTGAAGGTAGTTCCCCCCCTGTTAGGTCCTTTCCTTCAGTCTATTCCTGCTGGGTTGGACCTGTAGGGTGCTATATTCCCTACGAGTTGAGGATCTCCTGGAATCTTCGTCTACTGTTCCGCTGCAAACTTGAGCTGGACTTTGCTATTGTTGTTTGATTGGTTGAAGTTGGGCTGATTCTGGTTTGGGGCTGGTGGTTTGTTGCTGCTGCTGGTTGCATTGGTGGTTGTGGTCTTGTAGTTGTATTTATTCTGGGAGTTGCTGCTGCAGGATATGGCTTGGTCTCTGGGGTTGGACGATTGACTGGTAGGTGTTTGTCGATTTGTCTAAATGGCTGTGACTGTTGGCACCAACCAGTCCGTCCCTCCCCCTGTGTTAGAAGCTGAACCCCCTGCTGTTGAGGTCACCCACCAGGCTAGGATTGATTTGAATAGCTCCCCTGATGTTGAACCCGCTCAAGGTCCTGATGCTGTTCGAGCTGGTACAGAACAGTTGGGGAAATTGTCATCCCCTGCTCCTCCCCTCCTGGATCAAAGACGAAGCCGTAGTAGGGGTCGTTCTAAGTATAGAAGCAGGTCCCTAAGGCGTGCCCATTTTAGAGAATCCTCTGGGCATCATCCAACTGATAATGCTGGAACTTCTCATGTGGATGGACAGGTTCACAGTAAGCCTCAAGGACAACAAAATCCTACACCTAAAACCAGAACTTGGGCCAATATTGCTCGAGTTTTAACCAAGGGATATAGCTTAACTTACGTACCTCCACGGGTGGTGGATGGTGAAGAGATTGTTGATATCACACCTAATATAGCTGCTGCCGAGAATCCCTTTTGGATGGAATGTGTGGTAGGCCGGTTCTTAGGGAAGAAAGTCCCTTTCAAGTTGACGGAAGAGGTGATAAGAAAGTCTTTGGGGGACAAAGTTGCTGAGATTAAGTTACATGAGAATGGTTTTTATTTCTTCCGAGTTCCCGATAATGAATTCCGAAGAAAGATTATCGATTCGGGCCCGGTTTCTATCTTTAGCTGTACCTTGCTTTTACAACAATGGCACTCCAAGCTTAAGCTCAAGAAGGGAGTGCTGGACACAATCCCGGTTTGGGTAAGACTTAGAGACGTTCCCTTTTCGTTATGGTCCCCTACTGGCATTGGTTCTATAGCCAGTGCTATTGGTAAACCCCTCTATGTGGATCTTCAAACTCAACAGATGGCAAGGATCTCATTCGTGCGAGTCTGTGTGGAACTCCAAGCTACTAAGCTAAGACCTGAGCAAGTTAAATTCTGTTGGGATGGTGAGGTGAACACAATCAATGTTGAATACGAGTGGAAACCGCTAGCATGTCCTTCGTGTGGTATCTTCGGTCATAAAGAGGGATCTAATGGGTTTGATTGTGGCCCGGACCAGGCCATTGTTAAGTCTGTAACTCCTGCTGCAGGCCCCTCAAACCTTGTCCATAAGTCTGGACAGGATGAGCAACGCCACAGGGATGAAGGATGGGTTCACGTCCACTCCAGGAGAGGCAAAGCTGCTGATACTCAGTCTGCCCCAGGTCCCAGCCACTGCCATTCAGCGTCTGCTGTTGGCCTCGACCAGCCCTCTTCCATTTCGCTGGTCCCACAGGATCGGTCACACACAGTTTCAGCCTTCAACCTTGATCCTCCTCAACTCCCCCCTCAGTGGCTGTTGCTCCTGACCATCTCCTTCAGAATCCTTGCCCAGAACAGAACATTACAGGAATGGAGCAGTATACTTCAGCGATATGCTCTTCCTTGGGACCCGACAGAGAAGACAACGCGATGGGGCCAATTCCAGACCCTGAGGCGGGCCTAAGCCATACCAATGCTCAGGACTTTAATGGTCCTAATTGATCAGCAGATTTTGGAACCTCTTCCCACACCTCAAGTTTCCACTGAGGACTCCTCTGATTCCCGATTGGTACTAGAGGAATCTACTGCTTCGGAAGACAGAGTAGAAGTGGCAGTAGTTGCAGTGTTCCCCCCAAATACCCGGTCTCGCACATTTGCATCCAGTGCTTCCGAGGATGTGCCCAAACCCTCTCCTGGATCTACACACAGCTTGAAGTGCCCTCTAAGTGCGCCTAGCCCTTCCTCCTCAAAAAAGAAATCTAAAAGGAGGAGGCCTAGGAAAAATCAGCGATAGTTTTCTTTCTTTCTATATGTTTTTTGGATTTTGGAATATAAGAAGACTTGTTGATCCTCTCAGACAGGCGGAAATTTGCTCCTTTATTAGGAAGAATCATCTTTGCTGTATTGGTGTATTAGAAACTAAAGTCAAAAGTTTTCGCTTTATTGACATTTCTAAAGGTCTTTTTGCGAACTGGAATTGGGTTTCTAACTATGAATACTCTCCCCTAGGAAGAATATGGATTGGCTGGGATCCAAATCAGGTTGAGTTGGATATTTTGTACTATTCTGCTCAACTAATTCATGCTCGAGCAAGATTGCTACACATGCAGGATACTTGTATGCTTACAGTAGTATATGGAGAACACACCTTCGTGAATCGAAGACATTTGTGGGCTGACCTTATTCGGCTCTCCTTGTGTGACCTTCCATGGCTTGTCGCTGGGAATTTCAATGCGATCAGAGACCCACACGATAGAGTGGGCAGCTCCACTCCGTGGATTCCAGCTTTTGATGATTGCAGGGACTGCCTCAACAATGCGGGACTGGACGATCTCCGATACGTTGGATGTAGATACACTTGGTCGTACTCTTCAGGTGCAAACCGGAAAATGCGAAAGATTGATCGAGTACTTATCAATGCTAGCTGGACTCAAAGTTTCTCCTTCTCTGAAGCTAACTTTCTTCCACCTGGCATTTCTGATCATTCCCCTATGTTGGTGAAGATTGTTCCTCCGACAACTTCAAACAAGCCTTTCAAGTTTTTCAACTTTTGGGCTTCCCATCCACTGTTTATGCAGTTAGTTACTCAAGTTTGGGATACACACTTTGCGGGCACACCTATGTTCAATGTTTGCTGCAAACTCAAAGCTCTTAAAGCTAAGCTGAAACAGTTGAACCGTAGTGCCTTCTCGGAGATCTCTATAAGAACAGAACAGGCTAGATCGGAATTATTCCAGGTACAGACGGCCTTGGATTCGACCCCTTTTGACCAGAACCTTCTTGCAAGAGAAGTAGAGCTTCAAAGAATATTCTCTGATTTGAGACTGCAAGAAGAGTCCTTCTACAGACAAAAATCCAGAATTCGCTGGATAAAGGAAGGAGACATGAATACTGCTTTCTTTCATCATCACGTCAACCATAGACGTCTCCATAATAGAATTCTGTCTATTACAACAGAGAGTGGGGAGATTATTACTGAACCTTTAGCGGTCAGTAATCATATTGTCTCTCACTTTCAGCAACTTCTCTCTGGTAACCCAACTACCCTCCAGGCCCCACTTCCGGAACTGAATGGTTTTATTGGAAAGACGTTAGATGAGAATCAAAGGCTTTTCCTTACACAACCAGTAACCGATGAGGAAATCCAAACTACACTTTTTTCACTTGCCAAAGGTAAGGCTCCAGGTCCAGATGGCTACAACGTTGAATTTTTCAAACTCACTTGGGGGATTACTAACCCTTTATGTTTGAAGGCGATCAAGAACTTCTTTGAAACTGGCCGCCTACTCAAAGAGATCAACAATACTATACTAACGCTGGTCCCAAAGAACCCCAATGCGTCGAGTATGAATGATTTCCGACCAATTGCGTGCTGTAACACCTTGTATAAATGCATCTACAAAATCCTTGCAAGGCAAATCGCGCACATCTTACCTTCGATAATTGGGTCAACCCAAACGGCATTTGTCAGAGGTCGTAGGATAACTGACAACATTCTGATCGCCCAGGAGTTGTTTGCGGACTTCCACCATGAGGCTTACTCTCCCAAGTGCGCCATCAAGGTAGATTTCCAAAAAGCCTACGATACGATCGATTGGAGCTTCATACAAAATGTGCTATCAACCTTTAAATTTCCAGAAAGCTTTACTCAGCTAGTTTTGGCGTGTATCTCTACCGCCAAATTTTCAGTTGCAATAAATGGGGATCTACATGGCTTCTTTGCCAGTACTCGGGGTATACGGCAGGGAGATCCACTCTCGCCATATTATTTGTCTTAGCTATGGAAGTCTTCTCCGGTTTGCTGAGGCAGAAAACTGATAACTCGGACTTTCAATGGTTCTGGCGGTGTAAGAAAACGAGTCTTTCCCATCTTTTCTTCGCCGATGATGTCCTCATCTTTGCGCAAACGCACTTGAGATCTATCCAACTTATCAAGGAAGCAATTGATTTGTTCTCGACTTGGTCAGGTCTAAAACCGAATGCGAGAAAAAGTAATGTTTACATCTCGGGAGGGAACTTGGAGATACACAGGGGCATTCTTCTTTGCCTTGGGTTTCAACAAGGCTATTTACCTTTTCGATACCTAGGCGTGCCTGTTATATCTTCGAGACTTCGCAAAGTGGACTGTAAATGCTTGATAGACTCCATTACATCGTGCGTTCGATCTTGGACTCATCGGTTCTTGTCTTTTGCGGGCCGGTTGCAACTTATCCGTTCGGTTCTACATTCTATTCAAGTCCACTGGGCCACCATCTTCTATCTACCTAAATCAGTGCTTTATGGTATTGAGGTTATTTTGCGACAATTCCTATGGAAGGGCCCGGATCTTGGTACGGGTGGCACTAAAGTTGCATGGGAATCGGTTTGCTTACCCAAAGAAGAAGGAGGTCTTGGGATCCGTAGACTCACTGAATATAATAGAGCTTTGTTACTCAAGCACATATGGCTTCTTTTCACCGATAAGGAGTCCATGTGGTGTAAGTGGATCCATTCCAATTTCCTTAAAAACTCCAATTTCTGGGTTGTATCCAAGCCCACCGTCTGTTCCTGGACGTGGAAGAAAGTCCTCGACTTGCGAGATATTGCTCGATCTATGTTTCGTTGGAAAATTGGCAATGGTCGTTCAGTCTCTTTATGGTTCGATTGGTGGCACGACAAAGGCCCCCTCTATCTCTTGTTCAGTAATATGGACATCTACCAGTCTCGTATTCCACGGGACACATCTGTTCGAACTTTTTATAATTCAGTATGGCAGCATTCACATTCCTTGGAAACTATACTACACTGGACAGAACCTACCCCTATTTTTGAGGAAGACGTTCAAGATGAGCTCATTTGGGCACCCCAAACCTCCTCTACCTTCTCAGTGGCCATGGCGTGGAATCATATAAGAAGAAAATGACTTCCGGTTCAATGGCATTCCTTTATATGGGATCACCACATTGCTCCGCGGCACGCCTTTCTTCTTTGGATAATCTCCCTCAACCGGTTGCCTACACAGGCTGCTCTCATCCATAATAGCAGGATTGATTCTGCTATGTGCGCGTTTTGCGGTGCTACCTCGGACTCAATAGATCACCTCTTCTTCGAGTGCTCCTTTACAAGAAGGTTGGCGGTTTTTTGGGCAATAAATTGCTGCCTTCCATGGCGTAATCAGCCGTGGCGTGAGCATATTATATGGGCAATGAAGGTTTGTGGAGGCCCATCTTTTGCATAGTTGGGATACTCATAACGTAACTTTCTCATTACAAAAAAAAGTTCTTACAATCAGCATTACGCGAATTTGTTTTTTTTTTTATAACCCAGGGAACCCCCGCACGGCCAACAGCCGGGAAGTAGTAAACCCTGGGGTGACACGTGCTAGCCACCACACACATGCCACCGGTTAAGTCACCCTGCGGTGCTCGGGATTCGAACACTCAACCTTTTGCGAGAGGAAGAGTGCGCGTTCCAGTAGCGCCACCCAGGCAAGTGGTGCATTATGCGAATTTGTTTTTTTTTTTTGGGCAAGGGTAAGGTATATATTACTTTCAAATCATCAAATACAAAGGAAAGCAAGAGGCTAACCAAGTCCCAAAAGGACTAAAAAACCAAGGGAACACAGTCACCTTAGAGAAAAAGAAGGAAGAAAAGAGAAGAAAAAGCTATACAAAGGAGGCCTAACACAACCCAACTAAGAAAAGATGGAAGGTGAAAGCCCCCAACTCCTCTGTAGTCTTCTATTCAAAGGCGTGTCTGGAACTCTTCCAAGGGTTGCAACTTTGTCTTTTACCACTTTGATAATATGATTCCGCATACCCGGAATGAAGATACTCTTGTTTCGGAAGATAAAGTTGTTTCTTTCCGTCCAAATTATGTGACAAAGGGCACCAAAAGAGAACCTGGAAAGACGGTGGGCAAATGATGGTCCTCCACAAACCTTCATTGTCCATATAATATGCTCATGCCACGGCCGATTACGCCATGGAAGATAGCAATTTGTTGCCCAAAAAAACGCCAAACTTCTTGTAGAGGAGCACTCAAAAAAGAGATGATTTATTGAGTCCAGGATAGCACCACAAAACGCGCACATAACAGAGTCAATCCTGCTATTATGGATGAGGACAGTCTGAGTAGGCAACCGGTTGAGGGAGATTATCCATAGAAGAAAGGAGTGCCGAGGAGCAATGTGATGATCCCATATAAAGGAATGCCACTGAACCGGAAGTCCTTTTCTTCTTATACGAATTTGTTTTTTTTTTTTTGGTAAGGGTAAATGTATAAATAACTATCCAAAATACCAAATACAAACAAAGCACAAGCTTATGCGTGACCCTGTTAGGACACAAAAAGTCCAAATAAGGTCAAGGAAGGCCTTACAAGGGCTACACAAGAACAGAGAAAGCTAAGGAGAGCCCGAGCTATACAAAAGACCGGAAAAACAAGGAAGATCAGCCTATATCAAAGATAGAAGGCGGGAGTCCCCATTTCCTTTGTATGTGGCGGTTCCTGGGAGTGTCTTGAACTCTTCCCATGGATAAAGCTTTGTCTTTCACAACCTTGATAAGGTGCTTGCGCATACCAGGGAGGTAGCTCTTATTCCTGAAAATGGCGTTGTTTCTCTCTGACCATATAATGTGAACCAAAGCCCCAAAGGAGAACCGGGAGAGGCAGTTTGTGAAGGAAGTACCCGCACAAACTCTCGTAGTCCAAGTAATGTGCTCATGCCACGGCCGGTTCCGCCAAGGGAGGTTACATCTGGTAGCCCAAAAGGATGCTAGCCTTCTAGTAGAGGAGCAATCGAAGAAGAGGTGGTTGACTGAGTCGGGTCTTACACCGCAAAAAGCACATAAAGCAGCATCAATCCGATGGTTTTGGAGGAGAAGGACCTGGGTAGGTAGCCTGTAGAGAGTGACTAGCCATAGGAGAAAAGCATGGCGGGGAGCGATATGATGGTCCCAAATGAAGGAGTACCAAGGGACTAGGTGGCCTCTACTTCTGAGATGGTTCCAAGCTGAGGAAACCGAAAAGGAGTCCGAGGTGTTTGGATTCCAAATCAGTTTGTCAGGAGTGTCCACAAAGCTAGGTGGCGGCTCATTCCAGTTGAGGATAGAGTCTAGTAAGGGTGAAGGTTGCCAGGTGCCTTCATAAAAGTCCCTAACTGTAGTGTCCCTGGGGATCCTTGACTGATAAATGTCAACATTAGTGAAAATAAGATAAAGAGGTCCTCTGTCATGTCACCAATCAAACCATAGTGAAACAGAGTGTCCATTGCCTAGCTTCCATCGAAAGAGTGACTGTGCTGAGGAGCGCAGGTCAAGGATCTTCTTCCATGTCCAAGAACAGAATGTGGGTTTGGAAGCAATCCAGAAATTAGATTTTGAAAAATTGAAATGAATCCACTTGCACCATAAAGATTTCTTATCAGAGAAAAGGAGCCAAATATGTTTTAGTGTCAAGGCTCTATTTTATTCTACCAATCGTCTAATACCAAGGCCTCCTTCTTTTTTGGGAAGGCAAACCTTGTTCCAGTCGACTTTAGCACCCCCCGAACCTAGATCGGGTCCTTTCCAGAGGAACTGTCTCAAGATGGTCTCAATACTGTATAGAACAGATTTCGGGAGGGAGAAGATTGTAGCCCAGTACACCTGGATGGAGTGTAGGACGGATTTGATGAGCTGAAGTCTCCCTGCAAATGATAGGAATCGTTGAGTCCAAGATCGGGCCCTCGCCGTTATTGTGTCAATTAGGATCTTACAATCTCCTTACGAAGCCCGGTAAAGATGATAGGTACCCCTAAGTATCGGAAGGGGAGGGAGCCCAATTGAAAGCCAAGGCAATGTAGTATTCGGTTATGTAGGGCCGGAGGCCCTCCCGAGATGCCCTCCCGAGATGAATATGTTGCTTTTACTATTATTCGGGGAAAGGCCAGACCATCTAGAGAATAAATCAAGAGAGCCCTTTATAATCTTAATAGATCTCAGGTGAGCTTGACAAAAGAGGAGCACATCGTCTGCAAAGAAAAGATGGGAAATACAGATTTTTTTGCAGCGCCAAAACCAGCGGAAATCCGGAGATTTGGTATTTGATTTGAGAATACCGGAAAGAACTTCCATAATCAAGATGAAGAGGTATGGCGAGAGCGGGTCCCCTTGCGGTATACCACGGCTACTCGAGAAGAAACCGTGCAATTCCCCATTGATAGAAACGGAGAATCTCGTTGTAGTTACACATGCCATAATCAACTTGATGAAGGACATCGGAAACCGGAAGGCCTCGAGTGTATTTCCAATGAAAGTCCAATCAACGGTATCAAAGGCCTTTTGAAAGTCAACTTTGACAGCACATTTGGGGAGATAAGCTTCATGATGAAAGTTAGCGAACAGCTCTTGGGCGATCATGATATTATCACTGATTCGGCGGCCTTTGACAAAAGCCGTTTGGGAGGGGCTGATCAAGGTTGGAAGAATATGTGTAATACGCCTTGCCAAGATTTTGGAAATGCATTTGTAAAGGGTATTGCAACAAGCTATCGGACGGAAGTCGGCCATGGTCGAAGCATTAGGAGTCTTCGGCACTAGAGTGAGGATGGTAGTATTAAGCTCCTTAAGCATGTGACCAGTCTCGAAAAAATGTCTGACCGCCTTGAGGATGGAAGGTCCGATGATTTCCTAAGAGGATTTGAAGAAATCGACGTTATAACCGTCCGGTCCGGGGGCCTTACCCCTAGCCAACGAGAAGAGAGTATCCTGGATTTCTCTGTCAGTGACCGGTTGGGCAAGGTAGTTTTGCTGATTATCATCGAGAACCTGTCCAATGAAGTTACCTATCTCGCATACTGCTGGTGGGGTAGGCACCGAATGACCATTAAAAAGCAGTTGGAAGTGGGTAACAATATGGTTCTTGACCTCTATCGGGTCTGAAAGTAGGTTACCCTCACTAGTGAACATAGAGAGAATATGGTTGTGTGAACACCTTTTGTTGACGAAGTGGTGGAAGAAACTGGTGTTCAGGTCTCCTTCTTGAAGCCATCGGACTCGAGATTTCTGCCTAAGGAAAGATTCCTCTTGCAATCTCAGGGTTGAGAAAGACCGGAGAAGCGCCACTTCTGTATCCAACAAGTTCTGGTCGAAAGGTCGAAGCTCCAAGGCCGATAGAGCAGCATAGAGGTCGGATCTAGCCTTCTCCGTCCTTGCGGATATATCAGAAAAGGAGCTCTTGTTCAAGTGCTTTAACTTAGTCTTAAGCAGCCTAAGTTTACAGCAAACCTGATATATAGGAGAGCCCACCATTGGAGAGTTCCAGGCTTGGGCTACTAGTTCGAGAAAGGTGGGATGTGTGGCCCAAAAGTTAAAACACTTAAAGGGTTTTTTTGAACTTTGCGGTGAAAAGATTCTAGCGACCATTGGAGAATGATCGGATATACCAGGTACAAGGAAAGTAGCTTCCGAATAGGAGAAGTGCCGAGACCAAAGGTTGTTGATGAGAACCCGGTCGATCTTACGGAGTTTCCCGTTGGTGCCGGAAGAATGAGACCACGTGTATCTGCATCCCACATATCTGAGGTCGTCAAGCCCGGCTTGGTTGAGACAGTCCCCAAACTCATCAAAGACTGGAATCCATGGGGTTGAACTTCCAAGTCTATCCTGCGGGTCCTTTATAGCATTAAAATCCCCTGCAACAAGCCAAGGAAGGTCACAGGAGGAGAGTCGAATGAGGTCAGCCCAAAGCGGTCGTCGGTGAGTGAATGTGTGTTCCCCGTATGCAACAGATAGCAAACAGGATTTGTCCAAAGAGAGAAACCTAAGCTGCATATGGATCAATTGGCCTGAAGTATATAGCGAGTTTATCTCTAGCACATACGGGTCCCAACCGAACCAAATGCGGCCTAGAGGAGAGAAATCGTAGTTCGAAACCCATCTCCAATTGTTACATAAGCCCTTAGAAATATCAGCAAAAAAAGGGGCTTTGACTTTGGTCTTAATGATACCAATGCAGGAGAGACGATTATTCCTAATAAAAGCCCGGATTTCAGCTTGACGAAGGGGCGCTACAAATCCTCTAATGTTCCAAAAACCAAAAAACATAGGGGCGATGGGGAGGTTATCTACGAGATTTCCTTGGCCTCCTCCTCTTGTCCTTCTTCTTGGAGGAGGAGGTGCCGGGGTTCGGACCCAGGTAGTTCATGATAGGAATGGGCCCAAGGGAGGCTTTGGAGGGGTCCTCGGCTGTGTGAGAAGCCAATGCTCGGGAGCGGGTGTTCGGGGGGGATAAAACAGCTTCCCCCTCCACCGTGTGGTCTTCAGAGTCACTAAAATCCACCTCGACTTGAGAGCTAGAGGAACCCTCAGAGGAAGAGTGAGAGTTAATACCAAGGTCCTCAATTTGTTGTTGAGGACATCCTTGAGGACCAGGTACAGTGGGGTGGATCATCTCAGTGTTTGCATCCTTAAGGTGGTGTAGATCAGAAAATGGTTGATCATGCGTGGGGTTCAGAACATGTGCAGGAGGTTCCTCCCCCCTTAAATTTGCATCCAGAGGAAGGACGGTTGCTGGTCTGGTTTGAACAGGACTTGGCTTATCATGAGCCTTAGGAGGTTCACGAAGAGGAGTAAGAGAAACCTCCCCCACTTGGTTCGCCTCCTGGGTGCAGTCAGTTATAGATCTGGACTGATTCGTAGCTTTGCCCATCAGAGGGTTGAGTCTTTTCCTAGTGACTTGGGCTTGTCGAGGTGGGAGGGAGGCTTGAGTCGAGGTGATAGCTGGAGGATGGCATGAAGAAGATTCAGGAGGAGCAGAAGCACATACAAATCCAAGTGAACCAAGTGTGTGACCCAAAACACTGCAGGATGCGCACACCAAGCTGGAAGATGACGAGGCTTGTGGGTCTGGAGTGGCGAGGTCCTCAAGCTGAGGGTCGAGACAAGTAGGATGCTTGGAAACAGAGGAAAAGCCTAGCCCTGCCATAGAGGCCTTAGGACGATTCAGTTCAGCACTTGTCAAATCGGGATCAGCAACGGGGTTCAGGCTAGGGAGAAGCTGCACCCCTGAAGTTGGCTCCAGTTGAGTGTTTGCTGAAGGAAAGGACTGATTTGTTGTCTTGGCCAGAGGTGGTTTGCCTTTTGTTTTTTTTTTGGTAAGAGTTTGGTTTGCCTTTTGTTGGTATTACTAGAATCCAAAAATTGCTATAATTTTTGTTCCTGGACGTGGAAGAAAGTCCTCGACATGCGAGATATTGCTCGATCTTTTCTTCGTTGGAAAATTGGCAATGGTCGTTCAGTCTCTTTATGGTTTGACTGGTGGCACGATAAAGGCCCCCTCTACCTTTTGTTCAGTAATATGGACATTTACCAGTCTCGTATTCCACGCGACACGTCTGTTTGGACTTTTTATGACTCGGTATGGCAACATTCACATACATTGGATACTATCCTACATTGGACAGAACCTACCCCTATTTTTGAGGAAGACATTGAAGATGAGCTCATTTGGGCTCCCCAACCTTCCTCTACCTTCTCAGTGACAATGGCGTGGAACCATATAAGAAGAAAAGGAGTTTCGGTTCAGTGGGGTTCCTTTATATGGGATCATCACATTGCTCCGCGGCATTCCTTCCTTCTATGGATTATCTCCCTCAACCGATTGCCTACCCAGACTGCTCTCATCCATAATAGCAGGATTGACTCTACTGTGTGTGCATTTTGTGGTGCTATCCCGGACTCAATAAATCACCTCTTTTTTGAGTGCTCTTCTACAAGAAGTTTGGCGTTCTTTTGGGCAACAAAGTGCTATCTTTCATGGCGTAATCGGCCGTGGCATGAGTATATTATATGGGCAATGAAGGTTTGTGGAGGACCTTCCTTTGCCCACCGTCTTTCCAGGTTCTCCTTTGGTGCCCTTTGTCACATAATTTGGATGGAA